>JBBBDQ010029019.1:0-570000 GCA_037127315.1 Ascarosepion bandense
CACACACAAACTCACTACAATTAACAACAACAGTAGCAGGGAAGGATGTAGAAAGGCACAGTCCATGGAACTGACATGAAAAAAAGCTCTCCTAACATTTTGAAAATGAGATTTTGATCTTGAAATATTAATGAATAACAGGCAATACCCAACACTTTCTTTACCTTCCTTTGTACAGTGAGAATATTTTGAGGACCCTAGAAGTTATGCCTGAATTTGCCATCAGAGGCCACAATTTAAACAACCTAAGGTACGCAGATGATACAGTGCTGATAGCAGACACAGAAAGGAAACTATAAGACCTCCTACAGAAGGTAACTGAAGAGAGTGATAAGAAAGGACTACAAATAAACTGCAAGAAAACCAAATGCATGGTCATCAGTAAAAGGGCAGCCCAAATTGCCAAATACAGGTCGGGGATACTAGAATCAAGCAGGTACAAAAATTTAAATACCTGGGAAGTGTTATAACAGAAGACGGGAAGTGCAACACAGAGATTTGAAGATGAATTGGCATTGTGAAAGAAGCATTCCAGAAGTTGAGTAAAGTATTAAGAAACAAGACAATTTTGCTAGAAACAAGGAAGAGAGTACTGGATTGCTATGTGTTGTCAGTTCTTCAATATGGCAGTAAATGCTGGACAATATCATCAAAGATGAAGGAAAAACTGGAAGCAACTGAAATGTGGTTCTACAGAAGGATGCTGTCAATATCACGGATCGAGCATGTGAACAATGATGAGGTCCTAGAAATGATGGAAACAAAAAGGAAATTAATACTGAGCATCAGGAAGAGAGAGCTGAAGTTCCTGGGACATGCAGTAAGGAAGGAAGGCTTGGAGAACCTGATATGAACAGGCCAAATACAGGGAAAAAGAGTTGGGGAAAGCAACAGATAACATTTGAAAGACCTAATCAGGTGAATGATGGAATGAAGGTTACATAATATAACAGGAGAAGGCGTGTAAGAGCCACCATGAATAGGGAGACGTGGAAAGCCATTATTGCCTATATCCTGAATGGACAGGGTACATAGAAGAAGAATGAGGAAGGGGGCTTAGAGAACCTGATGCTCATAGAATGGATAGAGAGGAAGAGGAACAAGGGAAAGCACCACATGACGAACATGATGGACTTGAACAAATGGATGGTAGAGAGTGGATTGAGTGAAATAACAGAAGAAAGGATATTAAGAGCAACAAGGGATAGGGAGAAGTGGAGAGCTATGATCGCCTACGTTCTGAAGGGACATGGTACATAGATGATGATGACTATACTAAATGCATTGTGATAGCCCTCAAATACCTACCCATACACCATAACTAATATTTGCTTAACTTAAATCAATATTCTGTAAAGTTTCGGAAAGTATATTTTATTTTCAGACTATTTTTTAATCAAGAGAATTACATTCTGAAGAAAGATAGCTAAAAATGTCTCTAAAATCAGCAATTTCAAAATGAAAATCCCCTTCCATTCAATATTAGTTTTTAAATAGAGCAAAGGAGCTTTAGCTTTAGTTTACTTGATGTGCTTGAAATTAAAACTTAAATAAAAGCTACAAGACAGATTTTTTATTTATTTTAAAATTTATTTTAAACCTTAGGTATTGTGAATGTGTGGAGATACCTAGAAGAGATATGTTTTGAAGTTACCTAGTAAATTTAAAGATTAATTACCATATTTGATAACATGTAAGACATACAGGAGTATAAGACACACCCCAATTTCTGGGAAATCAAGAAAAAATTAGTAATTAGTAAAATTATTTGTAAATGTTACAGTTTAGGTTATATTTATAAGGTATGGTTTTGGTTAAGCATACCATGATTACAATTAAATGAAAAATAATAGGAAAAAAGAACTTAAGCCTATAAAAACTTTATTATATCCAAAGGTAAGAAAACGAAATAAAAATCAAGCAGTTATTACAATTGATTATAACTGTTCAATTATCATTAAAATTTTATTCATCTTCAAATCCACAAAATTAATAATCTTCATTATCAAAATTCTGATACTCATTTTCAAGACTAATATCATCCTCATTAAATAATGCATCATCTTCCATTTCATTGATAGCATTGCTAATGCTACACTTTTGAAAAGATTTCACAATTTCTGGTCTAATATTATCCCAAGTTTGCTTCATCTATTTGCAGACTTATGCAATACTAGTTCTTTAGGTCTTTTTATTCTTTTTATAAATGTAAGATCATGATCAAGTCTTGCCATCTACATGTTCCATTGCTCCTTCATGTTTTGCTTGAATGGTTTACTTTGTTTTGCTTGAAAGTTCTATACAAAAACACATCCTGAGATTGCAACTGACTCAGTTCACCAGAAATAACTGCTATTTTTGTCTTTGATTCTGCCACTTTCTTTTTAATGGATTCATTCCTCTGCACTCAGAACTAATCCTAAACCAGAATAGAGAGTTTTCATAGTAGTCTACCAGTTCATCTTTCCCATAAAACTCATAGCCATTACTGTAGATCAGTTTCATTCATCCAACCTTTTAAATGAACATGAACACCTTATGGTATTTTATCTTTCAGTATAGTTTTTTTCTTAAAAATCAGAAAAGGAGGAAGTTTTGTGCCATCAGCACAACATGCAAGAAGGACAGTATGTAGAAGTCAAATAACTTACCTTCTAACATGGCTGCCTCCTTTTATCTCCTTGTAGAATATTTATTTTTGTATGAAAAATACAAAAAATGTGGCACAAGGGTGAAAAGAGGATGGGTAGAGGGTGGTCTTGCATTAACTATCCTATATCTAGCTAATCACATCCACAATCCAATCACTCTAAACAATTTCTCCATTTACCACAAGAACATATCCTTCAACTTACAATCCTACATATACCATAATACCACAAATTCACAGGAGAGGTTAAAAAAGGGGTAACAACCCATGAAATAAAAATTTATTTCCAAACAATAATTTTATAAAATATATATAAAAATACAATGATACAAAAATGAGAAGTGGAGGGGATGAATACCCAAAAACAAACTAAAACATAACAAAATATTCAAGTGTTAATAAGACCTGTTTACCCAACAAAATCAAGAGTGGCTGCTGTATTTTGCTAAAGGGTGAAATCAAGTAGCACACTTGCTAAGGGAGGGGAGAGGGGAAAATAAATAATGGAATGGAAAATCAAAAACTAACCCAGTCAAGATGGAAAAGTGGGGCCAAAAACAAACTAGAGAGGTTGGGAATCTTGACTTGGATCATAACAAAAGAGAAAGCAGGGAACAGGCTAGGAACAACATTCATTCACATTAACTAAATACACAAAAGAAACTCTAACTTGACCAAGGAAAGGTTTGCAGGAAAGGTTTGCTGTAAGGGACTTAAAAAAAGAAAATGAAGATTGGCCCCATTCACGCAGACCAGACTTGTTACAGTTACCCACCTTTTGCTGAAATCTGTTGATATCAAACACTCCATCAGGATCTTGGTCAAAATCTTTAACTCTGTGTTTAGCAGAGTTATAGGCCTGTAATCATCTAAGCCCCTCCTAACATCCTTGACCTTTTTCAACAGCATGATTACACCCCTGGAAATCTAGTTGGGGACAGACTCATACCAAAACCAGTTGTTGAACACCACCATTAAAATCAGTACAAAGATGTGCAACAGCCTTAAGTACAACTCATAGGGTAGACCATCAAGTCTTGGAGACTTGCCAGTGCCAACCCTCTTCAATGCCAAGTGAACTTCACTCTCTGTGATCTTAGCCTTGCAGCTAAATTAGGCGGCCAAAGCCAAGAAAAAATAGCCAAAAGCTACAAAACTCTTCATCATGGAGACCTGGCTCCTTAATAAAGCTGCTCACAAAATACCACTAAAACGCCTCACACACATTGTCGGTCAACCTTGGAGTATCCTCCACTTGGGTCTTGACTTCTTGAATGTATCAATTGCCACCTCGATGGATGGTTTAACCTATGTCTAATTACCTGACCCTCGTATCGCTTGCTAGCCAAATGGTCTGTAGACTTGTGTGCAATTGATGCGGGGTTACTCATAGCACATCAGGCAGTTACATTGCACTTCCTCTCAAATGGATTCAGTGTACATCAACCTATTGTAAGTGCAAGCCACAGCTATACTAAAGGATCATGTATTGGTGACAGATGAATCAGTTGTGGTAGCCACAAAGCCTGAGCAAAAATGGTGCAAATTAGATCTGACAATCATCTGTAAGCAACATTGTCTGCCAGAAAATGTGGTGGTGCTAATCACTGGGTTAGAAATTGTGAGGTAAAGTGGGAGCCTATGAGGAGACAGAGAGATATATTGTTATCACTGTGATAAAATGGGCCCTACTGGATGAAGATGGAGCTGCATGTAGTCAATATATTGTTTGATGGGGGATATTGTTTGGTTTACATTGGCTCTGGCTGATCTTGGTTGATCACTAGTGCAAAACAATTCAAGTTGTAGACCAGGAAACTTGCTGTTCTTTTTTTGAGAGTACATGTCTGTATCACATGCATGCATAATCTCAAAGACTCCCAGATAAATAACTTAAACGAATTAAGATTCTGAAGACAAAGTTCCATTCATTAGCAGGTACATGTTAATAAAACTGATTTTCTCTGGAATTCAACCACCAGCAAAAGATCAGAACTACAACATTTAAAGTTTAGTGAATTTTCTTAGGCCAGTAAACCCCTACTTATCTCATGGCTAATAAATCTATGAATTAATGATGGCTTTTCTTATTTTTCACTTTTATTAAGTTAGATGACAAAAACCTTTAGAAATTCATGTTCACAAATATCAACACATTTATACATGCATAAAATAAATTTAAAAATCCTTCTCAAAATACTTGTGCATAGAGGTGTTAAATTATGAGATTTTCCATGTAATATGTTCAGGTTTAATTTAATATTGATATCACTTGATCAATACAAATTAATACAGAATTTTAAAAGATTATAAATCATTCTAATTAACATTTTAAAAAATGAAAACAATTCATGCAAAAATTCATTGCTCCTCCAAAAAATTTATCTTTAAACTAATAGTATATATAATATATATTATTGATAAAATCAACTGAAACTATTTCTAATTAAATAATGTCTGAGTTTCATTGCATTTTTTTATTTTATGATCCAAAGCATATTTTCTTGTATTGGGTGGCAAATGGGTTAGGTATGATATTTTGTACAAATATTTTCCAAAACAAGAAACAAATTATGATTGCATTAATTTCTGAATAAATGTTTATCTATGGACAGTATCATTGGGAGAAAAAAGAATTTAGTGAATAGATTTTTACAAGAATTTTTCAGATTATTTGATTTTACCAAATATTTTCAGCCTTTTCTTATTGATTAATAATGTTTGTAGTGAATCCTTTTTAAGCTTTCAAGATTATCTGCTTCGGTTCAGTTTTACATCTACTTCACATATGAGTAAATTTTGCATGTACCTATTTTCAAATATATATAAAACTAAAACTAAATGTATTAGTTTTAAAAGTATTCAATAAATTTTACTGTGCAATTTATAACTCTTTCAGATATTTGTTGTTGCTGATATATCAGATATAAATATTGTTTGAAGAATAAAAATATATAAAATTTAATGGAAAATTTGAGTGAGAATATTTTTTAATATAAATTCATCAATATTTTTCATGTTTTGATGACTTCTGTGTTATGGAAAGCCAAAACTGAATTTCTAACATAAAATTCTAAATTACATCTTTTGACTATTACAACTAATTGATGAATATGTTCTGAAATTATCAATAAAATAAGATTTTTGTTAATATTTTTAAAAATATAGCCACATGGTTTCCTGTGCATGCTGTTTAGACACATCACTGATGTTTTATGACATTATTTTCTAGAAGGAATCAAAATGTAAATTTAAATTAAAGATTGATACTTTTGTGAATTTTTTTGGTTTATTTTTCTTTTGATAAAGCTTCATATTACAATAAGGCCTTAGTGGGTGTAACAAAATGGGTTCAGAAATAATAATTGTAACAAAGAACTAACAAACTGGTTTCAACTGATACATTTTGTCCTCTGAAGAACTTTATGAAGGCAAATGTGATGATTTTATTTTGTGACAAGTATTTATATACAAGAGTTAAAAGTTTAATTTATTTTTCTTCACAGGTTTTTGGGCTGAACAAAATCATGATATTCATAAAAGCTGTTGTTATTGGGAATTTCAATGAAAGAAAACAAGAATTTTGACTTTACTTCAAGGAAAGAAAAATATATAATCATCATAAACATTATGTCTATACATTGAAAAGCATCACATTAACTGTCAGGAAAACAAACTTTGAAGCTTCTAGTTTTTCTTTTTGTTGATAGTTTATGTTATATATGAGTAAAAATTAGATTTCCTTTTTTTTTGTTAAAATTGCAAACTTGGATATGATTTAGCTTTCATATGCCATATAGAAAACACTCTAGAAACAAACCATATTCAGGTGAATTTGGTGGATCTGCATGTTGAAAGAAGTTAAATTTAAAGTGTAACATGGAAACACACACTGGAGAAAAACCTTATTCTTGTGAAGTTTGTGGATTAGCATTTACACAGAATAAACTTTTGATACAACATATACGAGCACACAATGGTGAGGAACTATATTCTTGTGAAGTTTGTGAATCTGTATTTTCAGCCATGTCAAATTTGAAACGACATATGCAAACACACACTGGAGAGAAACAACATTGCTGCGAAGTTTGTGGCTCTGCATTTTTTCAGAAGTCAAATTTGGACTGCCATATGCGAACACACACTGGAGAGAAACCGTATTCTTGTGAAGTTTGTGCATTTAACTTTTCACAGAAGTACCTTTTAAATCGCCATATGCAAACACATACTGGAGAGAAACCATATTCTTGTGAAGTTTGTGGATATGCATTTGCACAAAAGACTTCTTTGGTGTGTCATATGCGAACACACACTGGAGAGAAACCATATTCTTGTGATTTTTGTGAATCTGCATTTTCCGATAGGTCAAATTTGAATTGCCATATGCGAACACACACAGGAGAGAAGCCATATTCTTGTGAAGTTTGTGGATGTGCATGTTCACAGAAGTCATATTTGAAACGCCATATGCGAACACACACTGGGGAGAAACCATATTCTTGTGAAATTTGTGGATCTGCATTTTCACGGAAGAGCCATTTGAAATACCATATGCAAACCCATACAGGGAAGAAACCATATTCTTGTGAAATTTGTGGATTTGCATTTTCACAGATAAACCATTTCAAGGACCATATGCGAATACACACTGGGGAGAAACCATATACTTGTGATGTTTGTGGATCTGCATTTTCACAGAAATCAAACTTGAATCGCCATAAGCGAACACACACTGGAAAGAAACCATATTCTTGTGAAGTTTGTGGATTTAACTTTTCACAGAAGTACCTTTTAAATCGCCATATGCAAACACATACGGGAGAGAAACCATATTCTTGTGAAGTTTGTGGATATGCATTTGCACAGAAGAAATCTTTGGTGTGTCATATGCGAACACACACAGGAGAAAAACCATATTCTTGTGATTTTTGTGAATCTGCATTTTCCAATAGGTCAAATTTAAATTGCCATATGCGAACACACACTGGAGAGAAACCATATTCTTGTGAAGTTTGTGGATCTGCATGTTCACAGAAGTCATATTTGAAACGCCATATGCGAACACACACTGGGGAGAAACCATATTCTTGTGAAATTTGTGGATCTGCATTTTCACTGAAGAGCCATTTGAAACACCACATGGAAACCCACACAGGGAAGAAGCCATATTCTTGTGAAATTTGTGGAACTGCATTTTCACAGATAAACCATTTCAAGGACCATATGCGAATACATACTGGGGAGAAACCATATACTTGTGATATTTGTGAATCTGCATTTTCACAGAAATCAAACTTGAATCGCCATAAGCGAACACATACTGGAGAGAAACCATATTCTTGTGAAGTTTGTGGATTTAACTTTTCACAGAAGTACCTTTTAAATCGCCATATGCAAACACATACTGGAGAGAAACCTTATTCTTGTGAAGTTTGTGGATATGCATTTGCACAGAAGAAATCCTTGGTGTGTCATATGCGAACACACACTGGAGAGAAACCATATTCTTGTGATGTCTGTGAATCTGCATTTTCTGATAGGTCAAATTTGAAATGCCATATGCGAACACACACTGGATAAAACCATATTCTTGTCAAGTTTTTGGATCTGCATGTTCACAGAAGTCATATTTGAAATGCCATATGCAAACACACACTAGAGAGAAACCATATTCTTGTGAAATTTGTAGATCTGCATTTTCATGGAAGAGCCCTTTGAAACAGGGTAGAAACTATACTCTTGTGAAATTTGTGGATTTGCATTTTCACAGATAAACCATTTCAAGGACCATATGCGAATACACACTGGGGAGAAACGTATACTTGTGATGTTTGTGAATCTGCATTTTCACAGAAATCAAACTTCAATCACCATAAGCAAACACATACTGGAAAGAAACCATATTCTTGTGAAGATTGTTGATCTGCATTTTCAGAAAAATCATATTCCATATTCTTGTGAAGCTTGTGGATTTGCATTCTTATAAAATCACTCTTGGATAATCATGTGAATGGATAATTGAGAGAAATCCCATTCTTGTGAAGCTTCTGCAGATATATTTTCATGTAAATGAGATTTGCAGTACTAAATCTGAACATGCATTGGATGGCAATGGATTTGTATTTTCATTGAATTTTTTCAATGTACTATTCATATATACTCATGATTGAAAACACATCTAAGCAATTTTTTAGTTTTTTATGTACAGCATCATGTTCAAATCTCTACCAATGAGAAACACTGATCTTGTGAAATTAGTGTATCTGAATTTTTAGAGATGTCAACATTGTTGAAGTGAATGTAAACAAACAACATTTATATTGGGTATTGTAGTTTGAATTTCTATGTGTGGCATCTGTCATCCAACACACTTTACACTAAAAGAAAATATGTTTCAGTTTAAGTGAATTCATAGATTTTAAAGGTCAATAGAACTTTGAATTGCACCAGTGTATTTTACTTATTGGGAAAATTAAATTCGTTAGTTCCAATGACTATAGGAATGACTGCTGAAAACATCCCAGCACTAAATTTATAAACAAATCATGCAGATGCATGCTGGGATTTTTCCTAGCTACTAAGAATGAAAAGATTTATCTGTTGGATCTGCCTTATTTTTATTCTTTCTTGTTTCAATGTCAGATCGCTACAATCGCTTAACTCTTTCCAGTTTGCTTGTTAGAATCATTCTTAATTAGTGATCTTTTCCTTTATAACTACATTTTGTCTTGCATATATATTGCTTTCTAAGTATCATTTTGGCCTGTTCTTTTTCTTCCTTTTCTTATCATTTGAGAACTTTAAGCATTTTGCCAATTGTGTATAAACATGTCAGTTACATAACAAATTTAATCTTCATAAATATTTTTCTATTTTGTAAACTTATTTCAAACTTAGGTCTTGCTTTATTTTAATTTTTTTAATTAGGTGGATGGTGTATCTACACAAAAGTTTTTGCTGATATCCAGTTTTGATAAAATGAACCATAATTTTTTTTGTGATGGAAAATGATAAATCTTTGATATATATTTGTTTATGAAAAATGAATAGATATTTTGATAGTAAAATTTTAAACTTTCAGATCCTGTGCATTGATGAAAAACTTGATATAAAGTAAATATACCTTTGATGAATCATGCCGGTAAATATTAATGTTTTTTTTATGGGTGGGGGTGTTCTTAAGAAAATCAAATTCAAATATAGAATTGAAAATTATATCCTTTGACTTATTAATATCTGACAATTATATGATTTTTGCAAGAGTTTCCACTACATTTTTCACTGCTATATTTATTTATATATAAACAGTATTGTTGGGAAAAAAAATTCAGTGATTATATTTTTACAAGATTTTTACAGATTATCCTTTTAATCCATTATTCATCAATAATGTTTGTAGTGAATGTTTTTTCAAGAATTTTTTTTAGTTCAGTTCTACACCTGATTTACATACTTCATATCCAATACATATGAGTGAAATTTTTATGTACCTGATTTTCAAATATATATAAAGCTAAAACTAAATGTATTAGTTGTAAAAATATTTAACATTATAGATGGAAATTATACTCTCAAATCATTTAAATAGAATTCAAGATAATTAAAAAACAATTATTTCTTTTGGAGAGCTACTGATATCCAATTTTAATAACACATACTGTATATGTTTCATTTTCACAACTGAAAAATCCATTATATGTCTGTATTTTTCAAAAATTGACATGCATTTTTACAGTGCAATTTTTTAATATATATAATCATTTTACCCCAAGCAAGGCAGTAATGCCACTAGTGCACAGGGATTACATAAGAGGAGAGTGAAAAGACTGAGGAACAGGTCACGGGAGTGTTGAAGAATGGGTAAGAGAAGGATGAGAACACTGGTGTGAAGAGAGCTGTGCAAAGGTAGTGTGGAAAAGGAGAAAAACAAGATACAAGGGTTGTCAGGGAAAGGATGCAAGTCAAGGAGATAAGAGACAGCAATTGACATTGAATTAAAATTTTGGAGATTGTATCTGTCTGGGAAGCAAGTATCTAGAAGGGAATTCCATGAGCAGGAAGTGCAAGAAAAGAAGCCAGTAGAGTAGAAGTTGCAGTTATATTTATTGATTTTACTGTAAAAGGGAGGGACCTAGTTGCTAGTCTAGTAGCTCAAGTAAATTCATGCAGAGAGAGCACTAGGGAGCTAAGCTCATTGGAGCAGAAGCCATGAAAGTATTTGTAGAAGAGACAAGGAAGCCACATTATGTTGGTGAGAAAGTGATTGGAGTTGAGCTACCAGGTCAAAATTAATTACATTGCTGTTTCTCCTTTGGATTTTGTTGAGAACCCCAAGATGAATAGCAGGGTCACCCAACCAGATGTGACAGCAGTATTCAATGCACAGGCAAATGGTAGATTTATATATGTGCAAGATGGATTCAAACAAAAAAAACTTACTGCCTCTACACAGTAAACCAACCTTCCTAGAATTTATAATTCTTTCAGATATTCATTGTTGCTGATATGCCTGATATAAAATAAAAATTAGCTTGAAGAATAAAAACATATCAAGTTTAATAGTAAATTCAAGTGGGAATGTTTTTTTTATATAAATTCATCAATATTTTTCATTTTGTTTGATTACTGATTACTCTGTGTTATGAATTCCTACAAAAATAATATAAATTTCTGAATTACATCTTTAACTAATACAATTGATGAATAAGTGCTGAAATTATCTATAAAATCAGATAATAATCATAGGTTTTTGTTTATATTTTTAAAAATATAACTATGGTTTCCTGTTAAAGTGTGCATGGTATTTAGACATGTCACTGATATATGACATTATTTGCTAAGATAAATTTAAATTAAAGTTTGATAATTTTGTGAATTTTTCAAGTTTATTTTTCTTTTCATAAAGCTTCTTGGTTGTGATGAAATATTTTTGCATAAATACTAAATAATTGTAATGAAGAAAGGCAAAAGAACTTATCAACTAAATGACATGTTTTGTCCTCATAAAACTTTATGAAGGCAAATGTGATGATTTTATTTTGTGACAAGTATTTATAGAGAAGAGATAAAATATTTGTTTTTGAAAATTTTTATGTTTAGGAACACTCAAAAATTTTAGAATTTTTAAATTTAAAAATTCTGAAAAATCAACATTTTTGTTCTTGTATAAAGGCAAAATGAAATTCTCATATTTGCCTTGCTAAAATCCTTCAAATTATGAATGTGTTGCCTACTTTCCCTTTAGTTTTTATTTTATTTTCCTTTTACAGATATACTCTATTTGAAATTTTTAAAGACTTATTTGTTATGTATAAAAGAATCAGTGAATTGCTTTTTAATATATTTCCATTTATTCAGTGTCAGAAATTCAAATTTGTTTATAACTTTTGTTACATTTAAATATTCAAATATTCATAGCCTTTATTTTTACTTTCTCTACAGAAACAACTTTGTTGATTGTTTAAGCTTGATGTGATGTATTTTATTGGATTTACTGAATGATGTTTTAAAATTAAAGACAGGGTTGTAAGACATGTATTCTTTTATATTAATGTAAAGTGAACAAAGCAGACTTGGTTAAAAGTCGAACTCTTCATGCTACTTCATCTTTCCCCCTTGAAAAATAGTGCCAGATTTAGATTAAGAGAGGCTCTGTGCTTCTTACACTTCCATAAAAGGTTTCCTGGTGTATATTAGATTAACTATTTGAAGGCAAAAACTTCTCATAAAAAGCATGTTTGGTTCAGTGGAGTTGATTGATATTTTTATAACAGAATTTTCTTATTAATGTAGGGCCTTCAATTTTCCATTTCAAATTTTCCTTGATTCCGTTTCCACTTTTGGTAAATTCCATTTTATTCCATTTTTACTTTTGGAAAATTTCATTTATTTTTCTATTTTTATAGTATTTCATGAGAAAGTTGCAATACAATACACTATAATTATGAGTAAAACTGAAAACAAAAACGTAACTAAAAGCTTTATTACATATAAAAAAAATAGCAAATATCTACAAATCTTTTTTAAATGTTAAAATACAAATCCAAAAATAAATTATATATAAAAATAAAAAAATGTAACCTGACTAGACAATAAAATTGTCAAGATTTATATTGATTTATAATTATTGATTTATAATATTAAAATCAGTAAAGCACTTGAATCTCAATAATATTTATCTGAATGAAGTCAAACATTTTGATAGAAATTTTACAAAACAGTAATTAAACCATAATAACTGAATCTTTTTAACAAAATATCGAAAAACAAACTAGACATATTTATTCAAACTTTAAATAAAACAACTTTCCCAAGCTGAAATATTGCTCAAATCTAATTTCTTAATTTGGAAAATATCTAATCTTCAAATCTCTTCTCTAAATCTCTATTATAATACAACATTGTGAGTTGCTTGGTGTACTCAGGGGTAAGACTTTCACATTGTTTGTTGAGTAAATGTTTACTGAGAAAATGAACATTCAGTATCTAAGCTGGTATCAGCTATTCAGATGACCTTATTGGCAATCTGTTTTAAAAGAGGAAATTTGCTCTTATCAGCATTCCAAGAGGATGGAATGTTAGAATGATTTGGTAAATCATTTTGGTAATTTATATACATCTGGAATTCTTCAAGAAGATCAGTAGAACACTGAGAATCCTTGATGACTTCAAAACTGTCTAAATTATGGCCTATACAGGATAGCTGTCTAGGATCAAACAGACGAGTTGCCTTGTAAAAGTTATACACAGGATGGGTATCTAGGTGTTAATTGGGTTTTAAAAAATATGTGCTGAAAAAAATCTTGTAAATTCGAGGTAAATCTCTCCCTCTCTGTGTTTTTTCGTTAAGACAGAAGATGATCAGTTTCTAGGCCAAATGTTGATTTTGATGCCCCAGTATGCAAATACTGTTTTACATCTTTGATCATGTTACATTTAACACATGCAAACAGACTTCTTCTAGGTTTGTCACAGCTGTTATTAAAGGAGTGCAGTTCTCATTTATAAAATGCAGATTTAGGCACAAATTATAGTAAGAGGCATGATGTAGTTGACCATTATCTACTAATTCTTTAATTCTATCTACTGCAAAGTCATGGTTTTTTTCTTGCTTAAAGAATCCTTCATAAAACTGTACAAAGTATGAGTGATATTTCACTGCATTAACCCAGGAATTCCATCTGATTAACACTGGTACAGGAGGTAGTTTCACTTATTCCTTAGGCAAGGAACTTTTGAGCCATTTTAATTATCGCTTTTTCCAACTAGGCTTTTTAAAAAAATGGCTGACATGATGAAAGTAGTGAGCTATGTATCATTATCTAATTCTGGCCAGTGTGAAAATATTTCATCAAGAAGATTTAAAATATTTGCTAAGGACAACACATGGTAACTGTTAACAGACACATGTGACAATACTTCCTTCTCAGCTTTTTTGCAATAGACTGCAGAATCTGTTACAAAGGCAATGATATCCTCAAATGCAATATCCACATGACTTACAGCTGGGATGCATGCCTTACTTAGAGTTTGATAATTGCATTCTCCCAAGGTTACAAAATCAATCAGAAATGGCTCCCCATGAATGCTTGCAATTACATTCAAAATTCTGTGGTCACAACAGCTGTTTCATCTGTTATGATGCTTACTGATTAATTAGCAAGCTTGGCTTTCAGGGCAGCAAAGTGACAAGCAAACAATTTCCATAGATGAAGTTGCCCAACAATTGACACTTGGAATAGCACAACCTTCTTCACAATCTTTTAATATGAATGGCCTCATTTTGTGTAGGGTAATATCAGTGGAGCTGAGTCCGAATTCCTTGCATTTACTTACATGCAAATACCCTTGGGAAAGGAATTAATCCATCTCTTCCCTCCAGTTTTAGGTTAAATAACAGGACAGATTGTGTTCTATAGCCTTGGCTGGCAACCAGTCTACCACAGAAAGTAATGGCAACCTACTGCGGGATAATCTTCTGCCCAGTCAGTCAAGTCTCTTTTGAGACATGATCATTGAAGCATGTATCACATATGGCACTTAACTGACTGACTGAATGTCAGTCAAAGTGCACATTTTCAAAAAATCAGGGACAAAATCATCTTGTGTCTCTTTACTCTTTAACAAAGTTGTGATTGTCTTCTGTTTCAGTTAAAATGATTTTTTAAGACATTTTTGTCAAATGAGTTTTTGATTTGATGTGATCTTTGATTGTGTCAACTCTAAAAATTTCAACACTATGGAGACAGAATTTGCAAAATAACATTTTCTTCTGTATAAAAGTCATCAGGAAATTGCTGTTCTGACTTAAGTACAAATTTTAGATACTAGGGTAATTTTCTCTTTTTTTTTTCTTAGAGTAGCAGGCCCAACTTTTCAGGCTGATTTACTATATTGACTTGATTCAGTCATGTTGGCTATTTGTTGCTGGTTTAGAGTACAAAATATGAATAGAATATGAAAAAATAATCATCAATAGTTAATGTTATTAAAGGATTTTTTGTTCAGTTTAAATTTGTTTACAATAGTGAACTCTGAAGATGATGTAATTATTAATTCAGGAAAATCGTTGTGTGATATTAAGCTAAGACAGTCATTTCATATTTGGGTATTTTTGGAGAATTTTTTTATTTCTATATTATAAGCACATGATAGCATTTACTTTTCTTTCATATTCATAAAACAAGGTTACAAGTTGTCTAGAATCTTTAACTTGTAAATTGTGTGAAGCCTTAATGGAAATGAATTTGTTAAAATTAATGGTTTGATCTTCATCTCTCTCTTTTCCCACCAATTTTGACATCAGCTAATGTCTATTTTCTCTATTTCTACTTTAGCAATAGATCTCTGTGGCCACAACCAAGCTGTGACCTTCTGACTTTCATCTTGTTTGCTACATACAGTTTCTTAGAAAAGTTTTAAAATATTTAAAAATAGACTAGCTGACATATTGTAAGAAAATTGCCAACCCACTTTTTTTTATGTAAACATTTTTGTTCTTAATTATTTTTCTGGTTGTATAAGGAAAATAACTACAAATATTAGTAAAAACAAATTTTAAAAAAATAACTATGTTATATTATTGTTATATTTATTAAAATAGTTAACAAAATCAGAGAGACAGTTATTAAGTTTTGAAAGAATTAAAAAATCTGAAAAAAATCAAATTATTTATTGCATTAAAAACCCAGATTCTGTTTAAGATAATTTTTTTGATTCTGGAAAATTGTTCCTCTATAAATGTCACAAAAATTCATTTGTGGTATTGATATCAAATTGTCATGTTTGATTTATATGAACAAAGAATTGCCAGGTAGAAAATCACTACCTTGATTTATATTACTTGGGGAAAAACAAAAATACTTTATTACTTGGTATTGGATTGATTCCACATTCTCTCTTCCTTAAAAAAAACCAAAGTTTTATTTAGTCTTTGTTTTAAATTTATTGCCTCTTCATTTTAAATGAACTGATTGCATGTATTATTTACTGTCTCTGTTAAAATGTCACATTATTTTTTTTTTCACAGGTGTCTGGGCCAAACAAAATCCTGATACTCATAAAAGCTGTTGTTATTGGTAATTTCAATGAAAGAAAACAAGAATTTTAACTTTATTACAGAGAAATATATGCAATAATCATCATAAAATTTGTTTATATTTTCAAGAGCATCACATTAACTGGCAAGAAAACATACTTTGAAGCTTGTGGTTTTTCTTTTTTGTCGACACTTAGTGTTACATATGAGTTAAAATTAGAAGTCATTAGTTAAGGTTGCAAACCTTTGTCATGATTTAATGTGCCATACTGAAAAGCTCACTAGAAACAAATCATATTCTTGTGAATTTGGAGGATCTGCATGTTGAAAATTAAATTTAAAGTGTCACATGGAAGCACACACTGAAGAGAAATTGCATTCTTGTGAAATTCATGACTCTGTCTTTTTACTGTAGTCAAATTTGGATTACCATATGCAAATGCACACTAGAGAGAATCCATATTCTTGTTAAGTTTGTAGGTCTGCATTTTCACGAAAGAAAATTTTGATTCAATATACGCAAACACAGAGTAGGTAAAAACAATCTTATGTTTGTGGATCTATATTTTCAGTCATGTCAAATTTGAAATGCCATATACAAACACACTGGAGAGAAACCTTATCCTTGTGAAATTTGAAACTTTATCCTTGTGCATTTTCATGGAAGTACCTTCTGAATCCCCATATGCAGACACACACTGGTGAGAAACCATATTCTTGTGAAGTTTGTGGGTCTTCATTTTCATAGAAGACTGCTTTGGCATATAATATGCAAACACACTAGTGAGAAACCATATTCTTGTGAAGGTTGTGGGTCTTCATTTTCATAGAAGACTGCTTTGGCATATAATATGCAAAAACACACTGGGGAGAAACCCTATTCTTGTGAAGTTTGTGGATCTGCATTTTTACTGAAGAGTCGTTTCAGTCGACATATGCGAACACACACTGGAGAGAAACCATATTCTTGTGAAGTTTGTGGATCTGGATTTTCAGTGAAGTCCTCTTTGGTGTGTCATATGCGAATACACACTGGAGAGAAACCATATTCTTGTGAAATTTGTGGGTCTGCATTTTCACGGAGCTCATATTTAAATCGCCATATGCGAACACACACTGGGGAGAAACCATATTCTTGTGAAGTTTGCGGATCTGCATTTTCAATGACCTGTTCTTTGGTGTGTCACATGCGAACACACACTGGGGAGAAACCATATTCTTGTGAAGTTTGTGGATCTGTATTTTCACAGAAAAACCATTTCAATCGTCATATGCAATCACACACTGGGGAGAAACCATATTCTTGTGAAATTTGTGGATCTGCATTTTTACAGAAGTACTATTTCAATCGCCATATGCGAACACACACTGGAGAGAAACCATATTCTTGTGAAGTTTGTGGATCTGCATTTTCAGCAAAGGGCTCTTTGGTGTGTCATATGCGAACACACACTGGAGAGAAACCATATTCTTGTGAAGTTTGTGGTTCTGCATTTTCACAGAGCTCATATTTAAATCGCCATATGCGAACTCACACTGGGGAGAAACCATATTCTTGTGAAGTTTGTGGATCTGCATTTTCAGCGAAGCGCACTTTGGTGTGTCATATGCGAACACACACTGGAGAGAAACCATATTCTTGTGAAGTTTGTGGATCTGCATTTTCACAGAGCTCGTATTTAAATTGTCATATGCGAACACACACTGGGGAGAAACCATATTCTTGTGAAGTTTGTGGATCTGCATTTTCAATGAAGTGCTCTTTGGTGTGTCATATGCGAACACACACTGGACAGAAATCATTCTTAAGTTTGTAGATCTACATTTCCACAGAAGAGCCATTTCAATTGCCATATTCGAACATGCACTGGAGGAAAACCACATACTTGTGAAAGTTTTTTATCTGCATTTTCAGAAAATTTATATTCGGTTTTTCATATGTAAACACACATTGAAGAATATATGTATTCCCATGAAATTTGTGGATCTGTATCTTTATAAATTTATTGAGCTACCATATGTGAATGCATAATTAATAGAAACCACATTTTCATGAAGTTTGTGCAAATGTATTTTAATGTAAATCAGATTTGCAATGCTAAATCAGAAATACACTGGAGGGTAACTTTATCCTTATGTTTATGAAATTGTAATTTCATTGAACTCTTTTCAGTGCCATATTCATATGTATACATGATTGAAAACATATCTATGCATATTTTTTAAATTTCTCTTTATAGAATAATCACATAGACTGCATCATGTTAAACTCTCTACCAGGGATCTAACACTGATCTATTACAAATCACAAAAAACAAATTTCTTTTTTTAATAATATTTGACACTGAAAGAAAATATTTGTTTCAGTTGAGGGGAATGTGTAGATTTTACAACTCAGTAAAAATTTAAAAAATTGTTACTTTAAAAGACATTAATATATTTTGCTTATTGAGAATATTTAATTTTTTGGTTCCAATGACTGTAGGAATGGTGGCTGCAAATGTCTCATCCCAAAACTTATACACAAATCATTCAGATGCATGCTGAGGTTTTTTCTTAGTCAATAAGAATGGGAAATTTATCAGTTACT
This sequence comes from Ascarosepion bandense, assembly GCA_037127315.1. Lineage (NCBI taxonomy): Eukaryota > Metazoa > Mollusca > Cephalopoda > Sepiida > Sepiidae > Ascarosepion > Ascarosepion bandense. Next base: position 18,778 of record JBBBDQ010029019.1, read on the forward strand.
TCTGCCATATTTTTGTTCTCTCTAGTTTTGATGTCAGATCACAACACTCACTTGTCTCCATTTTGCTTGTTAGAATCTTTCTTACTTAGTGTTCTTTTTTCTTGATGACTACATTTTGTCTTGTATATATATTAATTAGTATCATTTGCCTTGTTCTTTTTCTTCCTTTTCTTTGTGCATTTTACCAATTGTGCATAAACATGTCAGTTGCATCACAAATTTAATTTATCAGAATTAAAACTATAATTAAATCTTCATGAAATATTTTCTATTTTGTAAACTTTATTTCAAACTTAGGTATCCCTTTATTTTATTTTTTTTCATCAAGTTAATGGTGTATCTATACAAAAGTTTTTGGGTGAAATCCAGTTTTCATAAAATGAACTATAGTTTTTTTGTGATGGTTAAAGAGAAATTTCTGATATATATTTGTGAAAAATGAAGAGATATTATTATAGTACAATCTTAAACTTTCAGGTCTTGAGCATTGATGAAAACATTGATATAAAATAAATATACCTTTGGAGAATCATGCTGGCAAATTTTCATGTTATTTTTGAGTGGGAATATTCTTTGAAAGAATTTTTGACTGATTGTTTTGTTTTTCTTAGAAAATCAAATTCAAATATAGAATCTTGAATTAGGTTCTTTGATTTTATAATCTTTTTAAAATATGAGTGTATAATTAGTTTTCTATGGCTTATCAACTCTTTTCAGGTAATTTAAAACCAGAAAGTATTTTTACATTGTAAGAAGTTTTTTTTATAATAATGGTTCAGTAATAGATGTCTTACCAATTAACCCATAAATGGGTGGTGAGAAAAGATGGATTCATACCTTTTATAAATGTATCTGTATAAATGAGTATAATGATCCCAACAAGAATTGAAATTTGGCTTTTTGATTAACAATTCTGAGCCATTATCTATTATACCACCTGCATCTCCAAACTTACAGCACGTGGTATATCCATGCAGTCACCAACCAAGTTTGACATTGATTAACTACAGTGACTGTACAGGAACCAGTGTGTCAGTGTAAGCCTATGATGATTGTGCTGTCATTGCTGTTTATTTTGTTTTATCCATTTTATATCTTTCAATTTCTGTAGCCACAAATTCCTCTCAGTTGATTAAAAATATATTCTAAAGAATATTCTAATTAGGAGTTGGAATTTTTTTCTTTTCTTTTTTGTTGAGCCATTTTTCTTTAGTCTGTCTACATTTGCTTCATATTTCCTTGTGTAGTCTCTTGTATTCTATCCCATATCTTGGCATCATTTTCTGTCTCTTTTGTATCTGGTCAAGAATCTCTTTAGTAATCCTCATTTTTTTTCTTTTGGAATGATACCGTTTGCCAATGTCACTAGAGCTGCTCTTAGTGCCTCCCATTTTGAGCCTCCATTTCCAATTTGTCCTGCGTATATTGTTTTCATGCTCTTTGTTAACATTTCCTGCAGGTTCAGGTCATTCATGAGTTTTAGGTTTCTTTAATCTCCTTAGTTTTATCCTTAGTTTGCATATGACTTGTAGTTGGTTGCTTCCACAGTCCACACTTGGGTAGGCTTTGCAGTGAAGGACTGCGCTTCTGAATTTCTTGTTGATAGTAATGTAATCAATTTGGTTCTTAGTTTCTCTTCCAGGACTTCTCCATGTCCATAGTCATCTTGGGTGCTCTTGGACCCAGGTGTTATTATCTGGTTATTTGCTGTGCATCATTGGACCCATTTTTCCCCACGGCTATTGCTGTGACCTAGTCCAAATTTGCCAACTGTTTCACCTTGGCTTCCTTGGCCAACTTTGGCATTCAGATCTCCCATGATAATTCTGATTTCTTATGATTTGCACTGTGCCTTAGTATAATCTAGCATAGAGTAGAATTTGACTTCTTTTTCTGTACTTTGTGATGTCAGTGCATATACCACTATTACCAATATATTGAGAGGTTTTTTTGCTTTTTTTAACTACTAGAATTCTCTCAGATATCTGGCAGTATCTCATTATGCATTTTCTTGTGTCTTTATCTAGTTTCATTACCTCATCTCAGAAAAAAAAGCATATTTAACAGTTATGTAATATCCATGCTCTGTGAGGCGAAATGTGGTTCTACAGATGGATGCTGAGAATATATTATAGAGTAATTTATAATTAATTATAAAAAGACTCTCAAGATTCTAAATTTGATACACAGAACAGATTAATAAGTTTCTGTAAATTGGTTTAAAGATAACTTACTAAGAGCAAAGGAAAGACATAATTTGATGAAGCATTTCTCTATGGACATTTGATGTTGATTCTAGTTTTTATTTAAAATAAATTCTTTTATAAAAAAAAACTGTTCATTTTTGAAAATTGAAAATTTTAAAAGTAGAGTTCCAATTATGATATACATATAATGTCTCTATAATGAACATTGATGTTATCACATTGAATATTCAATTCACTGTAATTGTGCAGTTAAACTGGAAAAATAGTAATTTTAACCCCATCAGATTGTTAACTTGGAATTGTATTTTTAGGCTGGAAAGAAAGTCCTGTTAAATTTGCTTTGCTCTTATATGATATATTTAATAACAATAATATTTTCCTTCATATTTTTCTTCTATCAAAAAATAATTAATCTATTTGGTAAATTGATGATCCCTTGGATTTAAAATTCTTGAGATTTTGGTGTAAAAAAACACTCAATATCAGTTTTAACTTCTTCAAATAAACATTTTTTCTTTTAAAAATGTAATAATACATAAAAATGATAGTTGGAGCGAGGTCAGGAGATAAAGAAAATTGAAAAACTTTCATATTTAGGGTAATAATGCTGGACATTATGTAGTCCTGTGTAAAAGCCACATGTGGGTAGAAATCAATTTGAGCAAGTACACAAAACTAGAAAGAGCCATAAGACAAGAATGCATCTTTTCTATTAAGTTATTCATCCTATTCAGTGAAACAATGTTAAAACAACTAAATGACAGAGGAAGAAAACTGCAGCCACTACTTAAAAATTTAGCAAAGGAAAGTGAGAAGAAAGAACTAACAAAGAAATCTTAGAAAACAGAATGTATGATTGTTAGCTAGGAGAGCAGAAGATGCAAACTATTAACTGGCAACATTAGAATCAAGAAGGCACAGAAATTGAAACGTCGAAAGCCTCTTACTATTTGCATGGGAAGTTTTCAGACAAACTACATTCCTTAGTTCAATCAGTTCTAGCCTTCACAGCTAAGGTCTGCCATGCCACACACGTTATCCTGAACCATTTTTTATTCTTCTGATATTCCTCAGATAAAATGCAAATTCCAGTCAAGTAGCTTCTTCTCACAAAGAGAATGCTTCCCTAATCACTACAACTGAACCTGTTCAAGTCTAGGGTCAATCATTATCTTCCCCACCTATCCCCATAAACTCTGCTTATTGTTCTGTAATTCACTAAATCGACTGGCTCATGGGCTTTGTGTGAATACCATTGTAAAAAAAGAAAGTGCTGAATGCCTGTGTAATATCAATCCTCTAACGTGGCAATGAATGCTGAACAGTTTACTCAGATAAAGTAGAAACTTGTAGCAATAGAAATGCAGTACTATAGAACACTGTTGAGAATTCCATGGATAAAACAGGTGACTAATCAGAAAGATTCAATCAAATAGAAACAAAAAGGACATTTTTTATTTTGAATTGGAAAAAGATAGTATAAATTTCTGAGATACATAATGAGGAAAGAGAACTTGGAGAATCTGACACTCACTAGGCATATTGTAAGTGTGGGGATTACACAACCTTATCTACTAGAATACCCATTAATGGCATTCTATTCAGGAATATCAAAAGGAGAACCTAACTTTTCTATTTACTCACTGAGAAACAGGATATGATAGGGAGGAGACATGTTCAGTCTTCCTCCCTGGGAAATCTTAATTACCTGGTAAACTGACTACTTAATTTAAAAAAAACATGTGAACATCATATTCAATACAGTTAAGTGCATTAAAGTTTTCTTTTCTTTTTTAATACCTGCCTATTTCTTTTTCTCTTCTTTAGTAAGTTTCTATTGCTCTTTATATATATATATAATAATATTAACTATAGCAACAATAATACCAATAGTAAGAGAACTAACTCTACCAAAACTAGTATTAATCAAGCTATAATTTAAATTGTCTTGTATAACCCACCGAGAACAAACTTGGAGGGAAAAAAAGGGGAAGCAAAAAAAGAGTGCAATGAAGGAACATATGAATGGTATACCATACCATTCATATGTTCCTTCATTGCACTCTGAAGAAGATAACACATTCAAACATTTTTAAATATTAGAAAAGTACATTTTTCCTGCTTGACAGTAAAATATTGTGATGGTTACCTTACCTTGTCTGCCAGGACACTCACTGGGCAGCATTCTATTCAGGATTATAAACAGAAAGGAATACTTGCCCTCTCTCCTTTTTACTCACTCAGAAACCGGATGCAGTAGGTAGCAGGCAATCAAGTCTTTCCCTCTGGGAAGATTTAGTCATTTATCAAACCAACTACTTAATTTCTTGCAAGCTACATGGACATCCCATATAGACTACTGCTTGGCATGTCAATGTTTTCCTTTCATTCTTGCATTATCTACTTGTTAATGTAATTTTCTCTTCTTTTGTGAGCTATGTTGTTCTTTATATAAGTATATCTGACATGCCTTGATTACTTGGCCCCCGAAGAACCCCCTGGTCAATTAAAATTGGAATAATGATTTTGAACCTTTCTCGATTCTTGAAATATATATCTCAGCTCAATTACAAATCCTGACGTAAACAAAGACAGTTTTTAGGAATGGATTTTTCATTTATTAATCTGATATATTTTCATTTATTACTTAAACATTATTTTTAACGGATACCCATATTTGAGTTGTTAAACAGTATATTTATTCACTTCTATCTACCAGCCTGAATATACAAGTAATATTATTAAAAAAATACGCTTAGAATATTGCTGCCACAACTGTTCTGATACCCCTGCTATTTACATTGAGCTCCTTGATAAAATCCAAAGAAGAATCAACAATATCTTTGGTTTTAATCCAGAGGCTCAGATTCTGTCACTTTGCCACCTCTGTAAGGTTGTCTCTCTGTGCCTTTTCTATAAAGACTTTTATGGTAATTGTTTGGATGAGCTCTTTCCTACGGAGGACCTTATTAATTTAAGTGCAACACTAGACTAGCATTTCGATCTCATCAATTTACATTTGAGCAACCTAGATGCAACACTAAATTCTAAGCTAGCAGTTTCTTTTTTTGCACTTCTCGCTTATGGAACTTTCTTCTGGGTTTCTGCTTTCCAGCCAACATTAATCAGCATGTTTTTTTAATGCACTGTCAACTGCTATTGACTGTCCTCCTGATGACACTTTCCTATTCCCACTCATTATTGTTTCTGTTCTTAATTCTTTCACACTCTGTAACTCTTTGTATGTTTGTGGTTTTACTGTCTTGCATATGGAGATACTGATTAATAAAAACGTGCTTTGCTGGAGAGTGCATAAATATATACATAAAAATCCTTCATGTGTTGAATTCATTTCTTTTGACAATGCTGATTTCGTTGACTTTGAAAGAACATCATCATTAGCAACAAGTCATACCTTCTGCTGTTACAAACTGATGACCAATAGCAATCTTGCCCATAACTACTTATCACAAAAAATGGAATTGTTGGTATGTTTTTTACCGCTTATCAATAGTGAATGTGAATGTTTACGGAAAGGTTGCAATTGATGTAAGCCCACTAAAGAGATCGTTCAGTCAAGCTAATGACAATTCAGAAGTGAAAGGAAAAGCTTGTCTTAGTGATAAGTCCTGTCTTCACCTGTCAGTTGGCACTATGAACAAGGATAAGGGCAAATAGCTGATAGAAAAATAATTATTCAAAACTGTGAAAGTGTTCAGGTGAGTCATAGTCATGATTTTAGTTTAGTACAGACTATTTGTTACTGAAAACTCTGTTCAAAATGAATTCCAAGAATGATGATAGACACCATGAAAGAGAAAAAGGAGGGGTGCTTTCCAAGAGCTTCTAGGGCAGTACAGCATAAATAACATTCAGAGGACAATGGTCTATTAATGATGAGCTGAAAGAAGTAACTCACACATGGCTAAGGAAACATAAGATTTTCTTATCTAGTTTCTGAAGTGGGTATACATGTCTCCATTCAAAGTGCAATACCACATTTGAGAAGAACGGCGAATATGTTGATGACTAGCTTTAGAATCATTAGGTAGGTATTCATTCTTGTATTATTTCTATGTTTCTATTATTAAAAATTTTGTAATTAAATAACAGGCATTATTGTATTGCCAATCTTTGTATATACTAAGCTGGTCTTAGTACTAAGTTTAAATAAAGACAAAAATGTGTTAAGAAGATTGTCATTCATAATTTTCATGATTGCCATGAAAATTATCATTCAAAAATAGGATATATTAAAATGAACACAGCAACAGTTTCATGTGCTATAATAGTTACATTAAAACACATCATTACATGCTGCAAGTAGTCAGAGTAGGCAGTTGTTATCATTATTAAATAAATTGTCAATAAAAGCTATTATTGCTAAAAATAAATATTTAAAAAGATATTGAAAAGAAATTTCCATTATACTCTAATAATTATTGGAAACAAAAATTTTACAAATTTTTTGTTTTATAGAAAACTTTATATGACAAACATAAAATGGTTATTAATTTTTTATATTTAACAAATGCACACACTCTTATTTATATAGCAGACATGAGATGATTGTAACAAAGAAGTTCTGCCGCCTTTATTGTTCGTTATCAATTGTAGTATTGAGCAGTGTTCAGAGAATTATGCCTAAGATGAAAATGATAAGAAAATATTGCATTAAGTTATCAATCTGTAATAAATTTGAAACCTTTCACTTTTTATAATTAATAATTAACCCACAATCTTGGACCTTCATGCCCACAATGTTTATACATTTATGAATAAAAAAATGTTTTTATATTTATTTATAAATTGGTAAATCATAAATATTGCATTGTTTTAGAATGTTGCAAATAAAAATTTATTTTTGTAATTAAACAGTCTATTCAACAGCTTTTAATTATTTTTGTTATAAATTATCAAGAACAAAAATGTATAAATTCAGTTTCATCATATTTAAGTTTTATTACAATACATCTCTTTTTAAAACAATAAAAATGCCAAAGATTGAAGTTAGTTAAACTATTAGCAGTGTCAAGGGACAACTGTCCAATTTGACACACACTGTGCCTATTTTTTAGTCACAAAGATCCAAAATTGTCAATTCACCTTTATAATTACAGTCCAGGTAGGTAAAGGAAAAGTTAAGGTAGTAAAGAAACAATAATCATTTTAGCTTTTTCAGCATTTGAACCTAGTAAATGTAGTTAAGGCTTTAGCTGATTTCCTTGCTGCTTGCAAACAAAATATTCCTGATGGTAGAAAAATGTTGATTAAACATATTTTTTGTATAGTTGAATTTTTTTTTTCTTTTTTTACATAAAATTTGTTTTTTTAAAACTAATCATGTTTGTTGCATAATAAAATTCAAAAACAGTTTCTTACTGACCCATATATATAAAAACTGTAAAAGCTAGTTGAAGGAATGTAGAATGCAATTATCTCCCTTTTGATAGGATGAATTTACTGATGTGTTAAGGGCTTCTTGAGGATCATACATGACGACCTGTTGTTGAGAATAGTAGTTGCTTATCTTATAATGTAGGCATAATGAGTTGTGATTTGGCTGACCACAGTGGCTGACAAAAATCTCATGCAACCTAAGACCAATTACCAGGGCTGTGTCATGTTTGTTTTGGAGATGTTACAAATAAAACTTTCTTTTTATTTGTATATTTCATATACTGCTTTCTTTTTAGACATGTTTTAATTTCTCTGTAAAATTTTGCCAGCCCATACATAAGTGGTATCAGGAATTATTCTTTGCATAGTCTGTAACATGGAAGTGTATGAGTGTAACCCATGCTACACCTCAATTCAACTGATGCATCGTATCAATTGTTTAACATGGGGAATCTGAACGCGTACACTCAGGTCAAGGGCCAATCCCAAAATTTACCCAGCACTTACATCCATGGAATCAGGCACTATACTTGTATCATAGTCTGTGGCACAGAACACCTGGGTATCTATCTACCCATGTCCTGCTTTTTCACTGATGCTGGATGTGACACATGGTCATTTGTTTAACTTAGGGGATCCAAGCTCATACACTTGAGTCAATAGTCAAAATTTACTTATCCCTCTCATACACAGAATGAGGCATGCTTGTCTTAGCATGGTTTGTGGCTCTGAACAGTTGGTTATTTAAATTTAACAATGCTGTTTCTTTGTGGGGGAAGGTGGGTTTAGTTTAGTAGGTTAGGTTTGTGGATTAGCTGTTGCCTGTAATTCAGTTCTTCTGTGATGCATGAAAACACTGGTGAGAAACCTTTTCAGTGTGATGTATGGGAATCCAAGTTTTCTCAAGATGCTCATCTTAAACAGCACATGAAGATACACACGCAGGAGAAAAACCTTTCCAATGTGAGTTTTGTCAGTTATGATTTTCTTTTTGCCGTTACCTCAAACTACATACAATAACTCATACAGGAGAGAAGCCTTATTATTGTGAGGTGTGTAGCTCAATATTTACCCAAATTTCAAGTCTCAAACAACATATGCTTTTACATGCAGGTGTCAAAAAGACCATTGTGAAGTTCATAGGTCAAAATCTTTCCTATGCTCCCCATCTGAAACAATATATGGTTAGACACACTGGTGAAAAACCATTTCCATGTGAGATCTGTGGGGCAAGATATACCTTTTGCTATCATTATAAACAGCACACATTAATACCCACAGGAGAAACAATCTATTATTGTGAGGTTTGTGGATCATCATTATCCCACAGTGCACATCTCAAACAAGTCATGATACACTGCTGAAAAAAAAACACTATTGTAATATCTGTGGAAACCTTTTTTTTTTGTATGAAGTTTGTAGATCAAAATTTTCTCAGAATTCTATTCTCAAACGATATATGCTAACTCACACAGACGTCAAACCATTCCAGTGTGAGATTTGTGGAGCTAATTTTCCGACAGTACAGAGTGCAAGTAACACCTGTTTACACATGTTGGAAGGAAAATTTCTTTTGAGAACACTGTGAGTCAAAATTTTTCATCAGTTCTGATCTCAAAAAAACACATGTTGACTTCAGTGAACAAGATGTATTCTTACTCAAACCTAAGTCACAAGCAAGCTTATCAACATCACAACCTATACAATCAGTTGTAAAGCGTCTACATGACAATACAGGCCAAAAAACATGAGAGTTGATCTATAAGTCTGTAGGCTGAAAATTTGTTAGTTGAATTTTGATATTAAATTTTCCTCTGTGATTAATATTCACTAATGCATTAAGTGTATTGACAAGAAAGATGCATATGTTTAAAAATATTGTGCAAATTATCTTTTCTTCATTAGACTAAAGATTTATTGGGTCTTTGAATGTTTAGGATGGTGAGTTAATATTTACACGCAGACTATTGTCCTCATCTTCTTGTTATCACAACTGTTTCAGTCATTATGATTGCCAGCCTTTTTCAGGTTCTTGTCAATTCATTCATCTTCATGGAATTTTGAACTGAACCCTTTTTTTCTTCTATGGGGGAAGATTTTTTTTTTCTGTTACCCATGTCTTGGGATATCTCCTTATTTTTTACTGTTCAGTTATCCCTCCTCCTCTTTCCACAGAATCCAAGTTCACATTACTCGGCTTAGAGATTGTCACTAAATTCACAAACCAATGCTTTAAGTCCCTAGCTTTTTCCCTGTGATATCCTTAGACTTTGGCAGTGAAATGAGAACAATCTACTCTTGTAGGCTAAATAAATGGTTCAGTTTGAAATTCTCTGATGGTTACCCAGATTGATAAGCACCTGAGAAAATCTGGACAGCGCAACAGCCAAAATGATTACAATAACAAATATGAGGAAAATAGTTTGCATGCAAATACAGGCTTATTGTTTTAATAAAATACAAATATATTTCAAAGAAATTGGATATGATACTTGGAAGCAAAATATTTTTATGAAAATATTTTGTTCTTTTCTTCAAAAATGTGATATTTTATAGAAAATACTGAATAATTCCAAGTAGTATGGGCATCTTTCTTGTTTTGTCATTCTGACCAGGAATTTCTGCAGACTATTTTTGGAAGAAGATCATCTAAATTATTCTTATTGCTTTTAAATAAAACAAAATTTGTTTCTTTTCTTTTTTTTTTTTTTACTCATTTATTAATATTTTGCTTTTCATGAATTTTTCTTTTCTTTTCAGCAAAACATCATCAAATGTGTCAATTTCTTAAAAATTTAAGCTCTTGGCTAGAACTTTTTTTAAACATGAGGAATATTACTTAACTTTTGTTAGCCTAGCCAAACATAAGTAAAAATGTGCATAAAAATAATTCAGTAAAAACATTAATCAATTAAATAAAGAAATAATGGGTAGCTATTTCAACTCTTTCAACATATCATTTTGAAAAGTTCTGCTTTGGGCCATAATTCTGTGCTATTTTCTTAATTAAAAAAAAAGAGACAACGTATTTTGTTTTGAGGTACTTGAAGGCATTTTTTTTTAATTTGGGTGAATTTTTTTTCTTACTAATGAATTTTGATAGAACAAATTCTTTTCAAAAAGACATCTAAAAGTTTTGACAGCATGGGATAATATTCCATTAATGATGCTTTGTATTAGTGCTAGTCTGTCAATTTGTGGATATAATTAGTGCTAGTTTGTAGATTTATGGATATGATTAGTTCTCGTTTGGCAATTTATTGATATGATTATCAGCATCTGAATTTTTCCATCTCTTGCTTTATTGAAACTTGTTTCTTTGAAACCATTTTTTCATGTAAGTTTTTATTATTTCTGTACATTTTTAACCACTGCTCTCACTTTCATATTTAACTTCTTTCTGGTTTATCATATTGTGACAAAAGAATATACATCACTGGTTCTACAAGTAGAAGGAATTATGTTATTCTTTGGCTTAATAACTCTTTTCAGTACTTTACTGTTAGTTTTTTTCTTTTTTTTATAAAATTGTCACATAATTGCTTTGGTAAACTTTGTCCAAATGCCACATGTTAAATTGATAGCATTCACCTAATTTCTATATGTAAACATCATTTATTCCTGTTTTATTGTTATTTTGTGAGGTAATAATAAGGCCACGCCAGAATGGTCAGCAATTGGCCATGATAGTGTATGGTATTCTACAGTGATGGATAGTTTTTGTCTGGGTTTTGGATATACATCCTAAGTTGTGTGAATTCAATAAAGGGATGCAAGAATTTTGAAGTGTTAATATGCTCCTCATACCAAAGTTCAACAGGCTAAAATAATGAGCAGCATGCTTTTCCATGATGTCATTCCCTTTGTTTTGTAAAATCATTTTCACTCCAACCAAGGTGGGACTGCCGCTAGTGGACAAGGAGTTTGCATTTTTGGAAATTATAGCTATCAGAGAAATGAAGTAAATGGAAGGGAGTTCCACAGGTAGGAAGTGTAAGAAAAGAAACTGTTAAGTAGAAGTGGCTGCTGCATTTAACTATTTCAACTGTAAAATGGTGAGACCTCGATGCCAATCTACTAGCATGCTCAGATTCATGTCGACATGGCACCAGGGAATAAAGCTCATCAGAGCAGTTGCCATAAAAAAAAATCTTTCTTGAAAAGACAGAGGAAAATCATGTCACCTCAGTGAGAAAGTGATTAGTCAAAAGTCAGGACCAATTACATTGCAGATCCTTGTTTGGATTCTGTCAAGATTAAAAGCAGGAGCATCTGACCACATATGGCAAAAGTATTCAATGCACAAACAAATGGTAGATTTATAAATGTACAAGGTGGATTCTGGTGAGAAAAAACTTCCTAGCCTGACACAGAGCCCCAATCTTCCTAGTAGGGAATGCAGCTATAGATGTGATCTCTTCTTTCCTACTTCAGGTCAGTTGTAAAAGTGAGGCCAAGGAGGTGTGGTGTGTTATTCCCCAGGAGACTTGCATCAGCCATGCTGATGGCTGGCAGGAAAGTTTCTCTATGGTGGTTAAAGGAGAGCATTTTTGTTTCCTACTCCAGTTAACCACTGATTGGAGGTTCATTGGAAGAGTAACAGGTTTACTTTTTCAGACAGGAGTAAATGCTGGTATTATCTGCATAGTGCCTACTTGGAAGCTTATTCCATCAGAAAGATCATTGATGAAGACCTACAGTAGAGTCTTCAGGGACACCTGCATTCATGTGAAAGGACCTGGAAGCTTGCCCATTCAAAACAACCTTAATTTCACGATTTGATAGGAATGATTGGATTAAATCAAACAATCATCCAGAAATACCATAGCCTTGGAGCTTTCACAGAGGACCAGCATTTCAAATCCTGTCAAACACTTAAGATATCTAGAGCAGCTTGTGCTTCACCATTATTATAAAGAGCCTAGTATACATATTCACTCATGGCCTTTAACACATCAGCTGTAGACCTGTTTGTCAGAGAGCAGGTTGTGAGAGGTGATATGCTTTATTACTTCAGCATTGATTTGAGCCTCAAATAAGGGTGATAGGGGTCAGAGGTTTTACCAGAGTTCTTAAATCAGGAACTGCAGTGAGGACTTGCAATGAATAGGAAAGCAGAAGGCAGAAAGGCAATAGTTATAGAGTTTGGAGAGGACTGGAGACAACTTCGGGGCCCATTTCCTTAGGATGATGACTGCAATTCCATCACATCTGCTTACCTTATAACTCATGTCTGAGACCAGAAACACTTCTTCTGCTGCCTCTTAGAATCCAAGATGCCATATCTTGTCCCTCCCTTCCAATAAAAATGAGTAAAAAAAGAAATCATTGATTTTGTTAATACCATCTATGCAGTAGCATAGGAACTCAACTAATTCTTCATGGTACCATATGTATAGTTCTGTATAAATACATTTACAAACCTGAAACAACTTTGACAGACAATTGATAAGGTGAGCACCCATTAACTAACTTGCTGTGTTCATTGTAGCAACACTTAGAATGGAGCATTTTGCCAAATTTCTTTTTTAAGTCTTCCATCAGAAGCTAAAATAACAGTGATTCAAAGATATCTTAGTGAGATACAGACTCTAGAATGAAGGGAAAAAAGGTTTAGGAAATAGTTAGGAGGACCAAAGGCTGAGGATGGCTCTGCAAAAAACAGGGAGTGCTATAACTAGATACATGTAAAGGCTCATATCAAACAGCCCATACATGACATTGAGGCACTAAAGTCAGAATTTTCAGAGTAGTGTGAAGAGGCAGTTGGCCCACTTATGTGACTGAGGTAACTGTCTAATATTAAGATTAATACCCATAAAGTTAAGTTGAGAGGGCTAATATGGGAACAGACTAAAGAAATACAACTGTGTCATTGCTTTTAAATTCTTTTCATGGAAAGATTAGATAATGTTGATAATAGGATGGCAATTTTCAAAGAACAACTGCAGGTGTTAGAAGGTGTGTATAAAAAAAGCACTGGTAGGAAGTAACCTGAAACTTAGGGTTGGCTTAGACTTAAAAAGGGAACACATGCATGAACCCATGGAGGGTGAATTTAGAATCTTAACCCAGGAAGAGTAGGTTTAAATTTCAGAAAGAAATGAAAAGTGATGTAAAACAAAAATGTTTTAAACTAGTGAAACAGTTGTAGAACACTTCCATGTTGAATCAAATAAAGAATTAACTAAAAAGGAATCAGTACAATTGGGCAACAGAGACAAAGAAGCACAGAACAGTCCATGCTAGTCATAATGTAGCAGTAAAAATTCATGCTGTTCCTGGTGACACACTCTCACATTCTCATCATGTTTTTTTTATCTCTCCTTCAACTATACGCCATCCACAAGAAAGAAAGAAACAAACTCATCACACAATTCTCTTATGACAGTCTACTTCTTAGCCTAAAGTTAATATTTTATTAATACCAATTCGGTTAATGAAATACAAGCTCTTCATTGAATCCAAGAACTTTAACAGTGATACAAATCTATGAAACTCAAATATTGACAAATTCAACTAAGACAAGACACCAAATCTCATTCACATTTCACAAATACAGCTAAAGAGAGACAAATTTTCTAAACTAAACTGTAACTTGAATGAATTATTACCACAAATTTCTCAAAACAAACTGTTTAAATTCTATACAAACATTTAAAAACCTTCTCAGTTTTACTGATAATTACACTTATTTTTGAACACTCAAGATCTTTAACATAACACCTTCAAATATTTCGACTGTTCACTACAAATTTGTAACCCTGACGTTTGCAGCCAGAGAGGTTCCCACTCCAAACTGATAACCCTTAAATAAAAAGTTATAAACTAGTTTAATATCCCATTTTGTACTTGTCTTTTGTGCATTTGATTAAGTAAAAATAGTAGAGGGTCAGTTTAAGGGTATATTTTGGTACCAACAACTTAGCTATTCCTCTGCAATGTTTTCTAAGTTAACTTTCATTAAAATTATATAATTCCTTTATTTTTGGTAAATGTTTAAAAACAGTGTGGAGAACCTTTTTCTTTCATTTTGAAAAATAAAAAAGAAAAAAACCTTCATTTTGGTGGAACCTAAAGAAAAACATACATAGTAATGAGCGATGTGTTTCCTTTATTTTTCTCCATTGGTCATGTCTATTTTTATTTTATTTATGTCAGAAATTGTTTTCTCGAGTTATGAATATGATGTTTATTGTTAACATCATTTCATTCAATAAATAGGCATTTCATATGAAATTTCTAAAAATGACATGAAGGGCACAGTGTTGTTGTGGAGTAAGGATTATTTTGATGAGTTAATGTTATCAGAAGGAAAATATTTGGCGGGACTGCGTGAAATTACTCAAACAACATTTTAAATTTATGTATGGCACAAGGATACTGTTTCGCAATAAAAATTACAAACCAAAAGAAGATTCTTGGAAAAACAATAACAAGAATTTTATATGAAAAATAGACATCAATCAGTGAACAAATGTAAGAGGAAAATTTCTGAAAGAAACTGCAATGGCAAAATTTGACATATTAAAAATTTTTAAGTTAGTTGCCTGCAAAATGTTCTTCACTTCAAAGTTCTGAATCAAGAAAAAATGTCTTCAGATGTAATTTTGAGCAGATTTGTTAGTGTTTTGTAGTTGATTCATTGAACTGTCTCTCAACAAATCAAATATAGAAACATTCAAATAATTTAAATTTAAGTTGTCTACTTTAACTGTTACTGGTAGCTGGGGTCAAATGCTTCTGTAGTGTTTATAATAAACTTCTAGTCTGAAGATGTTTCATTTAATGTTGATATATGCTTGTGGAAAAGTACTTTGTGTGCAGGTCTTTCTGTTGAACTTTTAGATGTAAAATTTTTATAAAGAAAAAGTTAATTACAATGTTAAATAATTTAACTTTTAAAACTAACCAGTTAGTGTTGGTTATTCTTAAAATAAGTGTTTTGATCCTTTTGGTGTTCAGTTTGCACAAAGTTTTTACAATGACTATGTGGGATCGAAAACTGTCACTGAAGTGCAATGTAAAAATTGTCATGTCATCTTACAAACTCTTATAGATATTTGTGGTGAATACAAAATAAAAATAACTTTTCTTCATGGTTTGCAAACTCATAAAGTATGAAAATCTATTTTGACCAATAAAAAAAAGATTGCGCATGTTTCCTTGTTGTCATACCCTACCACACACCATCTTCATATTTATTTTTTGTTTGTCAGTGAAATGTTCTAACAGAAGACAAAAAGTGTGACACTGAGATCTGAAGGCAAATTGACATGGCAAAGGACGCATTCCAGAAGCTGAGCAGAGTATTAAAAGACAGGAAAATTTTGCTAGAAACAAAGAAGAGAGTACTGGATTGCTATGTGATGTCTGTTCTTCAGTCTGGCAGCAAATGCTGGACAATATCATCAAAGATGAAAGAAAAACTTAAAGAAACTAAAATGTGGTCCTACAGAAGGATGCTGCCAATATCATGGATCAAGCATGTGAGCAATGATGTGGTTCTGGGAAGAATGGAAATGAAAAGGAAATTAATACTGAGCATCAGAAAGAGACAGCTAAAGTTCCTGGGACATGTGATGAGAAAGGAGGGCTTGAAGAATCTGATGCTCAGATATAGAATCAGAGAGACAGGGAAAGCAGCGGATAACATATTTGATGAGCCTGATGGTAGAGCGGGGTTTGGGTTGGGTCACTGGAGAAAGTGTGCTAAGAGCCACCAGGGATAGGGAGATGTGGAAGGCCATGATCACCTACGTCCTGAAGGGACATGGCACATAGAAAAAGGAAGAGTAAGATCCTTAAGTATCATATGTCGTGGGGGTGGGGGACACTTTGAAATGGGGTAATGATTACAAAGCTTCTCTCGCTGGATAAATTACTACTGTGTAGTGATTTTGATCCTCACTAGGTGCTCTTGTTTAGACTTTGTACCACATCTAAGCTTCATTTAAATTACTATTTTGGGTGGTGGGGGAACTGTTTCATTAACACCAGCAGTATCAGTGGGCAGAAAGAAACGGTAACACGTCATCAGGGGTGACTCTACTGAGCGAGCCAAGTTCCCCCTAGAATTTTGGTTGCCCCCCCTCACACTTTTATAAGTTTCAAAACTTTATGAATCTGATAAGTCTCTGATTTTGATAAGATTTGATCATCAGCACTTTTCCCTCTGCATTTTCTTTTTCATTGAGCTTTTTAAGGACACATGCAGAGACCAGTTTGATTGAATGAAAAACAAGTAAGATAAAACAACCAGATAGATGGAAACAAACATGTTGTAAGGGAGGGAAAGAGACTTAATAGTTATAAGGAAGAATTAGAAATAATGTCCCCAAATTTATGTAGATACATAGGCAGTCAGTGATTTATGGCCAAGTGAAAGGGTCAGTAATTATGCTGCTTGTGTTTGTCGCACCCCTCAGAAAAATATCTGACTCTAAGTGCTCCCCTACTGTAATGTTTGGTGTTGGAGACGATCGATGCTTGCTAAACATTGACTACTATCATTGTGGATTAACAGGATGGATGATGATTAATGAGAGAGCAAAGATGAACCTGCTACCATGCTCTGTGTCCCTTCTTATTATCCTTCCCTCCAGATCCACAGGGGTTGTAACCCCTGTGACCCAGAGGTTATTTCCCTTTTATTGGTCAGGACATTACAATGCTTTTTTTTTTTTTTTTAACTGAAGAGGGTTCATCCAATATGGCTGGAGTAGTTGCACCGATGGGTCAGACTTTGTGTAGGAGGAGACGTCTGTTAACCTAAGTAAAAGAAAGATGACAATGAATCAGATTGTTATATACAGAGATATGTTTTTTTTGTTAGTAATCAAATCTTTTGGGTGGTCATCTTGTCTGGCCTGAAAGCCTGAGGTTTAGGGTTGTGTGTTTTGCCTGGTTGTCTTTAGGTTTTGGTGGTGTCACCACGTGTGTGTGGCTTTCATCTTCAGAGGAGGAGTAATCATGTAGGTTATGTGTGGGTGTTGTTGGTTGTTTAGGGATTTTCTTGAAGAAGCTGGCATTTCTTGTAGTTTGGTTGCCCTCGTGTGTGGCGGTGATCATCGATCCCTTTTTCTTTGTTACAGTCATTGGGTTAGGTTGGTAAGGTGTGAGGGCCTTTGAGGTGTGGTTGCTTTTTACGACGACTGTGTCACCCACACTGAGATCATTAGGTTTCACGTGTGCCTTTCTATCAGCGTATCGCTTTATTGTTCTCTTGGCTTGGGTGTCACACTCCCTAATGCTGGGGTCCTCGGCTATAGGTGTGGTTAGGTGTGGCAGGCAGTTTTTTATGGTCCGGCCAAATAGGATTGAGGCTGGGGCTATGCCAGTGGTAGAGTGTGGTGTTGTCCGGTAGTCCAGCATGAATTTGAATAACTCCTGCTTCCAGCTTCGGCCTTTGGTTAGTGCAGCTTTGATGGACTTTTTACAGTGTGCATAAAGTGTTATGTTTTGGCATTGGCTTGGGGCTATAGTGATGTTATTTTTCTGTCCCTGAATTCGTTGGTGGAGGCATAGGCATAGGATTTGAAGTCATAGCTATTGAATGGTGAATTGTCCATTTTGAGGGAGACTGGCACTCCAAATTCAGCGAATATTTTGTCCAGATGGGGTATGACTGATGTTGTTGAGATGGAGTCTAGGATGTCGACAACAACGTAGCGTGAGTATTCATCTGTGACAGCAAGAAGGTACTTTCCATTTTGGAGGTGTCTGAAATCGGCACTGACTTCTGCCCACGGGGCTGCTGGTAGTGGGGACATTTGCAGTGGCTCTTTTGCCGGTTTGTGGGTACTGATCTGGCAGGTGTGGCAGTTCCTGATTTCTTCCACTAGGGGCTGCATGTTCTTGAACCAGACCTTTTCCTGGAGGAGGGCCATGGTTTTCACAATGCCCTGATGTCCGGCATGTGCTAATTTGACAGCTCTGTTTTGTAGCGATTCAGGCAGCACTATCCGGCGCCCTTTGAGAATTATGCTGCCCTTATGTGCAAGTGATAGTTTGGCATGGTTGGCATGCAAAGCGTGGAATGTTGCTTTGCTTATGCTGTTCTCAGCACCATGCCATTTGTTGGTAAGAATAGCTTGGATGACGTTAGTAAGTGTCTTGTCTTTTGCGGTTTCTATTGCAACTTCATCAGTTGTCATTGCTTTGGGGATTGAAGTTGAGAGGATATAGTTTATATATTCCTCTGCTATTTTCTGTTCTCTACCGCTTGGTGGCAGGTGCATTGGATGGCAGCTGAGATAGTCGGCTGAGTTGTCATGGCCTGGTCGGTATATGACAGTCATGTCATACAGTTGTTTTCTCAAAACCCAACATTTGATGCGTGCTGACAGTTGGGAGCTGGCATTGTTGAAAATAGATGTTAGGCGTTTGTGGTCTGTATGGACAGTAAATGGGGCTCCGAAAATATATATGTGAAAGTGTTCGCATGCCCATGTGATAGCAAGTGCTTCACATTCTGTTTGGGAGTACCTTTGTTTGACTGTGGATAGTGCTCCTCTTGTGAACTGTACTATCCGTCCATTTTGGGACAGCATGGCAGAGATGCCTACTGGGCTGGCATCAGTGTGTATCTCACTGTGTTTGTTTGGGTCAAAGTAGGCAAGTGGGCATGCTTTGCTCAGGGCTTCCTTGATGTTTTTTAGACATTTAGTGTGGAGTTCAGTCCAGGACCACTGCATATTTTTTTTTTTTGTTAATTGACGTAGTTCATGGGTCAGGGTTGCATAGTTTGGAATGAATTGGGCACCGCAGAAGTTGGTCATCCCCAACAAGATTCTGACTTCTGACGCATTTTTAGGGTTGGGTAGTCCAAGGATTGTGTTTATTTTAAGATTACTTGGGCTGATGCTTTCATTACCGAAAGTGTGTCCAAGGAATTCTAGTGACCTCTTGTTATACTCACATTTGCCCCCATTCAGGGTGAGGCCTTTTTCACGAAGTTGTTGGAATATTGCATGGAGGTTTTGGTCGTTATCCTGCTGGTCTGATCCGAAACAAAGGATGTCATCACTGATGTTGATGGCTCCTTTAATCCCTGCAAGTGCTTGGCTGATTTCTTCCTGGAATATTTCACTGGCTGAGTTGACACCGAAGAATAGCCTTTTGTATCTGTACAGACCTAGGTGTGTTGCAAAGGTGGTTATGTATCAGGATTCTTAAGCTAATTCCAATTGGTTGTAACCCTGATTGAGGTCTAATTTGCTGAAAATGTTAGCTCCTGATAGAATAGTTTTCAGCTCATCAAGTGTGGGGGTTGGATAGCTTTGTTTGCTGCTCTCATATCAATGCAAACCCTGATTTTTTTTTGGTCTTTTTTGGTACCACTACAATAGGAGATACCCATGGTGTCAGTCTTTCTGCTTTTTCAATTACTCCCAGTTTCTCATCTTTGCGTATCAGTTCTTCTATGTCTTTCCTCACTTGAAAGGGAACTCTGTGGTATCTCTGAGCAATGGGTGGCATGTTTTCATCTATGTGTAGGTGAACTTTTTTACCTTTTAGTTTACCTAGACCATTGAACAGGTCTGCATAGTCCTCCAGAAGTTTGAGGGTAGCAGGTGGGGTTTGTGCATCAGAGTTACTGATGTGGTTAACTGAGAGCTTGTTCACTGACAGTAGTTTGAGCCTCTTACATGTTTCCCAGCCGATGATGGGGTTTTCTGGGCCCTTTATTACATGTATATCAGCTTGGCAAGAGATACCCCCAAACTCTAGATGTGTGCTAAATTGACCTAGAACCGGGGTGGTTTCTTTGACACCAAATCCAGATATTACAGTTTTTGTGAGTCGGAGGTTGGGTGTTGGTCTTAAGCACTTGAAGTCTGCTTCAGACAGGATGTTAAAGGTGGCGCCTGAGTCAGCTAATACATTAAATGTTTGGTGGCTATCGCCAAAAGATACATTGAAGCATGGAAGGTTTTTCATCTTACCTGTATGGAATACATATTCCATGTCACTGCCGCTGGTTGAGTCCCATTGGTGATCCTCGATGCAGTTCACTGGTCGTCGATGGGTTTGGTTTTGTGGGTGTGGGGGACAATTTGTTCTTCGTTGTCTGTCGTCATCATTTAGTCTTCTGAAACAGACAGAGATAAAATGCCCCCATCTCTGGCAGTAGGTGCACTGGTTGTGAAATGCAGGGCAAGACGTTGGTCTCCGTTCATGCGGGTATTTTCCATTGCAATTTCTGCACCTGTTTTGCTGGTGAGGGTTGTGTGGCCGTTGCTGTTCATATGAAACTTTGTTCACTAGTGCAGTGGTAGTTCCAGTAGTGGTGTTGACGTCTTCTAAGCACATCCGTTCTAAGTGTGTTGCCATAGTTTCTGCTGTTCTGGCGTAATTTATTAGGTCGCTTAAGGACATATTTGAGTTCATCAGTCCTTTTTGGCAAACTTTCTCAGATAAACAGCCTGTTATTAGCTGGGATTTTATTTTGGAATTTATGTCTGCGAAGTGACACATGGCTGCTGCCTCTTTTAATTTCTGGTAAAGATCCTCTACGTTAGAAGTAGTTTGTTTCAGCTTTCAAAACACGAACCGGTTATATTCCGTGTTGTTCTGTGGGTTGAAGTGGTTCTGCACAGCCAAGGTGAGTTTATCGAAACGTGTTTCGTTTTCTCCTGGTGTGATCTGTTCAGGCGGCAGTTCTTTGATAAGGTCGTTCATCGCTTCGCCCACAAACGTTAGCAGGATTGCTTTTTGCCTTTTATCATCCTCTATGTCATATACGATGAAATAATTTTTTAGTCTGTTGACGTACTTTGTCCATCTTGCAGTTTTGGCTTCCGATTCACAGTCAAATTCTGGATAATGTGATGGAGCGGCCATGTTTGTTATGTAGCACGCTGGAATGTTTGTTGTTGGTTTTTGCGTTTCTTTGTCTTTTTTTTTTCGTTGTTGAGTAGATGACTCTATCCTCGTCGCCAGTGTAATGTTTGGTGTTGAAGACGATCGAGGCTTACTAAACATCGACTACTGTCATTGTGGATTAACAGGATGGATGATGATTAATGAGAGAGCAAAGATGAACCTACTAGCATGCTCTGTGTTCCTTCTTATTATCCTTCCCTCCGGATCCGCAGAGGACGTAACCCCTGTGACCCAGAGGTTATTTCCCTTTTATTGGTCAGGACATTACACCCACCACTTTCAGAGTTCAACAATCGCCACTGCACGTCATTCATCGATTGTTGAATCAAAGTCTCAGGATTTTTAACACAAGGAACCAAATCTCGGATAACATCGTTGAACTTCTTGTTTGTCAACTAAAAATCTCTAAAACTTCCGATACTATCGTGTTTTACCATTTCTGAATTCTTTTCTTTTTGTCATTCGTTTCAACTTCCCTCATTATAAACTTTTAAACTGAACGAACAGTATAAAAATTGGGAAGACTGACTGAGAAATGAAATCCAAAAAAATAAAAAATCATTTTGAGAACAAGAAATTGGCTAATTTTTTTGTTTCTCTCAAAAATACAATCCATCTT
The DNA here is from genome assembly GCA_037127315.1 of Ascarosepion bandense. Lineage (NCBI taxonomy): Eukaryota > Metazoa > Mollusca > Cephalopoda > Sepiida > Sepiidae > Ascarosepion > Ascarosepion bandense. Next base: position 40,891 of record JBBBDQ010029019.1, read on the forward strand.
TTACGCTGAAAGGTAAGTGAAAGAATACAAATAATTTTGAAAAAAAGAAGAAAATACAATCCTTATTTTTTTCACCGTTTTTTAATTCCTTTTTTTTTTATTCTCAGTCTGTTAGTGTGTAGGTACCTCCACTGGAGTCCATTTTTTTACCTACACTTAAAATTAAATTGAAATTTTAAAAATAAATAAGTTATCTTCAAGCTTTAAAATTTGCTTTAATTGACAGCCAAGAGATTAAATTTAATAATTCTAGTAAGCAAAACATACTGGTGTAATTTTTAACCTAAATTATATTGATTTAAATCTAAAATTTTAATTTTTTTTTAAATATACCGCCATTTCTGATTGAATGACTCATTAATTAAACAGTAGCCTAATTTCTGTTTTTAAAAATCTTGAAAAAATAAAAAAAAACGCGCTGACAGGTTATTAAAGTCAAATTTTAATATTAAAACTTACCTTTATCTATTTTCAATCAATTAATAATTGCTTACTGCCAGAAATTTACAAAAAAAAACAAAATTAATCACGGTAGTCCTTTTTTTTGTTATGTAACTCATAGAGGTGACGAAAGATGACAGCTACCGGATGTTGATTGATACGCAGTGTATGGTGACCAATCGTGCTAAAAAATTTTAATTTGTTTTGTTTTTTTTTGGTTTTTAACAAATAGTGAAATTAAAAATTTAACAATTTCAGCACTTATATATTTTATAGAATTTTAGTTTAGATTTATAGCCAGACATTTGAATATGCTTTCTGAATAAATAAAAATTTTAAAAATTTAAATTTCTTTTAAAATAATTGTAATTTAATAAGAAACAATGAGATAAAAAACAAATTTATTTTGGTAAGTGTAAAATGTAACCAGACTTTTCATTGTCGTTTGGTTTGTCCATTTAAAAAAAATTGAAAGAACATGTAAGTGGGGGGAAAAAGAAAGAAAATTCCCCAATTTTAATAAAAAAAATTGTCACAATCTTAAATTATTCTGAATTTTGAGATGAATGCCTTTTCATTTTTTTAAAAATTTAGGTATAACAAAATCAGAAGACTTGTTAATTATTTTTTTCGTGAGGGGGTATTTTAGACAAAAGTGCGAACAAATGTTTGACAAGTTTGTCTAAAAATCTCAAAAAAAAAAAATTCAAGTAGAAATTTTTATAATGGTTAGTTAGGTAATTCCCAAACGTATAAAAAGTTACCATTTATGATAATTCTTCAAATTTAATTAAAACAAACTTTTATCGTGAATATTTTTTTGAAGTTCAGTTATGAAAATGTTTTTATTTTCTTGAACTGTAGTGTTCAATACATATCTTTTTTTTAATTATCATGAATTACTTAATGCACCTACGGTCACAATTAATTCAAAAATTAAAGATTTTAAAATAAAAAGATACTTTTAAATGTTGATGGAATTACTTGCAAACAGGCTGTTAAATTTTAGAAACCTAAGATTGAAATTGCGTAATGTTTTGCCAAGGGGAATAACCCAGAACGCCTGCTAACTTATGCAATCATTTTGACCCATACTGGAACACCGTACTTTACAAGATTTGAACGTCGTACTTTATAACTTTGAACGTATTTGCACAAATAATTAATTGTTTTTTTTCTTTTTAAAAATATTTTTGGTGAAAATTTTTTATGAATTTGTTTTCTGTTTTATAGACAGTATAATCATCAATTCTTAACTAAAAGGAAAAACACATACAGTTCATTAAAAGATTTTTAAAATATTTTTAAAACTTTATACATTATTTATAATAAAAAAATAAAAAAATGAAAACAATTCTTTTATAATTTTATTAGTAATCAAAAAAATTTTTTTTTTCAAACTATAATGTCCTTAATTTTTATTATTTATTCCAGCAATTAAAAGCTTATCAAAAAAAATTATATCAAAGTTTTATTGCATTTTTTATATTTCTCTTCGGAGCAGATTTTGGTATCGTGTATAATAATTTTAAATAAAAAAAATACATGATTTATATTTCCCGATGAGTTCTGCGTTTAACTAATAAAAGAAAAAATTCCAGAAAATTAAAATTCATTAAAATTTTATGAATTTACTTGAAGGGGGGGTAACAGACTTAAAAAAAAAATTGTTTTCATCAAAATTTTAAGAAGGTAATAATTTCAAAAATAATTTTATTCATTTGTTAATGAGTACTGAAAGTTTCATTAAAATCCGACAAATATTTGATTTTTGCGAGAATTTCCTAATTAATGTGTTCGGAAATTGAAAAAGTGAGTGAAGAAAAAAAAATGACGTAATCAATTATAACATAGACGTAATATTTTTAACAACGCTAACTCCAAATCAAAAACAAAATTTTCTGACAAAATTTCGAAAATGTTAAAAGGGATTAAAAAATTTTAAAAAATAATTAAAATTTACTTTGATCTTTCCTCTTCATAATATTATAAACGTTTTGGATAGAAAAATGTCCTTTATTAGGTTTTTAACCTTTTTAAACTTTTTTTTATGATGGATTTTTGTGACGTAATGGAGGCTGTCGCTGCTATGTAGTGTCAGCAAAATAAAAAATAAATTCTTGTTATATTTCGAAATTTTACTTTTAAATTTAAAAACCGTAAAAGCAAAAGAGAAAATGATTAGTTGGATTTTATTTTGCTTTGTTTTTACAATCACATTGAATAAACTGAATATGTCTATAAAAAATAGCATGAAATTGACTTCTAATTTTTTTAATTTGTTGACCCATTATAAATTTCCATGTTACTTCTTTTTCTTTAAAATTTAGAAAAAAATGGAAAGATGGAATACAAATTATCTTTTGTTTGGTGGAGTTAGGTCGATTAAAAATAAAATTCTTTTTCTCAATCGGTGACGACATTTTAGATATTTTTATTTTTAAATACTTCACAAAATAAGCAGTCGATATTGTAGAAATTAACTTAGTAGAATTAGGATTACTGTTAATGATTTATTTAAAAGAAAAAATAACATTGAAACGGTTGAAAATGGTCTCATTCATTGTTCATTTATTTTTAATTTCTTCTGGTCTCAACTTGTCCCTCCTTAGTTGTTGAGAGGGCAATAAGTATTTTTCCCGGCATCAACACATTCTTGCTTTACTTTTCTACAAGCTATTTCAGACTTCAGTTCTATCTGAGGCTAATCTCTAAATTTGATTGTTCATACTGGGATTTCTCTATCACTGAATGCTTCAATTCAATTGTCTGCAATCTGTATGGTGTGAAAAAAAAATGCTAGTGTTCTGTTACTTGAATTAAGAGGAACAATTGCTGTGTTACAGCAAGGAAAAAAGACATGATGTAGAGACCATATCAGAAACAACTTGTACATTGTCTTCACCACATATTTATTTGTAACATACAACCTGTTTGTAGCTAAGGCATTTGAATTAATACGAATCTATGGATATCTGTTTGGCAGAGCATTGCATTCTCTTAACCTTAACCTATGGTGGGGTATCTGACTTGTTTCCCTTAGGGACGTTCAGCAGCTACATTGCACTTCCTCGCAGATGGATTAAATGATCATATATTGGTGACAGTGGCAATATAAATTCGTCAATATCGTATACTGAGAAAAGGTATTAAAAGTTAAAACCTGGTGATGGCTAACATTGAGGGTGAAATGTGGAGGATGATAAAACTACTGACTCCATACTTAGTGTCATGCTTTTATTGGTAGGGGATTCTTGTTGTTATACTAGGTACTAACTGGAAGTGGTCAAAACAGTGACCAATCTAAAAGTTACCTAAACTGCAAAAGGGACAAAGAGAAGCTGCATGTAGTCAATATATTGTTTGATGGGGGATGGTGTTCATCTCTCAATGACTGGCTGATCTCAGTCAATCACTGGTGCAAAACAAATTCCAGTTGTGGAGGTCCTGGGTATGACCTTAAACTGCATCTGGCAGCAAGGCCTTTGATTGGGAGGTTGTGAGGAGCATGGAACCACCTCTTAATTGCTGTTGTTCCCAGGTCCACCCTGACCCAGAGTGGTAGTACCTGTTAGGGTCCCAGCTATGGGTAAATAGTTAACCCCCAAACTGGGGTCAAAATGCTATGAAAGTATTTACCAACAAACCTTTTTTGAATGAAAATGTTACCATCAGAACCTTTTTTTGAATGAAAAATGTTACCATCAGAACCTTTTTTGAATGAAGACAAACAATCCCCCACCAAAATATAAACAAACAAAAACAATAAAACAAATAAAAAACGATTTTCAGCATTAAATGACCTAATGAAGGTTGATATGCTGGTTAAATGAACCAAACTGTTGTGGACCAGGAAACACATGTTGTTCTCCTGAGAGTATGTGTCCATGTCATATGCTTGCATAATCTCAAAGACACCAAAATAAATACCTTAAGGCAATTAAGCCTCTGATGACAAAGTTTCATTCATTGGTAGTTATATAAATAAGGTTAGTCTGAAAGCACAAAGAAACGATATATAAAAATAGTAGCCAAAGGCTTGAACATAAAAATCATATCATTTGACTAAATGGGTAAAGAAATATAGCAAATATTGTTTACATGAATATATATAAAGTTTGCCATGGGAATACATTTCACTGTTGCAGTGAGTTTATAGAAAAGGAAGTTACAAGGTTTCATTTTGCAACAGTGTGTGAACAGCGGACATGTATTGAAATGTTTCCATATATACAAACATATGAAATATGACTACTATAAACAAATAACACAGAAATAAAATAGAGAAATATATTGAGAAAAGATTAAAAGTTACAACCTGGTGATAGTTAACATTGGGGGTGAGATTTGGAGGATGATAAAACTACTGACTCCGTACTTGGTGTCATGCTTTTATTGTAAGGGGTTTTTGTTGCTATACTAAATACTAACTGAGAGTGGTCAAAACAGTGACCAATCTAAAAACTACATAAACTGCAAAAGGGACAAAGGCAAGTAAAACAATACAGAACACATACATGTCAAGACGAATGATGGCAGAATGTGGACTTGCTTTTGCATTGGGATCAGTAATATCAGCATAGATGATGGCAATTCAGCTGATTTTGAAGTTTTCAACGTCAATAACAGACTGCTTGGGTGTGACCTGCTTGTCAAAATTGACACCATAACTGTATTGAGGGGGGGGGCATCAACATAAGATCAGCTAGAGCCACACATTTAAGCAACAAAGAAACACCAAAATGTGTGGTGAGCCATGTTGATAAAGCTGACTTTTCTGTGGAATTCAACAACCAGTAAAAGATCAGAACTACAACATTTAAAGTTTAGTTGACTTTTTCAGGCTAGTAAACCTCCTATGTACCTCATATCTAATATATAAATGAATTATGGATCTTCTTACATTTCAATTTCATTAAGTTAGATGACAAAAGCTATGAGAAATTCATGTTTACAAATATGAACACATTTATACATACATACATAAAATGAATTTAAAATTAATTTTCAAAATATTTGGGTAGGTACATAGTTGTTGTATTATAAGATTTTCCATGTAATAGAGTTTTAATTTAATATTAATATCACTTGGTCAGTACCAATTAATACAAAATTTTAAAAGATTAGAAGTGATTCTAATGAAAATTTTTAAAAAAATGAAAACTATTTGTGCAAATAATTATTAGTCCTCAAAAAAGTTATCTTTAATAGTATCTATAATATATTTTATTGATAAAATCAGTTGGAAGTAATTCTAAATAATATCTTAGTTTTACTGCATTCTTTTATTTTGTTATCCAAAGCAGGTTTTCTTGAACTGTGTGGCGAATGAGTTGGGTTGTGAGTAATAGTTGTAAAAAAAAAGTTATTTATACAAAGATTTTCAAAAACAAAAAACCAAAATATGATAGCATTTATTTTTGAATAAATCCTGAAAGTTTCATTAAATCTGATAATGATATGATTTTTGCAAGAATTCCCAGAATCCATGAATATATTTTTATGAGAACTTTTTTAGATTATCTGATTTTATCAAACTTTTCAGCTTTTGTTCAGCAATTATTAACAATCATGATTAATCTTTTTTTTAAGTTTTTAAGATTATTTTTTTCAGTTCAGTTCTATGCCTGCTTGACATACTTTGTGTCCAATATATACAACTGAATTTTGGATGTTACTGGTTTTCAAATATATAATACTGAAACTAAATATATTATTTTTAAAAGTTTCAACCATTATACATGGAAATAATAGTCTCAAATCATTTGAAAAAATTTAAGATTATTCAAAAATTATTTCTTATGGAGAGTTACTGATACCCAATTTTAATAACACATACTATATGTGTTTCATTTTTCACAGATAAAAAAATCACTTAATTTTTGGGGTTTTTTAAAAAATTGACATGCATTGTTGTAATTCAATTTGTAACTCTTTCAGATATTTTTTGTTGCTGATACGCCTGATATAAAATAAAAATTGTTTTGGGAAATAAAAACATATGAAGTTTAATGGAAAATTTGAGTGAGAAAATTTTTTTATATAAATTCATTGATATTTATCATTTTGTTTGATTACTTCTGTGCTATGGAAAACCAAATATTAATTCCTAATATAAAATTTTGAATTACATCTTTTGATTAATACAATTAATTGATGAATAAGTGCTGAAATTATCAATAAAATCAGAAATTTTTAGATTTTTTTAATATTTTAAAAGTATAACCACATGGTTTTCTGTTAAATTGTGCATGGTGTTTAGACACATCACTGATGCTTTATGACATTATTTTCTAGAAGGAATCAATATGTAAATTTAAATTAAAGATTGATAATTTTGTGAATTTTTATAGTTTATTTTTCTTTTCATAAAGCTTTACATTATCTTAATGGTTGTGATGAAATATTTTCATATAAATATTGAATAAATTTGTCAAATAATTATTGTAATGAATAAAGACAAAAGGATGATAAGTTCTATCATCTTAACTGACATGTTTTGTCCTCTGAGGAACATTATCGAGGCAAATGTAATGATTTTACTTTGAGACAATTATTTATATACAAGAGCAAAAATGTTATTAGTTTTTCAAAATTTCAAAGTTTAGGAGCTCTCAAAATCTTCATGTTAGCTGGAAAGTCAGGGAAGTAATAGGAGACTTTGAATTGTGTCACTGCACATTCTCTATAGCTTATCTGACTTTTCAGATTTTTTTTTGGTGTATATTGGAATAGCTATTTAAAGTTAAACAACTTTTTATAATATCACTTTCAAAAATATCATTGATTCAGTGGAGTTGATTGATTTTCATATCAGAATTTTCTCATTAATGTCACAAAGATGTGTTCATGGTATTTATATCAAGTTGTCATGTTTGATTTATATGAACAAAAAATTGCCAAATTAAAATCATCTCAATTTATATTGTGAAAAAACAAAATTACTTTCTTACTTGATATTAAATTTATTCCTTATTCTCTCTTTTTTAAAGAAAAAACAAAGCTTTATTTAGTCATTATTTTTTAAAATTTAATACTTTTTTCTGCAGTTTGAAATTACCTAATTTTGTGTATTATTCACTGTCTATTAAAATATCTCATTTTTCTTTACAGTTGTTTGGGCTGAACAAAATCATGACATTCGTAAAAGCTGGTATTACTGGGAATTTCAGTGAAAGAAAAGAATTTTGACTTTATATCAAGAACAAAGAAATACATGCTATAATCATCATATAAAATTTATGTCTATATTTTCAAAGACTTCACATTAACTGGCAATAAAATTTATTTTGAAGCTTGTGGTTTTTCTCTTTTGTAGAAACTTAGTGTTACATATAAGTAAAAATTAGAAATCTTTTATATGTTAGGATTACAAATCTTTGTCATAATTTAGATTTAATGTGCCATATTGAAAAATGCTCTAGAAACAAACCATATTCTTGTGAATTTGGTGAATCTGCATCTTGAAAGAAATTAAATTTAAAGTGTCACAGGGAAGCACACATTAGAGAAAAAGCATATTCTTATGAAGTTTGTGGCTCTGTCACTTTACTGAGGTCAAATTTGGATTGCCATATGCAAACAGACTGGAGAGAATCAATATTCTTGTTTGTGGGTTTGCATTTACACAAAAGAAAATTTTCATGCAACATATCAAAACCAAACAATGGGTAGAAACAATATGTTTGTGAATCTGCATTTTCAGACATGTCTAATATGAAATGTCATATGCGTACACATGCAGGAGAGAAAACTTATTCTTGTGAACTTTGTGGAACTGCATTTTCATATAACTATCTTTTGGATCGCCATATGCGAACACACACTGGGGAGAAACCATATTCTTGTGAAGTTTGTGGATTGGCATTTTCACTGAAGAACTGTGTGGTACGCCATATGCGAACACACACTGGAGAGAAACCATATTCTTGTGAAGTTTGTGGATCTGCATTTTCACAGAAGACCGGTTTGGTACGTCATATGCGAACCCACACTGGAGAGAAACCATATTCTTGTAATGTTTGTGAATCCTCATTTTCATATAAACCACAATTGAATTGTCATATGCAAACACACACTGGAGAGAGACCATATTCTTGTGATGTTTGTGAATGTGCATTTTCACAGAAGTGTCACTGGAATCTCCATATGCAAACACACACTGGAAAGAAACCATACTCTTGTGATGTTTGTGAATCTGCTTTTACAAATAAGTCACATTTGAATTGCCATATGCGAATACACACTGGAGAGAAACCATATTCTTGTGAAGTCTGTGGATCTGCATTTTCACAGAACTCATATGTGAATCGGCACATGCGAACACACACTGGGGAGAAACCGTATTCTTGTGAAGTTTGTGGATGTGCATTTTCACAGAAAAGTAATTGGAATCGCCATATGCAAACACACACTGAGAAGAAACCATATTCTTGTGATGTTTGTGGATCTGCATTTTCACATAAATCACAATTGAATTGCCATATGCAAACACATACTGGAGAGTAACTATATTCTTGTGAAGTTTGTGAATCTGCATTTTCCCAGAAGGACAGTTTGAAGCACCATGTGTGAACAGACGCTGGTGAAAAACCATATTCTTGTAATGTTTATGATTTGTATTTTAAGAGAAATCACATTTGAAGAACCACATGCAAACACAGTTTGAAGAGAAACCACATTTGTGTGAAGAGATGTATTTTTATGTAAATATGATTTACAATGCTAAATCTAAGAATGATCTGCAGGAAAAATGTATTATGTTTATAGATTTGTAAATTGTCAATATATATTTTTTGTAGATTTCTGTTTCTATGTACTGCATGCATCATGTTCAAATCTCTGCCAGAGAGAAACACTGATCTTGTAAAATTTGTGTGTCTGAATTTTTAGAGAAGTCAATCTTATTGAAGTGAATGTAAACAGACAATGAAACAAAACTATACTCATGTTAAGTATTGAATTTCCACATGTGTCATCTATCATTCAACACAAGCAAAAACACATTGGTGAGAAATGTGCAAATACATCTATTCCAAAATCACACAAAAAAATTTGCTTTTGCTGTAATATTTTACACTAAAAAATTGTTTCAGTTCTGGTGAATTTATAGACTTTACAGATCAGTCGAAATTTAAAATATTCTGGTCACTTTAAATTTTGTTTGAATTGCACTAATGTATTTTGCTTCTTAGGGATATTAAATTTTTTTGAATTCAGTGACTGTAAGATTGATTGCTGCAAACATCTCATTCCTAAATTCATACACAAATCATACAGATGCATGCTTGGATTTTTTCCTAGCCAATAAGAATGAAAAATTTCTCAGTTACATTTGCCATATTTTTGTTCTGTCTTGCTTTGATGTCAGATCACTACAATCACTTAACTGTCTCCATTTTGCTTGTTAGAATTATTCTAACTTAGTGTTTTTCCTTTTCAAGTACATTTTGCCGTGCATATATTTTTTTTAATTATATCACCCCGAGCAAGGCGGTAACACCACTGATGTGCAGGGGGCTATGTAAGAGTGAAGAGATTTGAAAAGAGAAAACCGGAAACCACATCCTAAACCTCTTCACCTGTTCAATAGACGTGGGTGGAGTGTGTACCGGGCGATAGTTTAGTCTATCTACTCCAATTGAAAAAAAAAAAAAGAAAAAGGAGTGAAAAGATTGGAAAAGAGAAAACTGGAAACCACATCCTAAACAAGGAACAAGGGATGAGCCTATTCACCTGTTCAATAGACGTGGGTGGAGTGTGAACCAGGTGATAGTTGAGTCTATCTACTTCAACTAGTCTATATTGCTTACGTTTTTTTTCTTATTGCTTTAGAACTTTGTGAATTCTGTTTCTGAATCATTTTGCCAGTTATGTATAAACATGTCACTTACATAATAAATTTAATCTTTAGAAGTAAAACTATAATTAAATTTTCATGAAATATTTTGTAAACTTTATTTTAAACTTAGGTATCCTGTTATTTTTTATTGGGTAATGGTGTATCTATGCAAAAGTTTTTTTGTTGATATCAAGTTGTAATAAAATGAGCTATATTTTTTTTATTGTGCTGGAAAATAATAAATCTCTTATATATTTGTTTGTGAAAAATGAGCAGATTTTTTAATAATACAATATTAAACTTTCAAGTCTTATGCATTGATGAAAACCTTGATATAAAATATACCTTTGATGAATTATACAGGCAATTCTTAATATTATTTTTGAGTGGGAACATTCTTTAAAATAATATTTTGGCTGATTGTTTATTGTTTTTGTTTTTCTTCAGAAAATCAAGTTCAAATATAGAATTTTAAATTATGTGCTTTGACTTCATTAACTTTTAAAAATATGAGTGAGGATGAATTAGTTTCTGTGGTTTATCAACACTTTTCTGGCTATTTAATTTTTTTTATTTCATAGTAATGTTTTAGTGGGACATGTCTTACCAGTTAACCTATAGATAGGTGGGGAGGAAAAATATTGCTTAACTGCAGTGATTGTACAGGCACTAGTGTTTCATTGTAAGCCTATGATAATAAGATTTTCATGTTAAATTCAAAACTCATTTACTGCTGATCACCATATATTTTGTTTCATCCATTTTATATCTTTCAATTTTAGTAGCCACAAATTTTCAAATGTAACTTTTAAGAATTTAGTAAATGTTTATACATTTATCAATAAATAATTGTTTTCACATTCATTTATAAATTGGCAAAAGATAACTATTGCATTGTTTTAGATTTCAGAATGTTGTAAATAAACAATGTACGAGTGTTTAATTATTTTTGTTGCAAATTATCAAGAACAAAAATTGTGTAAATTCACTTTCATCATGTTTAAGTTTTATTGCAATACAACATTTCTTAAAACAAAAAACATTGCCAAGGAGTGATGGTAGTTAAGCTAATAGCAATGTCAAGGGAAAACTATCCTTTTGACCCACTTACTTTTTTAATTTTTTTCTCAGACACAAAAGTCCAAGATTGACAATACACCTTTATAAAGTAAAATTCATGTAGAAAAGAAAAAAAATCATTTTAGTGGTGCCTGCATTTGAACCTGTTAAATATAGGTTAGGTTTTAGCTGATTTTCCTGCTGCCCACAAACAAAATATTCCTGATGGTAGAAAAATATTATGATTAAATTTCATAAATTGCAATTTTTTACCTAAAATTTTTTTTAAAAATCTCCTCATATGTTATAGAATGAAATTCAACAGGCCCACATAAACAAAGACTGTAAAATGAAGCTCTAGAATGGAATTATTTCCCTTTTGATAGGATGAATTTATTGATATCTTAAGGGGCTCTTGAGGATTATACATGACAGCCTGTTGGTGAGAATAGTTAGTTATTCCTTAGCTTATAATGGAGGTAGATGTGTTAACCATTTGTGGTTTGGCAGACTGCAGTGGGTGACATAAATCTTATGCAACCTAAGACAGATTACCAGGGCTGTGGCATGTTCCTTTTGGGGAAGTTACAAATCAAGCATTCTTTTTATTTGTTCTTTTCACATAGTGCTTGCATTTTATACATATTTTAATTTCTCTGTAAAATTTAGCCAACCCAGGCATATGTGAGATCAAGCAATATGCATTATTCTTTGCATAGTTTGTGGTGTAGAAATGCTTTGATGTTTACCCATGTGCCTCATCCCCCAAAATGATGCATCATCTGACATAATGTCAATTGTTTAACGGGGGGGGGGGGGATATCTATACACATACGCTTAGGTTTAGGGTCAAACTCAAAATTTATCCAAATCCCACATACATGGTATCGGGCATAGTTTTTTAGCATGGTTTATGGCACAGAATGCCATGGTATTTGCCGATGCCCCACCTTCCCACTGAGGTTGTATGTGATACATGGACAGTTGTTTAACTTTGGTAATCCAAGTGCGTACACTCAGGTGAAGAGTTAAAATTCACTGAACCCCTGAATATGCTGAATTAGGCACTATGCTTGATTTAGCATAGTCTGTGGTGTGAAATAGCTGGTTATTTAAATTTAACAATGATGTTTTTAATTTTTTTAGTTGTGTTACCCATTCCACCTAATGTACCTCTAGCAAATAGGTACTTTGAAATGCCATGATAATTTAAGACAGTAAAAGCATGAGAAATTTCAGGATTGACTGTATCACTTTATTTATTTAATGATTTTCGTTATCATAATCAGTCTTAATAATATTTCAACTGTTAAGTAAAATAACTGTTGACAGATTTTAACACAAGGAACAAACACCTACTCCACACATCAGTTGTATACCAACTTTCTTTTGGTGAACAATTTTATGGGAAGTTAATGCTCATACGTCAAATTTATTTTTTTGTTTCTAAAGTAATTGTTGCAAAATACATCATTAGTCACAAATTCAACACAGAAAATGTGCAGATTCTCAGAAATATCCTTTATGTAAACGCAAAATTATTGAGTTGCCTCAATAAAAATATCTATTCTTTTGGTGAATTATTGTCTTCTTTTTGAAAATACATTTTGTATTTGTCAAATGTTACCGATTTACACCCGGAAATGTTACCGATTTACACCCAGAAATTTAAGAAAAGAATCAAAATATAAAAATTTTTATTAAAATAGCAGAAAGAAGTGACATTTTTTTAAAAAAGTTATCTATGATGAAAATGTTTTTTGAATTCACACTGTTTAGTTTATTTTCTTGTAAATAGTGAATAAATATGCATCAGTTAAGTGCCATACATGATACATGCTCGGACGATCATGACTGATTGGGCAGAGGATTTTCCCATAGTAGGTTGCCATTATGTTTTGCAGTAAACTGGTTGCCAACCAAGTCTGTCCAGCTATTTAACTCATAACTGGAAGGAGAAGTGACAGATTAATACCTTCCCAAGAATATTTGCATGTAAGTGAATGCAACAAATTCAACTGGAATTTGAACTTGGCTCTTCGATTTCTCATTCTGAGCCAATATCCACTGCACCATAACACACACTCTAAATCAAGCATACCTTTCAATGAAAGAAAACATGCATACCTTTTGATAAAAAATTTAATGCAAATTGAAAATTTTTCTTTATTGTCACTTTTCTGGTTAATGAAATAGCATAAGAATTAAAAATCTTGTCAATATGCCCAATGTTGTTTAGATCATCAAACCCTTTCTTCATCGACATTTTATGTTCATTTGTGTGAGTTGATCTAATCTTCAGCCCTCATTAGCCCCATAAGAAAAAAATATGTCAAAAAGAAACACTTGACTTTCTTGTTATTCAGACCATGATGCTCATTTTGGTTCTCACACTGACAACAATTCAACACCTGCACATCCCTATATATATATATATATATATATATATATATATATATATATATATATATATATATACGTCTTTGTAATTAATTATGTCTGTTTCTTTAGACATGTGCTGTAGTATTTGTTTTTGATTGTCCTTCATATGGTAGTTTTTTAATTTCATTTTAATTAACATTTTATTAAAATTTAATTTGCTTTTCTTATTGTAAGGAGATACTAGAGATTTCTTAGTCTGTCCTAGAAAAAATTAAGAAAATTTTTATTTGTCTATTGTGTCAGGTTTAGTGAAATAGGTTCATCCTAGACTGTTTTAGCACCAGCTTTTGCATTGTAGTAACCAGAATAGAAGTTATGTTTGCATAAAAAATTAAAGAACTAAAGCATTTATCATCTTTCCTTTATGACTTGAAAGGACATAAATGTAAGTATGAACCATAATAAGAGTTTGCTACAATCAGTAAGTTTGAATCCTTATAAATGTGGCTATGTCAGTTTTTACTCAACAAATATATACATAACTTCTTTCTGAATTTCTGGGGTGAGGAGTTATTATATACACACAAAGTAGAGAAGTGACGCCTTAGTGAATACAGTGCAAGTATGACAGGCAGCAATCTTAGGCAAATTAAGTTTAAGGCTTCACATTCTCACTCAGGGTTGTCCTACAGGACAAGAGTATAATGTATTTTATTGTTATAGTTTTGAGTTAAAACATTAGTTTGTGAATTTGGTGATATTGTAACTCAATCTCTGAGCCAAGCAGAATAGAAGTGAACAGATTAAAATCAACATGAACTTTAATTGAGCAGTAATAAGCAGTTATATGGAAACATTTTCACATTCATTGAATGAGCAGCTTGTATTACCAAAATTTATAAAACGTTTCTCTTAAAACAACTTTTTTTAGGAAAATGTTTCTAAAGTCCATTAAGTGTTATCACTCTTTACAGTAATAATGGGGGCTTCCTTTCTAACCTATCCATTTTAATTGTTGGTGTTGTTGAAAGTCCTCATCTGATGTGGTTTTAATTATTTGGTAAAGCTCTCAGTGAGTCTGTGCACCAGTCCACAAGGTTTGAAGGAGGGTGGTCCTTGCTAACACTGGATTATTCTCTCATAGCCATGTTTAACTATTGACCTGAGAAAGCAGTTATATGCAGCTGATAGTTTAGATATTTCAAAACAGGTATGGTATTATGCATGATATCAATATAAAAAATCTTGATCAGACAAGCCTTTAAATAAAATTTATGGATTAAATTATGTTAATATTTTGGTTTTGTAGCAAATTGCAATGTTGAGATTATCCATCATACACCCCATTCTATGTTCCATTTCTTATCTCCTACACTAAATTTGTTATGCTGATATAACTTATCATTATTCATGGAGTGAGAACAATCTATCCTCATAAATTAAAGAAATGGTTTAGTTCAAAATTTCAGATCAACAATCAGCTGATGAAGGCTAGTGGCTACTACAGTTGAAACTTTATTATAACAACAATAATCCACATGTAAATAAATCTGCACATGTTGAATAGCTTTTCTTTTCTTCAATATTTACAAATTGAGTGTGATATATTTTAAGTTCAAACATTTTTGGAGTTGGGGAAAAATGAGAAAATACTTTTATAATTATTTATGTATAATATACAACTTTTTTCCCAGATCTCTAAACATAAAATTCAAGGATGTGTATTATAGATGAAAATAAGATAACTTTTTCTGATAAACATATCACCACATTTAGGATAGTACAATTGGAAGTAAATTATATTTATGATTCAAATGAACTAAATTCAAATCACTGGCTAAAAATTGCATTTGTTTCTGTTTTTTAATTAGACATTAAGCACATTTTAGATATTTTGCTGCAGTCAGTGTCAAAGGTAAACATCATGACAGATTCATTTCTATTTTCTGCATTGTGGTTCTCTTCAACATGTTTTGATGTTGCAGTCATTCAGTCATCTTGTACTTCCTTGAAAACCATGTAATCATCACTGCTGTTAAGTATGTTCATGATGAATTTTGAAATGATTGCAGAGATGTTTGCTAGGCTATTTCTTTTCTAAACTACTGTCATTGGCTCTAAATACAGTATGATTTTGTTTCTAAATGATGTAAACCCTTGTTCTTAATTGCTATGAAATGGGTAAAAGTTGTACAAATGTTAAATTTAGCTGCTACTAAAAGTCCAAGTTAATTTTTATTTCTATATAAATATATATATGTGAATATAAGTAAGTATATGGGATTGTGTTAGTATGTAGAGTATGTGCATATACATATTCATGTGCTTGTGAGTGGATGTGTAATGAGTTTATGGTCACTATCTCAGAATGATGACCTCTTCTCGACCAGTCTAATGATCCCCAACTGAGATAAGGCTAAAGTTGCTGATCTAGATCTTGTGACTTGTTTTACATTTCATTTTAAAGAAATGTTTATTCTGGGAAAATATTTATACCGAATTGAATGAATATAGTGTTGTCTGATGAAATAAGCCAATTTAGCTTATAGAGATGAATTATAATTTATAACCAATCTAAATGTGGTGTTGAATTTTCCTTCATATATATATATATATATAATCCTCTCAAGCATTTTGCCATAATTTTTTATAGCAAGCATATACTCATATTCAATAAACCTATTGTTCGAGATATGAGCAGTTGTAGCAGTACATTTTTTCACATCCTTAGGCAAGGAATAGATAGATTCTTTTTCCATTTAACTTCATTTCATGACCAGGTTTTTTTCAGAAATATTGTCTTCAACCCACTTTTGAATTGTTGAACATAAAATTTTGCTAGTGTTCTTAAAATGTCATAAAAGTAGGCTCTTTTGAAAGACTGAACCTCTACCTCAAAAAACCTGTCTAGGTGGTCCTCTTTCTGGTTAAAAGAACACAAGTTTACAGTAAAGAAGTTGGGTCTCCCAGACAGTATCAATAATGAATCAGGTAGTAAGTGAATTGGCAGTCAGTGAAATGGCTAGGCAGTGAGTGTGTAGGTAGGGGTCAGAAACTTCCACTAAAGGGCCAGATCTGGCCTGTGATGATTTAATATGTCTGGTGGTTTAAGAGTTATGTTCATGGTTATTAATAATAAATAAAAATATAAAATAATAATGAATGTCATAAACAAAATAAAACAAATGACACTGAAAATTTGTTTAAGATAGATTATCTCCCCTTCTAATGAATTGCTTGTTTTTAAGAGGTGTTATTTTTTTTCATTTTATTGCATGCGACTTGAAAACACAGACCTGTACCCAAAACTAATGAAAATTATATAAATTTAATTTACAATTGAACATGTTTTCAGTGTTATTTTTTTCCATGTTTTTTTATTCCTCTGAACACATGTTGAAATTTTATTCGTCTGTTCGTTTCTTCATTTTCTTTCTCTCCTTTTCTTGCTAAGGCCATTGGAAAATTGAAATGTCTTTGCTGTACCACATGTCGCGTATCTCGCCTCTAATTGGCTGGCTCCCTCTGATAGAATTTGAAGGAGCAGGAACCCTCAGTTTTTTTATTTTCGTCGACTTGAGCAGTCCTGAAAATTTTAGCTCCGTCATATCAAAGACATAAAAAGAAGTCTGAATTTATTGGTGGGTTTGAGAAGCTCGCAGAAGAAGAAAAGAAAGGAATTCTTTCAGGTGAACAGAGGAGAAACATGATTCAACGATACTTCTTCCAGAGGAAGAAAGAGAGTTTATTTCCCTAAAAAGGCCGTTTCCCCTGTTTGTCATTAACCCATGTGGTGGAAGCAACATAAGTTTGGAACATTACTTCTTCCAGAGGAAGAAAGAAATTTTATTTTACAGAAAAAAGGGACAGTTTCCCAGGTTGGCCTACAACCCACGAGGGTTGAAGAAGAGACTTAACAAAAGAAAACAAACACTTTTTTTTCAGGCTTGAGGCGAAGAAACAAACTTAGAACATTGAACATAATGAAAATTAGGGAAAACAGAGCCGTTATCTGGTAGCTAGAGGTAGGCTACTCTCCCTAAGTTCTCTCCCTTCAAAGAAAAAAAACGGGGGAACTGAAGCTTCAGATTAATAAGATAACTGTAAAAGACTAATTTTTTCTTCTTGTGGTACCAAGGCTATAACCTAGCCCTTGCTAAAGAACCTGTTTTGCAGTCAGCTCACAACTACTCTCTGTGTTTAATAAAGTAGTAAATTTTCTTTAATTTGAACCCTTCTGTTCTATTGAATTTTGCTTTGTTTTTTTTTTTTTATTTTCTTTCCCCTTTTGTTCACAGCAGAATTTTTTCTTACAACATAAAAGATTTCTACCTACAAGGTTATTACTCTTGATAAGATGTGAGTGATCCTACAGGAATTCTCCTGCAATTACATTCCTGTCAATGAAATTAGACAGAAATATTTAAACTTAATAGAGTCCCTTTTAAGACTTTCTATGAAATGAATATTTTCCAAAGAATTATGGGCACTTTGATTTGAGAAATTCTGGATTTAATAGCATATATTGATGATGTGTTACTGACCAAGGAATGCCGTATCAGAAACTTGGAGTGGGTCAGTGGTCATTGGGACACTGATGCAGTTGTATTTAAATAAGTGTTGTGAACCAAATTCTTTATTTTTTAAGAAGATATTACAATAACACATTCAGTTATCCTCCTTGTTCTCATACAAGAAGTTTTTGGAAAGGAAGTTTTGAATTTGGTGAGAAAAGATTGAGTGTCATTGGGGGCACTTGTGAAAGAAAATGCATTAGTTGGTCTATGCCAATGAAACAATCTAAGAATACTGAATCTAGAATAATAGAGAAAAGATATTTTAACTTACGTGTTTAGGAAATATGAAGCATAAAATAACACTTTAAATTTCTGCAACATTCTAAATGTTTTCTAAAATAACCTCCTCAGTATACAATTAATTAATGAATAAGAAGAAAATCATAAAAAAGAAATAATTCCCTGTTTTTGGTAAATGTTTATAAATGGGGTGAAACATATGGTAAATTTTTGTTGTAAGTCCCGATGTTTTTCCCCTTCAAATTTATCCAAAATAGCATTATCTCTGTGCAAATGTATATACTGAACTCAAATCAACTGTTAGTTACTGAAGAAACTTACCTTTTTTTATTTAAATGTCCATTAAAAAAACTTTTTCTCTCCCATAACTCTCACGAAGTCATGTAATTAACTGCAGAATGACATACTGCGCATGTGAATGAATTTTGGCAGATTTTTGGTCAATTTTTCTTCATTTACTGATACTTCCGGCGATGTATTTCTGGTAAAGAAAGTAATGCGCGATTGTATTTCTACGCTTAGTACTTTCATTATAGGAAGTACATTGCCGGAAGTTTCAATAAAGGAAGAAAATCAACCAAAATTAAAAAGAAAATTGTTGCCTACGTAGAACGTCATGCTGCAGTTAATTACATGACTTTGTGAGGGTTACGGGAGAGAAAAAGTATGAAATATAGTTTGTTTTTTTATGGACTTTCAAAGCAAAAAAAGGTAAGTTTCTTCAATAACTAATTGTTGATTTGAGTTCAGCATATACATTTGCACAGAAATAATGCTATCTTGGATAAATTTGAAGGGGAAAAGCCGTCGGCACCTAAAACGAACATTTACCAAATATATTTCTATTTCATTCTGAAAAAAAAAGAAGAAAAATTTTAAAATGTCTTACATTTAGACTCAAAAATTTAGAGTGGAACCTAAAGAAATGCAGGCATAGTAATGTCTTTCTTTTTGCTTTGCTCCATTGGTCATGTTTGTTTTTATTCATTCATGTCAGATAATCTTATTTTTTATGATAATGATGCTTATACATCACTTGGTTTTAGTAAGATTTGCATTTTATATTAAATTGATAAAAATGACGAAGTAAGAGCACAGTATACGTCATGGTGGGAGAACTTTCTCACTAAGTGCTCTTTACTTTTTTAGGCTTTGGGCCATTCGGGCGGTAGGGGCACCGTTTCATTAACACCGTCAGTGGCAGTGGGTAGAAAGAAACGTCATTCGTCGAATTTTAATTACTCCTCTGAAAATGCCACGAAATCCTAGGATTTTAAACACAAGGGACCAAATGACATCGTTTAACTTTTTTGTTAGCTAAAAAAACTTAAAAAATTTCTTTTTTGTCGTGTTTTTAATTTCTGAATTCTTTTGTTTTCGTCATTCGTTTCAACTTCCGACATTATGAACTGAACGAACAAAAAATTGGAAAAACTGACAGAAATCTGAACAAAATCATTAAAAAGACATTTAGCCAGTTTTATTTGTCTCGTTTCAGTCATTTACTCTGTCAAAGGTAAGTAAAGAATTTTGATTAAAAACAATCACCGTTTTTAATTCCTCTTTTTATTCTCTGTTAATGTTTTAAGCGAAATGAAAAATAAAATAAATTCAGTGATTCACCTATGATTTTATTTTAATCATCACATTTGAAAGAAATAGTATTTTTTACAATTTAAAAACTGCAAAGCAACAAAAAGAAGTTTCGTTGGATTTTTCTTTTTCTTTGTTTTTATTTACAATCACAGTTAAACTGGACATGTCTATAAAAAAAAAATACACAAAATTTGACATCGTTCTGGTTTTTAAATTTGACCCATTTAAATTTCTATGTTATTTTTTCTTTAAAATTTAAAAGAAAATGGAAAGTTTATGGACTACAAATCTTCGGTTTGATGGAATTAGGACGATTTTCTTGGATTGTTTAAAAAAATGTTTTAGAAAAAATCCTTTTTCTTACTCGGTAAAAAAAAACAAAAACGTTGAATACGAAATGTTTGATATTTTTATTTTTAAATACTTCGCAATAATAACTTCACATTCACAAAATAAGCAGCCGATTGCAGAAATGTAATTAGAATTTCTTAATAATTTATTCAATAAAAGAAAATAGTGTTGAAACGGTTGAATCATTGCAGTCGATAAAAAAATGACTACTCGTTTTGCGTTGTTTTTTCCATTTGATTCGTTTCAGTGCTATTTTGAAAAGTTTGCTCAGGAAATTTCGGATGGCAGATTTTATTCGTCACTTCGAAAAGAAAAACAGAACGTCGGATATTAAAAAAAAACTAATCATTTTTTTTTTTTGCATTATGAAAAATAGATATTAAAAATAAAAATTAATAAATGCTATAACATTTCATAAATTATTGAGTTACCTCTGCTGCTATTTTCATTCTGTTATTAAATTGTAAATTTTTTTAAAAGCAAGTTTTATAATATATTATTTTCATTTTCATTTTTCATAAAACATCTTCAAACGTAAGGCTTCAACGCTAAACTAACTAAAATTCCATCAAATTTTGAATAATTGCTGAGAACTGTTAAATTTTCAATTTTAACATAGCTAAAAATTAAAAAAAAAACGATTTGTATGAATAAGATTTATACAAAATTCGTCTTCCATACTTTTGGCCGGATACTGTAAATCGTCAGTTGTCAGCTGCTGGTAAGGTGTTAACAGCTGTGATAACAAGGCTACCGTAATTGAGAAATGCTTTTTGAAACATTTTTCAAGCAGGAAGCAAGTAATTTTTGTTTCAAGTCAACTTAAAGTAAATTTAAATTCGGTAATTTGAAGAAAATAATGTGTCAGCGAGGTGTATTTTATTTTTGTAAGATTTTTTTTTTAAACTGAGAATTTGCTTCTGTTTACAATCGATGAAAAATGGCGGAAAATTTGAAATTTTAAAAACTTTTTTTTAAATTTAGAAATTTTTTTATTCCAATCAATATAATATTGGTTTAAAATACACCAGGGTATTTTGCTTACTGGAATTACTAAATTTAATCCCTTGGTTTTCAATTAAAACTAATTTTAACGTTTGAAGATAAGTTACTTATTTTAAAAAGTTCAATTTAAATTTAGGTATAGAAAAATGAGTACAGGTACCTACATAAATACAACATTGTAGGAGCCTTGGTGATGCTTGGTAAATTGGCCTTGTGTCAATATTTCATGTCTGCTTAGGTACCTCCACTTTTCAGCATAAATTTTTGATACCTAATTTTAATATTAATTTTTTAAAATTAAAAAATATTCTTGAAGATTTCATTTTATATTGAATTAAAAGGTAAATGATTATAATTATTTACATTAAGTAAAAATTTCTAGTGTATTTCAGATGGAAAGTATATAGATTTGAAAGTCACATTTAATTTCAATTACTTAAATTTTCTTAAAAATGGCCATTTTCTTAATTTTAAGAAATTTTTAAACAAACAAAAATTCATTGATTTTAAAAATATTTCAAAAGATTTCTGACACTTTATTTTAGTAAAATTATAAACTTGAAAGTTAAATTAAGCTGATTCTAAACAAGTATTACTTATAGCATAAAAAAGTAATATACAACAAATTATTAACAATTGGTCGTGTTTAACAGATTAAAGGTTTGACGGACACTTAACTGATTAGGCGATGACAGGTTGTATGCATGCCCAAAAATGACAATTTTCATAAATCTAAGTGAAGGGACAAAACTCTTAAATTATGTAACCTTTTCATAATAATGGTAATTTTAGTCTATCATACATGAAAATAAGATAAAAATATAATAAATTAAAAATTATTTTAAGAATAGGGAAGTGTAACTACATTTATTAATCTGTGCAGTTTTGGACTCTTAAATTTTGTTTCCAATTACTATATCACATTCAATAAATACCCCAATATAGAATTTTACACAATTTTAAACTATTACAAATTATTATAATTAAAATGTAAAAAAAATGAAAAAAATTCTTGTAAAAAATTTATTATTCATCAGAAAAATTTTATTTCTTCAGACAATAATGTCCTTAATATAACTGACTTACAAAAACAATTAAAAGCTTTTCTAATTAAGTAATGTCATAGTTTTATTGGATTCATTATTTTTCAATTCAGAGCAGATTTTCAGTTAAATAGTACAAATCTTTAAAAAAAAGTGGGTGATTTACAATCTCCAATGACTCCTACTTTTAACAAAAAAATAATTTCATGAAATAAGGTTCTGTGTGAAATTTAATGAAATTAAGTGGGGGGTAACACATTAAAAAATTTTTTTTACCTATATTTTCTAAAAAAACATTTCAAGCATAATTTCATTCATTTGTGAATAAGTTCTGAAAATATTAAAATCAAACAATTATTTGCTTTGTACAAGAATTTTCAAATTAATGTTTTCAACAGAAAAAACACAAAAAACAATGTTAAACTTTGTAGAAGGCGATGATGTAAACAAAACAAGCAATCTAACCAGAATTTTGAACGTGTTAGAAAGGATTAAAAGAATTAAAAAAAAATTTAAAAAATTCTTTGATCTTTCCTCTTAACAATAACATCAACATTTTGATGATAAAACATTATTTTTGTGAAGTTTGTGGCCTTTTGCATTACCTTTTGCTGTTTTTCCTGCGAATTAGTGGAGGTTCCTAGTCTACATTATTAAAATAAAATTTTTATTAACAGAATAACAAAATTGTAAGAAGGAAAATATAAGTGAAATTTTGTTAACTAAACACTATAACATATTTGGGAGAAGAAAATGTTCTGAGAAAAAATGCATGCTGTTTTATAGTTAAAATTGTTCAAAGAGAAATGTAAGTATTTAAAATGTCCCACAGAAGTCTTATGTTCCTTTACTTTTTTCGGGAGGTTGGCGACAGGGTAAAAAAGGTGAAACGAATAAAGAAATTGTACTTATTGCATACAATGTGTCCATGTTGTTGTTTTCTTTGGTGGCATGGAGTACAAATAAAGAAAAGAAAATTGGAAGTAAAGGTGAGACATGACCAAGTCAGCTTGAAGTTTCTTCCTTACAGTGTGAGATGCGATCAGATACCGCTCCCATTCTGACTGATTTTGACCTGTCGTGGAACATGGTTTAAATAGTGAAATTTATCATGTGACTGGCTCTAGCTGGCATTTTCTTCTTTGGGTGAGAAAAAATTTGACTGATGTCATATATCAATTTTCTATCCCATCAGAATCCAGAATTTTACTTTTCACACTGACTTGTGAAATTTACCTTGATCTGGGTTTTTCCAAAATGCTTTCAATAGTTTGGATCTGATTTTGCGGGTGTGCAATTTTATTTTGTGTATTTTTGTTAACTGTTGGATGATATAGGATTTGTATAACATGGTTCAAAATTACTCTTACTCTTGCAGATTGGATTATTGGATTTAAAAATTTAACTGCCGTCTTTGAAGTTAAATTATTTTTAGGATTTCAAATAAATACTAAGAGAAAAATTAATTACCACTTGTAATTATTTAAAGTTGTTATGTGTTTTTAAAACCTTAGCACGTACATTCCTCACTCGTCAAACTGCCATTATAGGCAAAAAATGTTAAATAAATTTTAATAGCCAATATTTTAAAAAATTTTTAGGCACCTCCACTCAATCGCTGAGAAAACAGCATAGTATGAAGGAAAAGGCCCCAAACTTAATAAAACTGAACTTCTCCATGAAAATGCTTGTTATTATTGAGAGGAAATGATCAAAGTATATTTTAATTATTTTTTTTTTTAAATGTTTTTAAATAATCCTTTCTAATACGTCCAAAATTTTGGTAAAAAATGTTGTTTTGATTTTTGTCAGAAGGTAACCAAATTGATACCGAGTTTACAATGAATAATAAATGTTATTACTGAATTAGGTAACTCAGTTTTGTTTTTGTTTTACTGAAAAACACATTAATTTGTAATATTCTTGCAAAAATTAAATAATTGTCAGAATGAAATTTTTGAAATTTATTCACGAGTGAATTAAATTATTTTGAAGATTTTCATGAAAATATGTATATTTTTTTCATGTTACCCCCACCTCTAACAATATTCATGAAATTTCAATAAATTAAATTTTGTAGCAAAAATTTGTTTTATTATTTAAATGCAGTACTCATTTAGAAATGTAAATCATCTATGAATTTTTTTAAACAGTTGATTTTCTTTTCGAAAATCTGATCCCAATAATAAAATAAAAAATGCAATAAAACTGTCATCATTTACTTAGATAAGCTTTTCATTTCTTTTATAAATAGTGTATGTTAAGTATGTTATAGATTGAAGGAAAATAAATTTTCAATGAATAATGAAATTTTAAAAGAATTGTTTTAATTTTTTCTTTTTTTTTCATTTTTGACAAAGTTTTACAAAGCTTTGTGGCAATTAGCTTATTAATTGAAGATTATATTTAATACAGTTCATCAAGCCATCATATTTTTAAAATAAGTTTTAATGTTTTTGGTAATTTTAAAATTTGTATGTTATTTTCTGTGTTACATTAAAAGGTCAAGTGTTTCTTACAGGAAACTCATTTGGTCAGTTATGTCAATTCTGCCTAACCATACATAACTTATCCTAACATCTGGCTCTCATCATACAATCACATATGGAAAAGGTCAGAAAGATCAACGTTTCATGATTAAAAAATAGTTTTATTCTAAATTTTATGCTATAAGTAATACTTGTGAAAATCATATTAATTTAACGTTTTGGAAACCGTTATTATCTGTGATCCGTTATTTTTGGAAAATTTGCAGATTTACCAAAAATAATGGGTTACAAATGTATAATTTATTTTTGCAAGATTTTTAAATTCAAGAATAAACTTTTGTTTATAAATGTGTTGATTGTCCAAAAATGGCTAAAAATTTGAAAAATTTTAGATTCTGATCAATTTTGGTTAGAAACCCACCAGAGTATTTTATATACTGGGAAGTAAATTTAATCTTTCAGCTTTCAATTTAAGCTAAAACAAAAGCTTCAAGAATATCTTTTTATTTTTTTAAATTTAAAATAAAAATTAGGTATCAAAAATGAGTAGAGAGATTTACAGAAAAATGAATTTCTCAAAATACCTGAAAATAAAAGTTTGGTGGTGTGTAATAGATGTAAAAAAACACACAAGCAATACTTTTACCAAGATTTTCTAACAAAAAAAATTCTACAAAATTATTTCATTTGTGAATAAGTCCTGATAGTTTCATTAAAATCTGGCAATTATTTAATTTTTGCTAGAATTTCCAAATCAATGTGTTTTTCAACATAGAAAAGACACTAAAATTTTCGATAGTAATCTTTGGTCTATCCGTTGACAGAAAAACGAACATTTTAAGTAAAATTTAAAATGTATTAAAAAGTATTAAAATCCTTAATAATCAAAAATGCTTTAGTGTTTTTCTTAAAGATTTTGATAATAAAACTTCCAATTTAAATGTGAAACAATTTTTCATCATAGTATGCTATTTTTTAAAACTTTTTTTTACATTATCTGATATAGGTATATTTCTCATAGCCTAACCCAAATAGAACATAAGCTTTCTTTATTTATGATTAATTATTTGACCCAAATATTCAATTTTGTTCATGCAGAATTCTCATTTTTCTAGCCCTACTTTAAATCCGTATTTCTCTATTCACTTGAATATCTCTCAAACACGATTTTTGTGTTCTAAATTTTTGCACTTTATTAATGTCATCTAAGCATGCCATTGCAAATTCTAGACCGGCCAGCATCGTATCCATAATTTGTTGAAATAAAGACGGTGCTACTTTCAACCCAAAAGGCAAACGTTTTAAGGTATAAAACTCTCTATGCATATTATCAGCTAGATATTTTGTACATTCTTTCTCAACTTTGACTTGCAAATATGCTTTGGATAAATCAATTTTCAAAAACATTTTGTCTCCATTCAAGTTTGAAAAAATTCTGGCATAGGAAGTGGATAGCTGTGGTCTTTCAGACATTCATTCAATTCTGTTAAAAAGTCAGTGCATACTCTTATTTTCTAATTTTTTTTTTTTTTTTGAGGTCCACTGGGTGATGCCCACTTTTAGTAATCTATTTTAACAGTTACTTCAATTTCTTCTAGTCTTTGTAAATCTTTGTCTATTATTTCTAAAGATGAAAATGGTACCTTTCTTTTAGGTTTAAAAACTAGTTGTAGTTTATCCCTTGGTTTGAATTTTACTTCCATCTTAGTACAACAACCAATTCCATCAGAAAATACTCCCGTAAATTCATTTTTTAACTCATTAACAAATTTTTCTATACCATGCACATTTAATTTTCTACAAAACGTACTAATCGGTCTTTCCCATAAGTTAAATAGCACAATCCAGTCGATACCAAATAGGTTAGAATTTCTTCTCCAATATGACATAGTTTTTTGCCTGGTACGCCTTATCATTGAACAACACTTTCGCGTAAAATTCTCCTTTGCATTTTAACTTTCTTCCAGAAACATCTTCAGCAATTTTCTCAGTGTTTTGTAATTTTGGTCATCACTGTTATCTTTGGAGAGTTTTTTTATATCCAGTTGATGCTGTTTTTCCTTGTGAGTTCTTTTTGAATCTTCGTCGCCACTGTTATATCATGAGAACGATATAAACAACAAGGTAAATTTCAAGTGTAACACGTAAAGGGTTAACAAATAATAGAGTTTATTGTACAGAAAGTACAATTAACAGAGAATTCAATAAAATGGTAAGTCAAGGCGGAATGGAAGCGGAAGTCGGATCATCTCATACTTCCTTATTTATTAAACTCTTCGGCGAGTCAACTGTCGGGGATGATATGATGTTCCATTATAACAGATTTTAATACTTCCTGTTTGTCAGTTGCTCTCTCTTGTCATGAAAGAGATTTTTTATATATTCTTCCCATTGCTGGAGTATTTCCTCTTTCTCTAATATGATCATTGTATCCTGTTGAGGAGCATGTTCTTTGTCCTGTATTCCATTACATGTCTTGGTATAGTTTTTTGTCTCTTTTGCATCATATCAAGAATCTCTTCAGTCACATGTTTTTTCTTCTGCATCTAATTTCCTTTGGGATAATGTTTGCTGATGTCACTAGTGCTTCCTTTAGTGCACCCCATTTCGAGTTTTCATTTCCAATTTGTTCTTCGGATTTGTTTTCACATTGTCAGTAAGTGCTGAAATTATTGATAAAATCAGATAATTATTAAATATTTGTTAATATCTCTTAAAATATGACTGTAATGCTTCCTGCTAAATTTCTTAAGGTCAGATTTATTCATGCTGTTGTCATCAAGTTATCATTTTTTATTTATATGATCAAAGAATTGCCAAATTGAAATCACCACCTCAGTTTATATTACTTGTGAAAAAATAAAAATACTTCATTAATTGATATTAAATTGATTCCTTATTCTCTCTTCCATAAAGAAAATAAACAAAAGTTTATTTAGTCTTAACATTTTAAATTTAATACTTTCTGTTTTTTGTGATTAACTGATTTCATATATTATTCACGGACTCTGTTATAGTGTCCCATTATTTTTCTTCACAGGTCTTTGGGCTGAACAAAATCCTGATATTCATAAAGCTGTTATTGAAAATTTCAATGAAAGGAAACAAGAATCTTTACTTTATATCAAGAATAAAGAAATGCTATTATAATCATGTAAAATTTATCTGTATTTTCAAAATCATCACATTAACTGGCAAGAAAACTTATTTTGAAGCTTGTGGATTTTTGGGGGTTTATTTGTAGACAGTTTTACATATGAGTGAAAATTAGAAGTCCTTCATTTAAGATTTTAACCCTTTGTCTTGTTCAAGATTTATTGTGCCATATCAAAAAATACACCAGAAACAGACACTATTCTTGTGAATTTGGTGGATCTGCATTTTGAAAGAAGTTAAATTTAAAATATCACATTGAAGCACACATTGGAGAGAAATCACATTCTTGTGAAATTTGTGGCTCTGTCTTTTTACCAAAGACAAACCTGTATTGCCATATGCAAACACAGACTGAAGATATACCATATTCTTATGATTTTTGTGGGTCACCATTTTCACAGAAGACACTTTTTTCACTTTTGAATCAGCATATGTGAACACACAAAAGTGTAAGAAACATATTCTTGCTATTGTGAATCTGTATTTTTAGTCATGTCAAATTTGCAATGCCATATGCGAACAAACACTGAAGAGAAATCTTATTCTTGTAAAGTTTGTGGATCTACATTTTCACAGAATTACCTTTTGAATTGCCATATGCGAACACACACTGGAGAGAAACCATATTCTTGTGAAGTTTGTGGATCTGCATTTTCACAGAAGACCTCTTTGTCACGTCATAAGCGAACACACACTGGAGAGAAACCATATTCTTGTCAAGTTTGTGGATCTGCATTTTCACAGAAGAGCTATTTAAAGCACCATGTGCGAACTCACACTGGAGAAAAACCATATTCTTGTGAAGTTTGTGGGTCTGCATTTTCACAGAAGAAACATTTGAATTGCCATATGCGCACACACACTCGAGAGAAACCATATTCTTGTGAAGTTTGTGGATCTGCATTTTCACAGAAGTTACATTTGAAGAACCATATGCGAACACACACTGGTGAGAAACCATATTCTTGTGAAGTTTGTGGATATGCATTTTCAAAAAAGTACCTTTTGAATCTCCATATGCGAACACACACTGGAGAAAAACCATATTCTTGTGAAGTTTGTGGATTAGCATTTTCACAGAAGAACAATTTGAAGCACCATATGCGAACTCACACTGGTGAGAAGCCATATTCTTGTGATATTTGTGAATCTGTATTTTCAGAGAAGTCATATTTGAAGAAACATCTACGAACACACACTGGGGAGAAACCATATTTTTGTGATGTTTGTGAATCTGCATTCTCAGAGAAGTCAAATTTGAATCGCCATATGCGAACACACACTGGAGAGAAACCATTTTCTTGTGACGTTTGTGAATTTACATTTTCAGAGAAATCAAATTTGAATCGCCATATGCGAACACACACTGAAGATAAACCATGTTCTGGTGCAGATGTATTTTCTTATAAATCAGATTTACAGTGCTAACTCTAAACATACTCTGGAGGAAACTATATTCTTATGTTTATGGATTTGTATGTTCATTGAATACTTTTTGGTGCCATATTTGTATGTACATAGGATTTTTTAATTTTTGAACTGCTCATAAAATTCTTAAAATATTGTTGCACTTGAAATGCATGTCAAAAACAATACAAATAAAGTATTTTAAATAATTATATAAGCTGAAAAAATTAAAGGCTTTTAGCTAACTTTTGGTTCCTTGTGATTAAAATCCTGATATTTGAGAGATCCTTTGCAAAAGTTGATGCACAGTGTTTTTCCCATCTACTGACAGTGCCAGTGCTAAGGACACAATGCCCTTACCACCTGAAATATACAATACCCACTTTACAATATCTGTAGAGGTGTTCAAAAAATGAATGAAAGCATGACAAATCTTCATGATCATTGACAATGTCAATGCTGAGAAGTAAGTGCATTGAACAACTCGGTCCTAATTGATCTGGCGATACAAGCTTGCTGACTATCGCACCGCATCAAGTACTGAATTTTTATTCTGTATGTAATTTTTATAAATTTTCTATTCAATAGAAGTTACATTGAAACCAAATTTTGTCCCTAAATAATATTGTGAATGTTATGTGACATAAATATAAACATTACCAGAGGAGAAGAAAAAATAAAACATTTCCATGTATGGTTTTCTTTAGGTTAAAAAAAATGCAGCCAATTTTTGTTTGCTTTTTCAAAATGAAAAAAATTACCCTAACCTGTTTTTAAAATTTATCAAAAATCAGAGTTATGTGATTTTAATTATTTTTCAGCAGCGATTATATTCTATTTTTATTAAACATTTAGAAATTAGATTTAATTTACTAAACATGTAAATTAAATCCTCTTTTCTTCACTATCACAGGTAAAGTATAGGAGAGTTTGAGTCATTCTCAGATGATTTCAGTGGTATAGATCAACAAATTGTATACTAAATTAGTGATTTTCTCAGAAGAAATTTCAAAATTAGATTAAATTTTCTCAATGCATAACTTCTATTTTCTTCACTGTTGTATCCCAGGCTGTTGGTATGAACAAAAATAAATGAATTTAACACCTAAATAAACAACCTTTATTCATTCAATGTCTGAGAATAGCAAGGATCACATGGATTGATATTTCTACTTAGATCTTGGCTAATACACATTAGTGAATTGTTGTTCAACACTTTGCCAACACCTGTTTTGAGTAAGACTTCTGATAAAGAACATGACTAAGGACAGTGTATAACCCATCATGTGCAGCTATGGTAAGAAACATAAAGAAGAAACAGGCCACCCCCTTAGGACTGCAGGAATAGTGTAAAGCTTTAACACAAGTGAAAATAAAAAAATCATGCATAGCTGACTACGTATGAAGGGAAAAGGGTGATGATCCTCTGTTAGATGAAGTTGAAATAATAAACAGACAACATCACAGGAAAATATGAAAACTTAAGGAATCAGCACATATTCTAGGCTACAAAAGTCTCTTAAGCATAGCAATGACTACAATATAGGAGTATTAGAGGAAAACAAGAACAACAAAATTGTAATATGAGCTCTGCTTTAAAAAAAAATGTAGGTTTGTAAGTCCCAAAAATTCATATACTCAAGGACACATGGCTTAGTGAATAAAAGTATTGGATAAAACCAGGGACTAAACCGAGGCCGTCGCTATATTAACCAAGGCCTATCCTATGATTAAAGTTGACGTGCTGACGTCACACTTAGTAGAGTTCTGTTTTATACGGAGTCTGTTAGCGTTGACTTATTTTCAGAACCAAATATGCCTTCTTTCTTGTGTGGTACCACAATGTAAAGGGAATTATAAAAATGGACCGAAAGTTCATTGTTTTTTGTTTCCAAAAAATAAACATTTATTTGATAAATGGAAACATACCATTAAAAGGGAGAATTTTACCCCAAGTCCATTTAGCAAAGTAAGTAGTTAAAATTTTATCATCATTTATTTCAACAGTCGCTAAAATCAAAATTTGCTAAAAAATTAGTTTTGCCGTAGCACAAGAAGAAAGAAAGCACTTTGTTTATATCTTTTAAATTAATATAGTAAATTAAGATATTATTTTTATTTCTTTGAATAAAATTGAAATAAAAAATATCTGAAAAAAAATTAAATACAGCTATTCGTTCGTAAGTTTTTTTTTTCGAAATGTTTTAAAATTTAAACTGAAGCCGAAAAAAGTTGTTAAACATTAAAATCATTATATTTTCTAAAAGTATTTGAATTAATAGTTTATTGATATTTTATTTCAGAAAATAGTGTTTTCTTTTCAATAAAATGTTTAAAAATTCTTAGAAAACGAAAGTAAAAACTTTTATATATACTTCTTGCAACTTTATGAATCATTTTTAAACATGAAAAAATATTCCTGAATTAAATTTTTTTTATTCTTTTTTTTTTGTATTAACAAAAACTACAAAATTTATCTTACAGTCAGTTTTAAGGTTTTCTATTTGAAAACTCCGTGAAATTATGTTACAAAAGTCAAACAAGTCACGATTACCGAAAACTTAAACTGGAAAATGATGATTTAAACTTTGTTTAAACCTATTATTTCTGACTAAGTTTTGAATTTATTTGAAACATAAAGGCCTAAATCACACCACACTTGAATTTTAAAACCTAACTTTTAAGATATTTAATTTTTAGAAAATATTTAGCACAAAATGGAACACCCTCAAAATATATTTTCCAAACATTTTTTTCCTATTTTTGATAATTTGAAAGTTAACTATCGATATTAATCCAGAGAAAAAAATTGGAAATAAAAAATTAGAATTTTAACTGAAGAATTCTTTTATAGTTGGTTTAGGGTTTTTTAATCCTTAAAAATTAAAACATTAACCAAAAAAGAGTTTTGCAAAAACATGATTTTTTTATAAACAGTTTAACTAAATGAAATTGAAATAAAAACATTAATTTTTACTTTCTTTTTCATTTTTTTACTATTAAAATATTTTAAAAATGTAATTTAATTACCAAATATACTAGAATTTTTTAAGTGTATCTTTTTTGAAAGGTAAAAAAAATATCTTTATTTCATCCAGTAGGATTAAACAATGGATTCAAAATATGTCAAAATTTTATTTTAAAATTCAAACTTCGTTATTTTTTTAGCAGAATTTCCCTAAAGTCATTTGATATTCTTAATAAATCTATTGGATTAAAAGTTCTCAAGACTTTTTAAAAATCTATTTCAGATTTAGCTATCCTATCATTAATTCGTTCGATTCATAATTCTTTTTATCTGCTGTAACATAAAACTGGCAATAAAATGTATAAAACTATTACTACTAAAGCATTTTCTGCTGATTCTATTCATTAAATATTGTTTTTCTAATAAATGAATATATATTTTAACTTAAATTAAAATAGGGAAATTCACTTGATTCAGTGAATAGGCGGACTTTGGAATCGTAATACAAAATTTTGAATTCCAGTCTTTCCATTTAACGTTCACATTTGGACTAATATCCTTGGAAAAGGTATAAATAATTCTCATATTCCCTTCAGCTATGGATTATATAATGCTTTCACTGCCGATGTTATTCAAAAACTGACTGTGTATTGACAATTCAGCATAAAAGGACCTTTGATATGCAATAACAAAAACAAAAAAAAACAAAAAATTAATTCATGAGTTTTTGATAGGCATATTTCTTTATTCTACTTAACCCCGATGACTATTTTTTTTTTTATCCTTAGCGAGTCATTCATTCATTTAACAATTAAGATTTAAAATATGTTGTGGTTTCTTTTGAAAATATTTTTCAAGTATGTGAACTTCATTTTCGACCTGAAGACATAAAAAGAGAATTGTCAGCATTTGATAAAAAAACGGGTAAAACTATTACAGTTAAACTTGAAAGACCATATCTTTATGATGGTGCTATATACCTAGGATTTTTCCAAACTGTCCCTCCTATTTATCTTCATCGACCTCCTTTAGAAAATCACCAAACTCCAAGAAAAATCAAAGGGAAAATTTTGATCTGAAAAGAGCTTTAGATCAAAGTATTGCAGATGACCTAACATACAAAAAACAAAAAATGTTCCATAACATTAATGATATGGAAGATAATTAAATTTTATCGACAGAAATTATTGGACCATTATTAGGAAACAGGATAAACTTATTTGTCATATCATCCAGTCTCCATATCCTAAAATGACCGTCTATTGTAATTGATTCAGATTTTGCAGCACATGTGTTCTGTAATGATGTGGAAATTCACAGAATAGGGGAGTATAAGATTCCTAACTTTGTAACTGATGTGAATATTTTTGAAATTTTGATTTCAAACCTTCAAAAAATGGGCATAGAAGAACAACAAAGCAAACCGCAAAATGTTATTTCAATATTAAAATTGATCATGTCATTTCTGTTATTATTGCAAGAGGAGTCAAATAAATATTATAGTGCAATTAAATTTATACATGAACAAATAAACCTAATGACACTAAATAAGTTCAATTATTCAACAGAAATGATATTTTCTTCATTATTATATAACTGTTCTCCTACTAGATACAGACTGTTCAGAGATTCAAAAAATGTAATTTTACCAAGCTATTCAACCATTAGAAGACTTACCCTGTCACCCTCTATGAATCCTGTTGTTGAGTAACATAACAATTTTCTAATGTATATAAAAAATAAGTTCAAGTTACTTGCTCAGAAAGATATCACAGTATCTTTACTTGTTGATGAAATTCATCTAAAACCTTATTTTGATTATAAAGGTGGCAATGTTGTTGGCTTAGCCAATAACACTGATGAGGCAGCAACAAGTGCATTTGCTTTCATGCTTAATAGTGTGTTATCGAATTATAAGGATGTTATACATATAATGCCGGCTAAATGTCTTAAAGCAGAAAATTTATTCAACATAATTAAACGCTTAATAATTGGGTTGGAAGAAATAGGCTTTAAAGTATTGTGTGTAATAATGGATAAAAAAGCTATGTCTTTATTTTGTTCCCTAGCAAAACTTTCGATTGTATATCCACACCCAGTTCTGAAGTCTAGACCTCTTTTTTTCATATTTGACTCAGTCTATATAAAATGTATCAGAAATAACTGACTTGGTCAAAAAGATGCAAGTAAATGCATGATATTTCCAAAGTTTTGTTTCATTGGAAATCATGAATTAGATAATGTCCAAAGTGCTCCATTTTGTACCTTACACAAACTTCCTGCCCTGGAATCGCAATCACTTCTAAAACATTGTTACAAAATGACTGCCAAGACACTTTCTCCTAGTAATCTTGAAAGGCAAAATGTTAATTTAGTATTACAAATATTTAATGAATATACTATTCAGGGATTGCTAACTTTAGGAAAAGAAAAATGTTTGCCCAATTTTGCTGAAGTTGCGGAATTTATAAACATATTTTTTATTTGGTGGAATATAATGAATGTGAAAACACCAGTTAAAGGTTGGAATCTTCAAAATAAATATTGCAATCCATTAAAATTAAATGAAGAAAATTATGCATTTCTAACAATATTTTGTAACTGGTTGGAATCTTGGGATAGCATTCCTGGAAAAAGTGGTAAATTAACAAAGGAAACTTTTACTGCTTTACACCATACCACTTATGCCATTTTAGAACTAACATAATATTGTACAGAAGAACTGAAAATGTTGTATATATTACCTGGAAAATTTCAAACTGATCATCTGGAAGCAAGATTTGGCCAGTATCGACAACTTAGTGGTGATCAATTATAATATCTCTATCCGTCAATTATTTAAATGCGAAAAAAACTAAGAATGTTGTCTGTTTTAAAACTTAACCTGCCTTTTAATAATCAAAGTATTAATTTGAAGAATTTACAAGAGGTGAATTGGAATGAAATGACAGAGGAACAAAATTTAGATGTTTATAAATTTAACATAGATGTAACTGATAATGATGTTCATCAGTGCAAAGTCCTGCCTATTATAATATATTTAGCAGGTTATTGCTGTTATACCGTTTTTAAAAAAAATGAAATGTTATAGTTGTAAAAGTTTAAGTATCAGGAAGAGATGATATGCTACCTGATATAAACAGTTATTTTCAAGGAATTAATAGAGGTTCTCTGTTATATCCCAATGATGTAACAACAAATTTAGTACTATACAATTATATTGTTATTAATAAACTTGTAAAGAATCCTTCTTTTCTTCATTCAATGAATCAAAGAAAATTGTCTATGTACATAACATTGAATGTTTTGGCTAATGATGAACTTCTTTTTCTAATGCATTATTAAATAATTTTTGTAGCAAGGAAAATGATAATATTACTAAGGTAAGAAGTTAAGTAAAAAAAGAAAACTTCAAACATTCAGCTGAATTTTGAGACATAAAAAAACTTTTATATGTTTGATTTTTAAAAAAACAGTAACTTAAACTTATTTAGTTTGAATTAATTTGCTTGAATTTAAATTGTTGCATTTTTAAATATTTGCTTATTTATTGTTGCTTCTTGTTTGTTCCTAAAATTCTAATGGTTGCTTGATTGCTATATTTGAGTGATTCTGATTTAAAAATTCTTGCAATTGAAACAAAAGTGATTGTGATTTTTCATAATTAAATTAAAAATATGAAAATTTAAGCAGTGTTTGTTAAATTTTTAGAATTTAGACTAATAAACGAAAAGTTTTGTCTTTAAAACTGTGTTTATTTACAAACATGACCGACAGTCAGTAGTCAACAATGATGCTTATATTTTCTTATTGTTTTCTTAATTTTATTTAAAATTAATAAAACCAGCATAAATCAAAACATGTGTCTTTCTTTTCTTTTTTTTCTTGTTACATTTTAAAAAGTTTTAAAATCTTTATTAAAAAATAATGACTTTGTGATTATCAACATTGTCATGAAGACGGCTACAGCTACGATTCATGACTCTACTACCGTGATGTCACATTTCATTTGTTTAGGCCTTGGTTAATATAGCATGGCCTCAACTAAACCCAAGAGTTTTAACTTTCAAACTTGTCTGCAGCTGATATAAACAAACAAAAAAAAAAACACTCAGTGGATAAAAGTGTTGGTTAAACCCAATGATTTGACCTAAGATTTGTAAGTTCAATACCTGGCTACAGCAGATATGAACAAAAAAAAATTTGGAAATTGAGGGGGATAAAGTAAAGGGTTCATTTTAAAATTCCAATCTAGATTGAAAAATTCCAATCACTATGACATGCTCAAATGACAATGAACAAGTCAGAAAAATTTTAAATTTGCAATCCTCATCTCAGAAAAAAATAAAAGCATACATTACAGTTACATAATATCAGTCCTCTATCTATGAGGCTAAATATGGTTGTACTGATGGTTGCTGAGAATAAATTACGGAGTAATTTATGATTTATTATCAAAAGATACTTAACTTTCTAAATTTGATACACCGAACAGATTAATAAGTTTCTGTAAATTATTGGATTGTACCATTCATGTCTTTTATGATGGCAATGAGGACAAGCGAGTCAAATTTTGTGAGCAGTTCCTTCAGATGGTCAACCAAGGGGAACTTGACATGGTGGGGACAGTAAATGATTTGCTACACTCAGGTCTGCCAATTATGGCAACAAAGGCTGAGAAACAGAATGAATTGGTGGTCACTGTTGCATAAAGTCCTCAGAAGACATCCAAAAGGCTAAAATAACCACAAGCTTTTGAGTTAACATCAACCCTTTCTTGGCAACTTCAACAAATAAGGTCCTGGGCATGACAATAAACTGCATTTGGCAGCAAGGCCTCTGATTAAGCCTGATTTTGGAAAGACCTGTTTTACTTTTGTCGGAGAAATTTCTGTCTTGCAGCTTTTTGTTTCCATAACCTTTTAGATTGTAGTATTGGTAACCTTAAGTGGTAGGAGTTTAAAATCTATCTGTAAAAAAAAAATATTTCTTTTTAAAGATTTTTAAGTGGTCTTAAATTTTTGATCAGGAGTGTATGAATTGATTGGCATGTTTTTGCCTTTTACAAGGGCATAAATTTAGAGTGAACAAAGCAAGGTTGGTTAAAATGTGAACTCTTCATGCCTGTTCATCTTTCCGCCTTGAATAATAGTACCAGATTTAGAGAAAGAAAGTCTCTATTCTTCTTCCACTTCCCTAAAAGATTTCCTGGTGTATATTATAAGTATTTGAAGGTAAAAACTTCTCATAATATCACTTTCAAAAACATCTTTGGTTCAATGGAGTTGATTAATTTTTATATCAGAATTTTCTTATTAATGTCACAACGATTTAATCATTTATAAATTTTCAAATTTATTTTAAAATTTCCCCAGAGTCTTGTATTGTTTTTGCTTAAATTATTATGTGAAGGCTATATTACTAATCAAAAATTGAAAAGCATAATACAAATTTTTGGTTGGTGTATATTCAAATGTTGTGCAATATAGACATTATTAATTCAGTGCTGCCTAACTTGACAGGGTCATAATTCTCTATAGCAACAGTGCTAAAACAACACATGCTGAGTAGAATGAAGTAATGTTTTGTATATTTTTATGGCTGAAAATTTAAATATAAAACCTAATTAATTTTTTAAAGGAGAATAACTGTTTAATTTTGAAACCATTAATGTTTTTTGTAATTTTTGTGCATGTGAGTATATTTGCAAGCAAAAATGTTTTTTATTTTCATTTTTTGAAAAGTTATTCATTGACAGGCCTGATATAAGTGGCTTCCAATTCTTGTCATATAAAATACAGTAAAATTATTTTTAACTTTACTCAATTTTCATTCATAGAAAATGTAATGCTTGACATCATGTTTTTTATGATCATTTTGCCCCAATCAAGGCAGTGCTGCCACTGGTACACAGGGTGTTACAATGAGAAATGGAAGACAGAAAAGAAAACAGTTCAGGTGATGTTGTAGAAAGTGTAAGAGAGAGGTGAAAGTCATGAAGACAGAAGATGGCAGTTGATGTTAGATTAAAACTGTTAGAGAATGTAACTATCAGGGAAGGAAGCATGGGGAAGAGAGTTCCACAGGCTGAAAGTCCAAGGAAAAAAACTTCTGAAGTAGAATTAGCAGATACAATTGCCTTTTTTGACAACAAAAGGGTGGGACCTAGTTGCCAATCTAGTTATATGGGTAAACTCATGAGAGAGGAGCACCAGGGAATAAAGCTTATCAGAGCAGAAGCCATGAAAATTCTTGTAGAAAAGACAGAAGGAAGCCACATTTTTTCAGTGAGAAAGAGGCTAAAGGCAAGCTACCACATTGGGACCAACTACATTGCAGATACTCCCCTGGATTTTGTCTAGAATCCCGAGATGAAAAGCAGGAGCTCCTGACCAGATATGGTAACAGTACACAAGGCACAGACGAATGGTAGATTTATAATTGTGCAAGATGTTTTTTGTTTTTATGAGAAAAAAAAGTGACAACTGACAGCACACTGGCAATGACTGGGTAGAACAAGGTTTATGCTTCACTGCTAGTGTGCTGCTGTAGGACTGCCAGACACACTCAGTTTATCCACAAGAAGTTTATCTGTCAGAAGTTCCTCTGTGCTAATTCTACCAACCTTGTTGATGTCATATCTGTCGTAGTGAAGGTTGTCAACTCCATCCTCTCTTGCAGACTCAACCACCACCAGTTTCAGAAACACGCAGCCAAACCTTCTGATCACTACATAGCGGTGACTAATTGAAGTGAAAAGAAATTGCAATTTTCTGATGGAAAGGAAAGCTTCAACAAAATAATCAGGACATGTTTAAAACATAACCACAACACCAAGGTATAGAAAAAATGGACACAAATGCAACAGAATCTATGGAAGCCAGAATAACTATTAATTTACTGACTTACAATCCAACAAATGTACAAATTTGATTCGCACAAATTAAATGCTATTTTTGGTTCAATGAAAATTACATTGCAAAGTTTGAGATATGCCTACATTATTGAAAATCTTCTTGCAGATGCGGCAACAGAGGTAGTGGATCTTCTTAATGACATGCCGGTTAAAAAAACCTTACAACATGTTGAAAATTGCAATTATTAGGTGTGTTGGCAAATCAGATAAAAGAAGGTTACACAACCTATTTAATAATGTAAAGCAGAGATACATGAATCCTTTGCAGTTTTTAAGAAAGATGCAGTCCTAATTAGGAGAGAACACCATGTCCAAAGTTGTGTTAAAAAAACTGTAGTCTGACAAACTACAAATATGTACAAGACAGATACTTGCATCACTCCCCAATTATTTAGAGCTGGATAAAATAGCAGACAAAATACATAACAAAAACCAGGAAAAATATGTCTATGCCACATCACATGCAGCAACATTAACATAAAAGTCAGATGAATTGTTGCAGCTACAGAAACAAATGTTTAATCTCACCTTGCAAATATTGAGTT
Source organism: Ascarosepion bandense (assembly GCA_037127315.1). Classification (NCBI taxonomy): domain Eukaryota; kingdom Metazoa; phylum Mollusca; class Cephalopoda; order Sepiida; family Sepiidae; genus Ascarosepion; species Ascarosepion bandense. The sequence goes on from JBBBDQ010029019.1 coordinate 80,907, forward strand.
TTGTATGAACACAAAAATTTCAGCTTTCTCATCCAAAATGCAGAGATCCATCCAACTCAACTCACAGAAATCAAGGGAGATTGAACACTTTCTCCAGAAAGTGACTTACCTATGATACCTTTCCATATCATCATAAATTTGGAAGAGATGCAAAAAAAGTACACAGAATCATGTAACTTCAATTCAAGGACCTCTCACACTTCTACGCAACTCCAGGGAAAGTATTGTTCTGGCAGCAAGTAAAGAGAAGAACAAAGGAAATATCGATTTAATATCTGGGACAAAAATAACGGATATTTATTTTTAGTCAACAGTGGTGCACAAAGTGGTATTCCATTGAACACCAAAATAACTGTATTATCCATATATACATTGCAGACAGATAATGGATCAAAAATAAAAACATTAACACTCAATTTGGTCTATGAAGATCTTTTCCTTTGCTTTTTACACTAATCCCAGAAACAGATTATTATTTCATTTCAACTTATCAGTAAATATAGATACATACTCTCTCAACAAAAGTAACACAAAGCTAAGAACAAAGGGAATCACCTCACTCTACATGTCAACAGGTATTAATTTGGCAGTAACAACAGCTTGTCTACAGGAGTTGATAAAAAAATGTCCAGTACTTACCACTCTTTTAAAACATGTAAATGAAATCCATCACACTGCTAAACACTATGTCACCATGTCTAGACCCACTACACACACATCAACACACAGGTTGCGTCCCATAAAATACAAAATAGCATGAGACGAATTTCAACATATGTTGCAATTAGGCATCATACGTTCTTCAAGTAGCCCATACTTCTCTCTGCTACATATGATTCTGTAGCCAGACACAGGTACATGGCAATATTGTGGGGATTTGAAGAATCTCAATGCAAAAAATGTTCCTGATAAATACCCTATCATGTATTTATACAATTTCACCATAAGTTTACTAAGAACCACAGTTTTCACAAAATTGTATGTGGTTTAGGCATACTACCAAATTTCAGTTGCAGAAGAAGACATAAAGAGAACTACAATTACCACTCCTTTTGGACTTTGAGTTGATGAGTATGCAATTTGGGTTACATTGTGGTGCAGTGGATATCAACTCGGAATGAGAAATTGGGGTGCCGAGTTTGAATTCCAGTTGAATTCGTTGCATTCACTTATGCGCAAATACCCTTTGGAAAGGTATTAATCCACCTCTTCCTTCCAGTTATGAGTTAAATAACAGGACAGATTGGGTTCTATAGCCTTGGCTGGCAACCACTCTACCACAGAAAGCAATGGCAACCTACTGTGGGAAAATCTTCTGCCCAGTCAGTGATGCCTCTTTCGAGACATGATCACCCAAGCGTGTTTCACGTATGCCATTTAACTGACTAAATGTGGCCCAAACTTTTCAGAGACTTATTGACAAAGTTTTGGGAGGATTGCCTTTTACTTTTGCTTATATCAATAACATACTTATTGCTAGTGGTGATAGCAAAGAACACCTAGACAATATATACATGTTTTCAAGAGACTTACACATTTTGAATTAAAGATCAATGTAAACAAATGTGAATTTGCTGTTTAATTTCTTGGGTCATGTGATTGACAAAAACAGAATCACACTTGTCCCAAAGAAAGTAACAGTAATACAAAATTTTCCACAACCAACATCACTGTGACAGCTAAAGAGATTTCTAGGTTTGATATGTTATTACTGTACATTTATTCCAGTTTGTTCTTGACTTTTGACTCAACTTATGAACTTGTGAAAACAAAAGAAGAAAAATGTAAAAATACTCATAGACAAAGAAGCTTTAGCTGGAATTTATGACACTAAAAAATCTTTAGCAGATTTTAACAAACTATCCTGTGTCAGTGATGATACTAACTCAATACTCATAGTGACAACCAAATTAAACACAGCACAACAAAAATAGAGCAACTTCTTAGGAGAGTTACTCGCAATTTACTTATCCATAAGGCATTTTCGACATCTGCTCAAGAGATGAAACTTTACTGTTTTCACAGGTCATAAACCCGTCACTTATGCTTTACATGTGAAGATACATAAATATGCGCCAAGAGATACCCGACAACTGGATTATATATCCCAATTTACTTAAAATATCCACTACATTAAAGGTTCAGACAATATCGTGGCAGATACACTCTTGCACTCTATGATACTATCTATCAATTCTGAAACTCTTACCTTTGACCTCATTTCAGATGAACAATGGGAAGATGTAACATTAAACAAAGTAAAAGAGGACATTTCTTTACAATTGAAGGAACATTCCATTCTATTGAGAACAAAAACATGTGATATTGGGACTGGTTATTCAAGACTCTATATACCACTTTCATTGAGAAAAAAGATATTCAGGCTTTTTCAAAACATCTCACATCCTAGATGTTGAGCAGTCATCAGGTTGATTAGCAGTCATTTTGTTGAAGTAAAGATGTATACTGATATAAGAAACTGAACCTAAACTTTGTTTAAACTGTCAAAAATATGCAAAATAAACACATACAAAGTCCTCTCCTGGTCAGTTTATAAAACCAGACAGTTGGTTCACAAATCTACATATCGATATAGTGGGACTCATAGCAGGAGTGAATGGACATCATTATTTATTCACTATAATTGATCGATTTAAAAGATGGCCTGTCTTGTTCCCCTGAGGGATATATCTACAGAAATAATCTCTAAAAATATATTACATGAGTAGATTGCCATTTTTGATTGATGAGTTCACAAAGCTATTATGAGTTAAGCAAATAAGAACAACAGCTTATCACCCCTGTACCAATGGGTTAATCAAACATTTTTACAAACAACTTAAGGCAGCATTAACAAGCAATAATTATTCTAGGATATGGTTAGAAAATCTACCACTGATATTATTAACTATCTGGAAGGTAATCAAGGAAGATTTAGGATGTACTATATTCAAAATGGTTTTAGAACATCCTTGATCTCATCAGGACATTTTTGCAATAAAACCAACCATCTACAACCAATTACATTTTTCATACAAATGTTTAAGCAAAGAATGAATCATCTAGTTTTCATATCCACTTGTACACAAACAAGACATTTATACATCAAAACACCTCCACAATTGTGAATATGTTTTCTGATGAAATGATACAGTAAAAAAGTCTCTTTGCCCTACTTACACAGGACCTTTTCAAGTAGTCGATTGACAGGAAACCCAATTATTGTGGCAAAAGGCAAATGAGATACTGTCTCCACAAACAGATTAAAACCAGTGTACTTGGATTTACCTACAAAGAAAAGTTATTTTCAGAACATTCTACACCATCATTGAATACCAATGTAAGTGAACCATTTCCCATACTGACAAACACATCTAAAAATATCACTAAAAGATCAGATAGATATGTACACTAGTTTATGTATTTTAAAACTTATATTAGATATTAAAAAAAAATTTCAGTATTTATCAATCTGTCGAGTGGTTTATAGGATACAAAATCCTATATATTACAGTGAATAGCTGAAGCCAAAAAAATTAAAAAATACACACTCATAAAATTGGATCAAAATTGCTAAAAGCAAATTTTGGTACAAAATACTGCAAAAATAAGATCCAAAATATATTAAATGATTCTGGTTGCCAATCAGACCAAAAACAAATTGAACTTTCAATGACCTGATTTTTTTGGTTTTTGCTGCCAAAAAATAAGTCTGTGTTCAGAGCCAATTGCAAGCTGAGTTGGCTACTTATTCACATTTTCAGTAGCAAGTCAAGACAATCAGTCATCAGGCAATCAGAGAGCACACCAGACACTAAAGGGGATAACAAGAAGCCCCTTCAGCTGACTCCTCAAAATAAACCATGATAATTAGTTTTTTCTCTGATCATTTATTTGTTTGGTTTTTCCCCAAAAACAATCACATCTCACCTTCTCTTTGACACTCCATTTTTTTTCTTCCTCATTTACTAATAACAAACAAATAGAGAAACAAAGGCAATTCATAAACACTTTCATTTCACACTCAAAATGAGCATTTACTCATGACATCAGATTTTTCTTTTCAACGATTTCATACAGCAAACCATTTTGCTTTTTCTTCACAAAGGGAGAATTTAATCTGACTTTAAAAAAGACTCAATACCTGGACATTACTACTATTGTTCAAATACAAAGCAAAACGTTGACTTATCTTAACTTCACAAATCACATTTCGCTTAAACGTATGGGATACACATTTTTTTTCTATTAAAATAAGCAATAAGAAAATACATAAAAACATTATAGAAATTTTGGATCAAAACGGCATTAGAATTTAAATTACATTTTTATATTTATCAACCAATCAGCTAAAAACATAGAATAAGAACATTCTAGAAAAATAGGATCGGAAGTCAATTAACAAAAAATATTTAGGCCCCAAAACAAAATAGTAAAATACGAATCTGATTGGTCAATAAATGTCTTCACACCTAAATGTTAGGAAGATTCTTTGATCCACTATTATGGTATAAAAATAACACACAGTTAGGAAGTAGAAGGTCAGTCACCAAGCTAGCCATTAAGTCAGCATGTAACCGATACTTTGTCCGGCCAAGTCATTCTTCCACGCCAAAGTTCATGACCTAGCTACCGATGGCCGTGAAAGGAAAAACCCGACAAACTTTCTTTCATCAACGCGACATGCTGTCGCCACCCGAGATGAACTTAATGTAAGTAAGAATGACTTATTTACGGACTCCGTTAATATAAACTTACACACACCTTTAAACAAATTTAACTTCTTGCCAAACTTTATTTTCCAAAAGGAAATTTTTCACATCTTGTATTTTATTTGTTTCCACATTCTAATTTTATTTTATACATATTAAATTGTTTGTTGTTTAATGTTCATTGTGACTTATTCCATTTCTTTTGCGCGATTGTAAAACATTGTGTTGTATTTGTGGGGGAACTAATCTCGAGAGCAACACCCGTAAAATACGGAAGCACATCAACCAAGCACTTACCAAATCCCCTACAAACGAACACTTTGAACTTTACAAATTTGAAGGTATTTTACAACCCTAACAAAAAAGAAACTGGTAATACTAATTGTCTATTTATTGTGTATATGTGAAATATATTTTTTTTATTGCTCTGCAAAACATTCTTTTTGTGTTGTTTTTCCTTGAAAATTGTGTTATATTTTGTGGACAGGATATTCAGCATTAAATTTTCCTTTTAATCTAGTATTGTCCTCCCACATTGATATTTCCTTGGTGGTAATCTGGCCATGCAAGAAATATAATCTGTAACTTTTTCTAGAATGAACAAAAACATTCTTTCATCTATTTTGTATTTCACTGGAAACACTTTCTTTTAAATTTGCTTTGACATTCCTAATTGATAAAAGGCTTTTATAAGAGGCATAAATGTCCTGAATTTTGTTTTAGCTATGTACTCAGTTTCCTCTACAAAATTTTGTCTTTTTGAAGGTGATTTTTCTTCGGTTTAATTGTAAATCTCCTGTTATTTATTGCTTCTGGGTTTTTTCCGAAACATCTTTTTATTTCACTTTTTATACATATCACCCCAGGAAATATTCGTAATACATTACCTTCAGTCAAAGTTGATTAAGCTTCATCCTGTATCTATTGAGCACTATCTCACCCATGGCTCTCTTTTCCTGAGCAACAAGTTGAAATAATTTCTCTTTGGGGATTGCCTCAGAGTATGTATTGAATTTAACCAGGGACCTACTCAACCATGTTATGATTATTCATCAAAATAGATCTTGACTATCAGTAATTCCCATTATATATATATATATATATATATATATATATATATATATAAACTTTTTTTTTTACATTCTTGACAGACAAAAGACTTTATTCTGGGTCTTATTGACCTGAACATCACCACTTGGCCTATTGTTATCTTTTATCTTCTTTATATTTAAATCATTTGGATTTGAGTTCATTTCAGTGAATTTGCAGCACACTCACTATTCACTGCTTCTGAATTCTTTTCCAAACATCTTTAGATTTATTCTTCTCGTTCATTTTCAAAGTGCACTTCTCCCATGAAATTGGGAATTTTAAGAGAATGATCTGCAACTGTAGAGTTAACATATTGGAAAGGTCTACCATGGCAACTGATAGAAAGCTATAATATAGAAAAGATCAAAGTAAATGCATAAATTAAAAAATTCTCTTTTCCAAAGATGTTATAAAGTCTAAGGAGAAATGATGATTTTTATGTTGATGTTGATCACTGAAAATTTCTAAAATCTAAAGTGGGAAGAGAATAGGCTGAGTGACAGGGGAACACAGAAGCAGGACCAATTGAGATTGTAATGGAGATGTTGACCACATTAAATGATTTGGGAACTGAGACTTCTGCAACAGTGGCATTCATCAAATAGAATGAGATGAACACTGTAGTGATAAACAATATACAGAATAAAATAGCATTTTATAGAGATGAGTTTTCAAATTGTTGTGAAATAAGGTGCAAGGGTTTTGAAACTATTGGATTAACCATGAAGAAGGCTTCTCATTAACTGAGCTCATTGCAGAATTAGATTGGAATAAGCAAAGGGGCAGCATAAATTTATTCAAATGAGTGACCTCATAGGACTTCTCCTGCACAGATTTATTCAAATGAATGCATGTATTGTGAATCAATTTAATGAACCATGAAAGAGGCTTCTCATGTATTGTTGTGCTTGGCATGGGTTCAATTCCTATTAGTAGCCTTGCAGTTTAAGTATTCAAAGGAGAATTAGATATTGTAGAAATCCTGAAAGCTAATATTCTTGCAAAGGAAGTTGACAGCTAGATGTTTTTGACCATGTCAAGTTTCCTAGAGTTTAAGAATGAAAGGTGAGAAAGAAGGTCAGGCATGATGAGCATGGGAACATCACATCAGTGACGTTAATAGAATAGAAAGGCCAAACAGTTCCAGTTGTGAAGAGAGATGGTAAATTCAAATCCATGGAGTTAATAAATTGACCATCAGCCAAGTTGCAATGATTGATCACTGATAGTGGGGGTTCATTCTTTTGGAGAGTAGTTGTATGTTGTTGAAGATTAATGGAATTTGGCCTCATTGTAGATAGCCCACTATAAGTCATAAAAAGATTATAAATTAAGAAAAGCAAATTGAGTTGAGAAATAATATTTTATATATACACATATCAATTAAGGTTTTTACAATTAAAGTAATTCTTTAAATATGGGTCCAACGGATGTTAAATGTTCATGGCAATAAAATGCTGAAAAGAGAATTAATACTTAGGTATGTGGGAGCATTGTAAGTAAGGAATGTCTTTGATGTATCCACTCCTTTGGTCAGTAAGTAGTTTTGAGACAGCGAAGAATGAAAACATAGGTAAGGGCGACGAGCATAGTAAGCCGGTTGACGTTGGTCAAGGGGAGATACTAATTACTCTTGTCTCTCTCGAGTCAATCTGTGTGTGTCTGTCTGGGTCGGTTTGTCTGTCTGTCTGGCGATGCTTTCTGTATCGGCTTTTTATTTCGACTTTTTGGATCACAGCAGATCATTTGGGAATTCACACTTGTATTTGATTCTGGGCTTCCCATTGGCCAATAAATAAAATTCGCGTAGGCTCGCGAACTGGAATTTAATATTGAATTCATTTTTAGTTTCCAACCGAAGCCTCTGCGTGAAGCCGTGGTGTGCACCGACGGCTTTTGGTCATTTGCTTTTTGGTCGTGAGAGTGCAAACATCTAGTCCCTCACTATGCTCAGTATCACCACACACTAACCACAACTAATGATAGAAGATTTGATGGTAGAAACAGTCTTTGCATGAATACTTTCCATTCCCCACAACATCGAAATGTTTTCTAAAATAACCTTCTCAGTATACAATTTATTAATAAATAAGTGCTGAAAAAAAATCATAGCAATCGAAAAATTTCCCAATTTTTAGTAAATGTTTAAAAACAGGGTGGAACATATTTTGGTTTCATTTTGAAAAAAAAAAAAAACTCAAATTTGGTGGAACGTAAAGAAAAGCATACATAGCAATATCTTTCTTTTTATTTTGCTCCATTAGTCATGTTTGTTTTTCTTATAGTATTAATTCTGATTTTGATGTTTATTGTACACAATGAACATATTTTGTTTCAGTAAGATTTTTGTATTTCAAATTTATAAAAATGACATGTAGAGAGTAAAAAGGGCACAGTAGTATATATGATGGTGGGGAGGGCACTTCGACCTGGTGTCAATGATTAGCAAGTCTCTCTCGCCAGATCAGTTACTACTGAGTAGTGATTTCGATCCTCATTAGGTGCTCTTTACTTTTTTAGCCTTTGGGCCACATCTAAGCTTCAGTAAATTACTTACTATTTTCGGGCGGTGGAGGGCACCGTTTTATTAGCACCGGTAGTGTCTGTGGGCAGAAAAAACGCCATTTGTCGATTTTTGAATAACTCCTTTCTTCAATATGCCAAGAAATCTCGGGGTTTTAAACAAGTAACCAAATCTCCAATAACATCGTTTAACTTTTTTGTCGGATAAAAAACGTAGAATTTATTCTGTCGTTTTTTTATTTTATTTCTGAGTTCTGTTGTTCTTGTCATTCAGCTTCCCACATTATGAACTTAACTGAACGAACAATATAAAAATTCATTTTGGGAACTAAGAAATTAGCCAATTTTTTTTTTGTCTTTGTTGCAGTTTTTTACCCTGTCAAAGGTAAGTGAAGAATACAAATAATTTTGATTAAAAAAAATAAAAGACAATCTTAAATTATTGAGTTGATTTTACGTCACCGTTATTTCCTTTTTTTTTTTAATTCTATCTTTTTTTAATGTTATTGTTAGCAAAATGAAAATTGAAAATCAATTCACCCGTGATTTCTTGTTTTGAAGAAATGTAATATTTTTAAATTTAAAAATCCTAAACCAAAGAAGATTAGTTGAATTTTGTTTTTTGGTTTTCTTTGTTTTTACACAATTTAAACCAAACATGTCCATCATAAAAAAAAAATTATTAACACGAAATTTGACTTCGTTCTGGTTTTTAAATTTGACCCATTAAATTTCCATGTTACCTTTTCTTAAAAAAAAAATTAGGAGAAAATGTAAAGATTATGGAATACAAAATTTTCTTATTAAAAATTAAATTAAAAAAAAAACTTCTCGTCGCTAAAAAAAGCGTTTATATACGTAAGGTTAGATATTTTTATTTTTAAATACTTCACAAAAAATCATTTTTTTATATAAATTTTTGTTCGTTTAGTTAGTTAGACGGCCGTTATTTCCACTTCGTCCATTCCTGTTATGCTTGAAAAGTTTGTTGAGGAAATCTCGGGATGGTATAATTTTATTCGTCATTTAGAAAGGAAAAACGGAACGCCGGATATTAAAATAAATCAGTTCTAATTTTCTGTATTAAAAATAAAATTGCTACCGTTAAGGTGGTGGGTAACAGATGTAAAAAAAATGATATTTTCAAAAATAATTTCATTCATTTTTGTAAATGAGTACCTAAAGTTTAATTAAAATCCGGCATTTATTTGATTTTTGCGAGAATTTCCAAATTAATGTGTTTGTTACCAGAAAAAAGTGGGTGCTGTCATCATTTACGTTTTCCATTGTAAACAGTAAACACTAAAAAACAGTCATAAATTAGATTATTTTTTAAATGTTTTTTTTTTTTTAGAAAATTTTGGTAAAAAAGTTTTTTTAAATTAAATATGTTACCCCACTCTTACTTAATTTCATGAAATTTCACATAGAACCTTTTTCCCCCTTCAAAAAAATTTTTTTTGTTAAAAGTAAGAGTCTTTAGAGATTGTAAATCACCTACTTTTTTTTTCTAATTCGTGCTATCTGAATGAAAATCTGCTCTGAATTAAAAAAAAAATCCAAAAATGAATCCAATAAAACTATGACATTACTTAATTAAAAAAGCTTTTAATTGTTTTTGTAAATAAGTAATATTAAGGACATTATTGTCTGAAGAAATAAATATTTAATAAAAAAAAATTTTTTTACCAAAATTTTCTAAAAAAAAAAAAAACATTTAAAAAATAATCTAATTCAATTGTCCTGAACATTTCATTAAAATCAGACAATTATTTGGTTTTTACAAGAATTTCCAAATAAATCTGCTTTCAACTGAAAACAAGTGCTAAAAAGTCAATGTTAGCCATGGCGATGATGTAAACAAGACAAGATTTTATCCAAAATTTCAAACATGTTAGAAAGGATTAAAAAATTTAAAAAAATAATTTAAAAAATACTTTGGTCTTTCATCTTAATAATAGCATCAACATTTTCACGATAAAACTTTTATTACGCAATGCTGTTTTCTCAAAATAGTCAAGGTACTGAGAATGCAAGACTCATCATCTATTTTTTTAAAATTTGGCCTCTGTTTTCAAAAAACTGCTCCGAATAGTAAAATAAAAAATGCAATAAAACTTTGATATTATTTAACTTGATAAGCTTTTAATTGCTTGAATAAATAATAAAAATTAAGTACATTATAGTCACTAGTCTGAAGAAAAAAATTTTTTTGATTACTAATGAAATTTTAAAAGAATTGTTTTCATTTTTTTAAAAATTATAATGATTTATAAAGTTTCAAAAATATTTTTAAAATACTTCAAAGATTTGTTGTGGTTAGATTTTTAAGTTAATAATTGAAAATTATATTGTCTATTGAAAATTGAAAAGTTGAATACAAATCGTTTGGCCTTCATGTTATTTTTTTGATTGTTAATGAAATTTTAAAAGAATTGTTTGCATTTTTTTTTTTAATTATAATGATTTATAAAGTTTCAAAAATATTTTTAAAATACTTCAAAGATTTGTTGAAGATATCTTATTTTTATGTATTTCAATTTTTTCTATAGTATTTTCTATGTGCAAATTAAAAGGTCAGTGTTACTTTCCTTTAGTCGAAAAAAATTGGTACAATTTTGTCACTTGTGAACGCTATACTTACCTTATCTCTAAACAATTTGTCAACACGTTTGATATATGGCAGACAGATCAAAAAGTTAAACTCTGTGATTAAGAAATAGTTTTATTCTAAATTTCATGCTATAAATAATACTTGTGTAAATCAGATTAATTTAATGTAAAATTTGCTAATTTTTCAAAATTAATGTGTCACAGATGTATATTTTATTTTTGCATGATTTTTAAAACTGAGAATTAACTTTAGTTTACAATTGTGTCGATCACTCATATATGGTGGTAAAATTAAAAAATTAAAAAATATTCAAACTTTTATATTCCAATCAATATAATTTCTGTTTGAAACAAACCAGAGTATTTTGCTTACTGAAAATAGTAAATTTAATGATTTAGCTTTCAATTAAAACTAATATAAAAGTTTCAAGAAAGCTTTTTCATTTCTAAAAACTCAGTTTAAAAGTTAAATCTCAAAAATGAGTGGAGGTACTTAAATTACAATGTGGTCCAACATGGTGATAAAATTACTATTACTGTTAGTGTTATTCCTGGAGATTAGATTTTTAAAAAAATTTTTATTTAAATATTTAAATACCGCCCTTGAAGTTAAATTTTAGGCTTTCAAATAAAAATACTAAGAGATAATTACCATATGTAAATTTGAATTTAAAATATTGGCATGTATACTCCTCAATCATTGAACTGCTATTATTATAGACAAAAATATGTTAAATAAATTTTAAAAGCCAATATTTTAAAAAATTTAATATCTGTGTTTTATTGAAGTTTTTATTTTACAATTTTAGAACAAATTTTCAGTAACAGGGACACCTGTTTTACAACAGAAATTGATTTAAATTTTCTGTTCTGCCTTTTTTAACCAAAATAAAAGTTAAGTGGCACAAAAATAGGTACCTACACTAATTTGTTGAAAATACAAACAGTATAATAAAGAAAAAAGACTTCAGACATAAAAATAAAGTTTTTCCATGAAAGTGTTGAAGCTATTATTAAGAGGAAATAACAAAGTATGTTTTAAATTTTTTTAATCCTTCCTAACACGTTCAAAATTTTGGTAAAAAATTTTGTTTTGATTTTCTTCAGTGGGTAATCAAATGGATACAGAGTTTGCAATGGATAATGTAATTACTGTAGTGTTTAATTGATTTTTTTTTCCAGTGAAAAACACAGGTAGCTCCACTAAATCACTAAAAAACAGCATAGTATAAAAAAAATGGTCCCAAACTTAATAAAAATAACTTTTTCTATCAAAATATTTATATTATTGTTAAGAGGAAAGATAAAAATATTTTTTTAAGTTATGTTTTTAAAAAATTTTAATCCCTTCTAACCCGTTAGACACTTTGGTAAAAAATCTTGTTTTGAGTTTTGTTACTGAGTAACCAAATCCTTACAAGTGATTACAATGGAATACGTAATATTACATAACTCAGTTTTTTATGACAAACACATTAATTTGGAAATTCTTGCAAAAATCAAATAATTGTTGGATTTTAGTGAAACTTTCAGGACTTATTCACAAATGAATGAAATTATTATTTTTATTTTTAATTATAATAATTTGTAAAGTTTCAAAAATATTTTTAAAATACTTCAAAGATTTGTTGGGATTAGTTTAAAAACTTATTAAGCGAAGATTATATTTAGTAATAAAAAATTATAAAGGTTTATACAAATCATTCTACCTCCCTACTTCTAAAATGATTTTTTCTATTTGTAGTTTTTTTTTGTATAGCAATCTGTCTGTGTAAATTAAGTCATGTTATTCAGTTTTCTCCCCTTACCTGAAAAAATTTGTTCAATTATGTCACTTGTGATTACCATATTTATCTCTAATTTGACAACCTGTCAGCATATTTTATATACAGCAAACAGGTCAAAAAGTTCAACTCTGTGATTAAGAAATAGTTTTATTCTAAATTTCATGCTATAAATAAGTAATACTTTTATAGATCAGATTAATTTAGCATAAAATTTACTAATTTTCAAAAAATAGTGTCACAGATATATATTTTATTTTTGCAAGATTTTTAAAACTGAGAATTAACTTCAGTTTACAAATGTGTCAATTGCTTAAAAATGTCTGAAAAAAGGAAAGACTAAAAAAAAATTTAAAAATTTTCAGTTCCAATATAATAAAAATAATAAAATAATCAATATAATTTCCGTTTTAAATATACCAGAATATTTTGCTTACTGGAAATCATAAATTTAATCAGTTAGCTTTCAATTAAAGCTAGAATAAAAGTTTCAAGAAAACTTTATTTTTAGAAATTCAATTTAAAATTTAGATATCAAAAATGAGTGGAGGTACATTTGGAAATTCTTGCAAAAGTTGAATTGTTGGATTATAATGAAACTTTTAGAAGTTATTCACAAATGAATTAAATTATGTTTGAAATTATTTTGAAAATCTTGGTGAAAAAATATATTTTTTACATCTGTTACCCCCACCTACATAAATTCATGAAGTTTCAAGAAATTAAATTTTGTAGTGAAAATATGTTTTATTAGTTAAATGCTGGCCTCATTTCAGAATGTAAATCATTTACTAATTTTTTGAATCAGTTGACTTTTTTGAATATCTGCTTTCAATAGTAAAATAAAAAATACAATAAAACTATAACATTATTTAATTAGGTAAGCTTTTAATTGCTTTTATAAATAATATATATTTAGTACTATGTACACTGAATAAAAAACTTTTTTCAATGAATAATGAAATTTCAAAAGAATTGTTTCAATTTTTTCTTTTTATATTTTAAAAAGTTTCACAATTTTTGACCAAATTCTACAAAGCCTTGTGGCAGTTATCTTATTAAGTGAAGACTATATTTACTAATTGAAAATTAAAATGTTTAATATAATTTGTTATATTTTTTAAATGATTTTTGTGAACTTCATTTTTTATGGTATTTTCAATGTTACATTAAAAGGTCTTCTGTTTCACAGTTTCTTCCCGTAGCAGGAAAAAAAATTTAGACAATTACAGCAATTCTGATGAGACATATGTAACTTATCTCATCAGCTGGCTCTCATCACACATCAATCACTTACAGCAAAGGCCAGAAAGATCAATGCTTCAAGATGAAAAAATAGTTTTATTTTGAATTTCATCCTATAAATAAGTAATACTTGTGTAAATCAGATTAACTTAAAATTTGCTAATTTTCCAAAAATTACATATAACAGATGTATATTTTTGCAAGATTTTTAAAACCAAGAATTAACTTTTGTTTACAAATGTGTTGATCACTCAAACATGGCCAGAAAATTGAAAAAGTATTTAAAAGTCTCAAAATGTTAGATTCCATTCAGTATAATTTCAGTTCAAAATGCACCAGAGTATTTTGCTTATTGGAAATAGTAAATTTAATCATTTCTTTCAATTTAAGCTAAAACAAAAGCTTCAAGAAACTTTTTTATTTTTGAAAATTTAATTTCAAAGTTAGGTATTGAAAATGAGTGGAGGTACCTATAGGAAAATAAATTTCTCAAAATTAAATAAATATGTGGTGGTGTGTAATAGATGTAAAAAAAAAAAAAAAAAAAGAAGCAATACTTTTACCAAGGTTTTCTAACCAAAAAAACCTGCTACAAAAGTAAGTCCTGAATGTTTCATAAAAATCTTATGATTATTTAATTTTTGCTTAAATTTCCAAATCAATGTGTTTTTCAGTACAGAAAAAATGCTAAGATATTCTATAGTAATCTTTAGTCCATCCACTGACACAAAAACAAACATTTTAACTGAAATTTTGAATGTGCTAGAAAGGATTAAAAAATTTAATGATCAAAAAATGCTTCAGTCTTTCCTTTTAAAGATTTTGATAAAACTTTCTAAGTGTGGAGCCATTTTTCATTATAGCATGATATTTTTTATTATTTTTAGGAATATTATAGATATAATTGTCTTAAGAAAAACATTTTCACTGAGTAATGAATTTTTACAATTAAAATAATTTTTATAAAGCTTTAAATTTTTAAAATTTCTACTTGACTTTGTTCACATTTGATAATCTTTTGACTATTACAGTTCACTGATCAGTGCTGAAATTATCAATAAAATCAGATAATTCTTAAATTTTTGTTAATATTTTAAAAAAGTATGACTATGGTTTTCTGTTAAATTTCTTATTAATGTCACAAAGATTTATTCATGCTGTTGATATCAACTTATTATGTTTGATTTGTATAAAGAAAGAATTGCCAAATTGAAATCATCACCTCGCTCATATTTGTGAAAAAACCAAAATACTTTGACTTGATATTAAACTGATTCTTCATTCTCTCTTCCTTAAAGAAAAAAAATTATTTAGTCTTTATGTTATAAATTTAATGCTTTTTGTTGAATTTTTGATGAACTGCTTTCGTGTATTATTTACTGCCTCTGTTAAAATATCTCATTATTTTTCTTCACAGTTGTTTGGTCAGAACAAAATGCTGATATTCATAAAAGCTGTTATTACTGGAAATTTCTGTGAAAGAAAAACAAGAAGTTTCACTTTATATCAAGAACAGAGAAATACATTGTATAATCATCAAATAAAATTTATGTCTATAATTTCAAAAGCATTACATTAACTGGCAAGAAAACATACTTTGAAGCTTATAGTTTTTTGGGTTTATTTGTAGACATTTAATGTTACATATGAGTAAAAATTAGAAGTCTTTTAAGATTGCAAACCTTCATCTTGATTTAGATTTAATGTGCCATATTGAAAAACACATTAGAAACAGACCATATTCTTGTGAATTTAGTGACTCTGCATGTTGAAAGAAGTTAAATTTAAAATGTCACATGGAAGCACACATTGGAGAGAAATCACATTCTTGTGAAATTTATGACTCTGTCTTTTTACCAAAGACAAATTTGGATTGTCATATACAAACACAAATTGAAGAGATACCATATTCTTGTGAAGTTTGTGGGTCATCATTTTCATATGAGAAATTTTTGATTCAGCATGTGTGAACACACAAAAAGGTAGAAAAAAATTCTTGTTATGTTTGTGAGTATGCATTTTCAGCCATGTCAAATTTGAAATGCCATATGCAAACAAACAGTGGAGAAAAACCTTATTCTTGTGAAGTTTGTGGATCTGCATTTTCACGTAAGGAAAATTTGAATGTTCATATGCGAAAACACACTGGAGAGAAACCATATTCTTGTGATGTTTGTGAATCTTTATTTTCAGTGAAGTCGTGTTTGAAGAAACATATGCGAATACACACTGGAGAGAGACCATATTCTTGTGAAGTTTGTGGATCTGCATTTTCACAGAAGTATAATTTGAAGCAACATATGCGAACACACACTGGAGAGAAGCCATATTCTTGTGATGTTTGTGGATCTGCATTTTCACATAAGAACAATTTGAGGAAACATACACGAACACACACTGGAGAGAAACCATATTCTTGTGATGTTTGTGAATCTGTATTTTCAGAGAAGTCATGTTTGAAGAAACATATGCGAACACACACTGGAGAAAAACCATATTCTTGTGAAATTTGTGGACGTGCATTCTCACATGAACACAATTTGAAGCACCATATGCGAACACACACTGGAGAGAAGCCATATTCTTGTGATGATTGTGGATCTGCATTTTCACAGAAAATACATTTGAATCGACATATGCGAACACATACTGGAGAAAAATCATATTCTTGTGAAGTTTGTGGATCTGCATTTTCACAGAAGTTACATTTGAAGAAACATATGCGAACACACACTGGACAGAAACCATATTCTTGTGAAGTTTGTGGATCAGCATTTTCAAGAATGTATCTTTTGAAACTTCATGTGCGAACACACACTGGAGAGAAACCATATTCTTGTGATATTTGTGGAACTGCATTCTCACTGAAGTACAATTTGAAGCACCATATGCGAACACACACTGGAGAGAAGCCATATTCTTGTTATGTTTGTGAATCTGTATTTTCAGAGAAGTCATATTTGAAGAACCATATACGAACACACACTGGGGAGAAACCATACTTTTGTGACATTTGTGAATCTGCATTTTCTGAAAAGTCAAATTTAAATCGTCATATGCGAAAACACACTGAAGAGAAGTTACATTCTTGTGAAGTTGGTGCAGTTCTATTTCCTTTTAAATCTGATATACAGTTCAAAATCTGAACATACTCTGGAGGGAAACTTTATCATGTTTATGGATTTGTATTTTCATTGAATTATTTTCTGTGCTATATTCATATGTACACAGGATTGAAAACATCTATGCATGTTTTTTTAGATTTCTGTTTCTATTTGCTGTTTGCATCATGTTGAATTCTCTGCCAGAAAGAACAACTGATCTTGTGAAATTTGTGCATCAGAGTTTTTAGAGATATCAACCTTGTTGGAGTGAAAGTAAACCAATAATAATACAAAACTATGTTCATGTTAAGTATTGCAGTTTTAATTTTTCCATATGTCATCTATTATCCAACACATGCAAAAACACACTGGTGAAAAGTGTGTGGATACATCTATTTCAAAATCACCAAAAAAAAATTGCTTTTTCTATGACATTTTACACCAAAAAAAAATGTTTGTTTCAATTTGGATAAATTTGTAGATTTTACAGATCAGTAGAATTTTAATACATTCCAGTTACCCTAAATTTGATGTGAATTGCACCAGTGTATTTTGCTTATTGGAAATATTAAGTTTGTTTATTCCAATGACTGTAGAAATGACTACATAAATCATACAGATGCATGCTGGGATTTTCCTATCCAATAAGAATGGGAAATATTTTGGTTACATCTACCATATTTTTGTTTTTGATGTCAGAACATTACAATAACATTTGGCTTGTTTTTCCTTTATAAATACATTTTGTCTCACACATATATATAGCTTACTTAGTATCATTTTGCCATTTTCTTTTTCTTTGTTTTCTTGTTTGATTGAGCATTTTGCCAGTTATACATAAACATGTCGGTTACATAAATTCAATCTATTATAAATTAAGACTATAATTAACTTTTCATGAAATATTTTTCTTTCTTTTCTAAACTTTATTTCAAATGTAGATGTCTTGTTATTTTTTTATTAAGTGAATGGTGTATCTACACAAAAGTATTTGCTGATATCCAGTTTTAATAAAATGTACTATAAATTTTTTGTGAACTGGAAAACAAGAAATCTCTGATATATATTGGTTTCTAAAAAAATGAATAGCTATTTTGATAGCACTATTTTAAACTTTCAGATCTTGTGCATTGATAAAATCCTTGACATTAAATAAATTTACCTTTGAAAAATCATGCAGGCAAATATTAATGATATTTTCAAGTGGAAACATTCTTCAAAATAAATTTTTGGCTTATTTTTTTTTTTTGTTTTCTTAAAGAAATCAATTTCAAATATAGAATTTTATATTGTATTCTTTTGACTTCATTAAATTATTAAAATATTATGGCATTAGTTTTCTGTGACTTATCAACCATTTTGCAGCTATTTAAAGCCAGAAAATATTTTTAAGTTGTAAGAATTTTTACTTCTATATTTTTACTTTTAATGAGAATTGGAATTTGCCTCTCTGATTAACAATTCTGAGATACTATCCATTATACCACCTGTATATGCAAGCTTACAGCACCTGGTATTCCCATGCAGTCACCCATGTGACAAACCAAGCTTGACATTGTTTCACTGCAGTGATTGTACAGGAACCAGTGTTTTAATGTAAACCTATATGATAGTGTTTTCATGTTAAATTTTAAAAAACTTGTTTATAGCTGGTCACTGTATATTTTGTTTTATCCATTTTATATCTTTCAAGTTAAGTAGCCACAAATTCCTCTCACTTTGTTGAAAAGATATTGTAAAGAATATTTTAATTACGAGTTGAATATTCTATTTCTTATTTTTTTGTTATTTTTTTTTTACAGTGATATAACTTTTGGGAAATGAACATACTGTAATTTCAATTATTATTGCTGCCAGGCTTTAAATAAAAACATATATATTGATCTACTCTAAAAGTTTTTTTTTTTCAATTTTGACAAAAAAGTGTTTTGTTCATTTATTTGATTAAATGAAAAAAACATCAACATGAGAAAATTAAGAATTTCCTCAGTTTTAATACATTATTTACTGAAAGCAAATCCTAAAATTAGAACAGAGACACATGCAAAAATATACTGCAGTTTTCCAAAATGGTAAAAACAACAATAATGAAATGATTGGAAATTTGAAAGAAGAAAGTAATTAGAAAAGATAAAATTAATACAAACAGGAAGTGCAATAACAATAATTCTTTTGTTTTTGTTTTACGACAAATTTCTAGGTAATTTTTTCAAGATTCAAGCTTTCAGCTCTGCTTTTTCATAGCAATTGTGCCCAAACTACCCAGTCAAGTATTAGCTATAGAGTTTTTCAACTAAATCATAATCTTTTGCAACTCCAAAATACTACATTTGCTACAAGTACTGCTAACAGGTAGAGTCCCCTCAATGTGAACCAGTCAAGTGTCTTCATAGGGATGCATATACTCCCATAAATCAGTATGCATTTCCAAATGTCATGACTCTTGCTCTGTGGGATACCTTGAGCTGTGGCACTCTGCTTTCAAATTCTTTACATTGAGTGAGTCTGTTTTAGCCATGAATCTGAGACCATCAACATACAAAAACGAGTTGCTCTGAGGATTCAAATAAAACAGGCATTTCATGATGTTTCCTTGAGAAAAACAGTGTTGAAACTCTGAGACAATTCTGTTTGAAACAGGAAGCAAGGTCTCTTGATAACTATCAGCAAAATCTGTTTCCAACAACTTCAGTCATGATGGTGTCTTCTAAGCACTATAAATTTGTTTATAAAAATAAACAAATTTATAACTCTAGGTCTCTTGATAACTATCAGCAAAATCTGTTTCCAACAACTTCAGTCATGATGGTGTCTTCTAAGCACTATAAATTTGTTTATAAAAATAAACAAATTTATAACTCTAAATTGCTTGACAAAAAAGTCCATAAAATGTAGGTTTTTAAAATCTTAAGAATTCACAAAAAAAAATTCAGTTCTTGAACAGCATTTTTTCTTTCCTTGAAGTTGTAAGAAAATTACACAAGTAAAAATTTTACTTGTTTTTGAATATAATTGGAAAATATACAAGAATTTTTTTCAGATAAACTCATTTTTGTGTCAAATATAACTATTTTTGTTGGTGATGAATGGGAAAAGAGATCATGTTACTTCTCTTATCCTGAATGTTAAAAAGGTGCAAACAAACAAGGCTCAACTGCTATATGAAATTTAAGATATTAGAAAACAAAATAAATACAATAATTTACTAGGCTAGCTTGCAAAAAAAGTTCCTTTTTCTGCTTATTCAAAAAATAGAGCAGGATATCATATCAAGCAATATACACTGGTGATATAAAGAAAAAGATGTCATACAATCTTCAAAAAGTTATAATTTGGGAAATCTATTGTTAATTTTAGATAAGGCAAAATTTACCTTTTGAAAAAAAAAAAGGCTTAACCTCCTAACAGCAAGACAAATGAATGTCACAGGAAAAATGGAGTTTAGATAATTTAGGAATACTGATGTTACTGGGATTTTTTTGGAGAACAGTTCTATAAACAGGTTTCTGTTTAATCTTTTGCAAATTATTCTCAGGAGGTAGCCAAAATTGATTTTCTTTCTTGGTCCTTACTCTGCCTTTCAGAGGAAATGAATGTGTCAGTTTATCTTGGTAGAATTATTAAGATTTTACATGAACATTTGACCACCTTTGAAATTTTAAATCTTCCTTTATAACCCCTTTGTGTATTTTATCATATCCTTCTGCTTTGAAACTTCTTTCTGCCTTGAAATCATATATTCTCCAACCTACATGCTGCCCAGACTTTAGGTAGGATATATATAGGCTCCAGACATACCTTTGCTTCAAATTTTACAAGAATATAAGCCCATGTTTTTTATTGGGCGAAATTGAAGGAATACACTTTTTTAAAATTAAAATTGATCTGCAATGACAAATAATTTTAGTAATTTCTTCAACTGCCAGTTTTAAATCTAAGAATGTTACGTTTTATAAACTGCTTGACTTTCTTGAAAACACACTTCCTTAAAAAGTACATGCAGTAGACAAATCTCAATGATTATGACATATGATTATACTTTTTAGTTATTTATTACTCTTAATAATATTACACTACTAATAAATGTTTTTTATTAATGATACTTTTCTATATTTTACTCAGTGAGGAAATTTTTATGACCTTATAATTCATAATTCACTCCAAATATGACTTTTTTGTCACTTTGAAATTTACCCAAAACAAAATAAAAAATAAAGTACATAGTAAAACAATGTCTTGATTCAACAAAAAATTAAAAACAAAAGTATTTTTTTAAACAATACATTCTGAGAGCCCAGACAATGATTTGGTGAGGTTACTACAAGCCAGGGAAGCACCTGGGCTTGCCCTGGCATGGTGATATCACTGAAGTTTGAATAGTTTTCTTATAATTTCTCTATGTACTTATCCAATTTTTGAACTGTTCATTAAATTCATGTTGTCACAACTGAAATTAATGACAAAAACAAAGGGATTGCGAAATAGAAAACAGTACAAATGATCTTTATCTATTATATAAGCTGAAAAAAATGAAAGACTTTTAGCTAAGTTTTGATTCCTTGTGTTTGAAATCCTGAAATTTAATGATATTTGGGAGTTCTACAAAATTTGATGCACGATGTATCTTCAGGTCCACTAACACTGCTGATGTTAAGGATTCAGTGTCTCCACCACCTGAAATATATAATACTCTACAATATTTATATAGGTGTTCAAAAAAGAGGAATGAAAGTAGGACACTTTTTCTTGGTCACTGATACTGTCAGTGCTGAGATTTCAGTGGATCTAACCAACCAAAATATAATAATTCACCAACTTGTGGTACAAAGCAGAAAGAATGGAGCACCCAGTAAGAGATTGAACATTTCCATCATAATTGATTTGGTAAGATGAACTTGCTAACCATTACACAACATCAAATTCCCCCACAACCCAAAATGTATGATACTGTGCTTTTATTCTGTTTGTAATTTTTATAAATTTTCTATTCAATGGAAATTACATTAAAACCAATTCATGTACACTAAACGTTTGTGAATAATATTGAGAATTATTTCTGACATAAATTAAAATATACATGACTAAAGAAGAAAAAAGACATTGCTGCTTATGGTTTTCTTTAGGTTCTAAAAAAATATGCAGGCAATTTTTGCTTTCTTTTTTAAAATGGAAAAAAAATTGCTTCACCCTATTTTTCAAATTTAACAAAAATCAGGGAATTATGTGATTTTAATTTTTCAGTAATAAATGTTATAGTGACTTGGTTATATTCATAGAAGAATTTTAGAAGTTAGATTTAATTTCTTCAGCACATAACTTAAATCCTATTTTCTTCACTGCTATATACCAGGCCCTTAGGATGAACAAAAACAAACAAATAAATGAATTTAACACCTAAATAAACAACCTTTATTCATTCACCATCTGACAATAACAAGGACCACATGACTTGAAATCAATGAATTCCATGTACATGTCAGCTTATCACCATATTCAATTCAGAAGTGGTGTGCTCATTTTCACAGACAAGAGAAGCAATTCAATTGTATTTTGAGTTATTGTCCTTTATGCGGTAAGAAAATTTCTGGTGAATTTTTATTTTCACTTGTCTAATGGCTAATCCATATTAGTAAATTGTCATTCAACACTTTGCCAACATCTTTCCAAGATAGATTGCTGATGGTGAAGAACATGATTAAGGACTGTGATCCCATCCCATCCAGCTATGGTCAGTCAGTCAGTTAAGTGCCATACGTGAAACACGCTTGGGCGATCATGTCTCGAAAGAGACATGACTGACTGGGCAGAAGATTATCCCGCAGTAGGTTGCCATTGCTTTCTGTGGTAGACTGGTTGCCAGCCAAGGCTATAGAACTAAATCTGTCCTGTTATTTAACCCATAACTGGAAGGAAGAAACGGATTAATACCTTTCCCAAGGGTATTTGCGCATAAGTGAATGCAATGAATTCAACTGGAATTCGAACTCAGCTCCCCGATTTCTCGTTCCAAGCTGATATTCACTGCACCACAACGCACATCCAGCTATGGTAAGAAACATAAAGAAGAAATGGGACACTCCACTTAAGACAGCAGGAACACTGTAAAGCAGTATCACAAGGGGGAAATAAAAAAAAAATCATGCATAGCTGACTACATATGGAGGGTAAAATTTGATCACAACCCCTCTGTTGGATGAGGTTGAAATAATGAACAGGGAACATCACTGGAAAATATGAAAACTTGAGGAATCAACACATGTTCTAGACCACAAAAGTCTCCTAAGCATAGAAATGTATACAATATAGGAGTGATAGAGAAAAACATAAACAACAAAATTGTACTATGAACTCTGCTTAAAAAAAGGTTTATAAGTCCCAAAAATTCATATAATCAAGGACACATAGCTTAGTTGATAAAAGTGTTGGTTAAAACCAGTCACTTAATCCGAGAGTTTCAAGTTCAAAACCAGTCTGCAGCTGATATCAACAAAAAAAAGACTAGGTGAATAAAAGGGTTGGTTAAACCCAATGACTTGACCCCAGAGTTGTAAGTTCAATACCTGGCTACAGCAAATATGAACGAAAAACAAAATTGAACATAATGAGGACAAAATAAGTGTTTATTTTGAAATTCCAATCAATGATTGAAATTTTTCAACCACCATTGTATGCTCCAATGACGAGGAACAAATGCAGACTCATTTCTCATTGAATGATTATTTTCCTTTAATCTCTCAAATTTTCTCAACATTTTCATTTGTTTTACATTTGTTTCATTTGTTTTACATTAATCATTACAATCACAGTAAACTGGACATGTCCATAAAAAATAGCATGAAAATTGACTTTATTCTGATTTTTAAATTTGGCCCATTAAAATTTCCAAGTGGCTTTAAAATTTACATAAAAATGTAAAGATTATGGAATATAAATTAGCTTTGGTTAGAATGATTTTCTTACTGGAATGCTTTTAAAAAGTGAAATATTTTTTCTCACTCATTAAAAAAACATATTAATACAAAATGTTAGATATTTTTACTTTTTAGATACTTCACAAAAATAACTTCTTAGTAAAATTAGGATTTTTCAATAATTCATTTATTAAAAGAAAATAATGTTGAAACTTGAATCATTACAGTCAGTTAAAAAATATCAATTTTTGTTCAAAAGAAATTTTTAATATAAATTTTGGTTCATTTAGTTAGACAGACATTATTTTTACTTTATTCATTTCATTGCTATTTTGAAATAGGTACCTTCACTTATTTTCAATATCTAACTTTTAAATTAAGTTTTTAAAAACAAAAAAATTTTCTTGAAAATTTTATTTTAGTTTTAACTGAAAGCTAATTGATTAAACTTACTATTTCCAATAAGCAAAACTCTTGGGTGTACTTCAAACAGAAATTATATTCATTGGAATTTAAAATTTTAAGATTTAAAATTTTTATTCAATTTTTCAACCATTTTTGAGGGATTGACACTTTTGTAAACAAAAGTTAATTCTCAGTTTCAAAAATCTTGCAAAAATAAAATATACATTTATCACACATTATTTTTAGAAAATTAACAAATTCAAAGTTAAATTAATCTGATTTATACAAGTATTACTTATTTATAGCATGAAATTTAGAATAAAACTATTTCTTAAAACAGTGTGTTGATCTTTCTGACCACTTCCCCATATATTTTAACATGTGATGACAGCCAGACAGATGTGAGGTAAGATAAGTGGATGTAAACCAGAATTGACAAAATTGTACAAATTTTTTCTTGTAAGAGGAAGAAACCTTGAAATGCATGAGCTTTTAATATATAGATAGAAATTGCCATACAAAAAAATTTAAATACACAAAAAAAAATTAAAAATTATTTTAAAAATATGAAGGCACAGTGATTTGTATTAAACTTTTCAATTTTTGATTAGTAAATAGTCTTCACTTAATAATTTAATAAACTGATAACTCATCTTTGCAGTATTTAAAAAATATTTTTGAAGCTTTATAAATTATTATAATTAAAAAATGAAAATTTAAAAAAAAATTCATTATTAATCAAGTAAAGTTTTTTTCTTCAGATTATAATGTCCTTAATATATAATATTTATTAAAGCAATTAAAAGCTTATCAAATTAAATAATGTCATAGTTTTGTTGCTTTTTTATTTTACTATTGAGAGCAGATTTTTGGAAATTAAGGCAAAAATGTTTTAAAAAATAATAGATGATGTACATTCCCCAATAACTAATGCTATAACCCTATTTTCAGATAGCTGGTATTAATTTTAGGTGATTTTCAAGATAAGAAGAAATTTCTTTAAAAGTTGGAGAGTACAATTATTTTTGTTAGGAAGAGTAGCTGAAGTGATAAAACAGTAGAAAATATATATTCAGATTCCATGGGGATACAGAACACAAATATTATCATACTACCAGCCAACTGATATTTCTTTTTCATCACTTAATTTTGACTTGCTTGTAATCTTGTATTTATTCAATATATAAAATAAATACTGCAGTCTTAAATTGGGTTTTCATTATATACCAATCCCTTACATGTCTGAACCAACCTCATCAAAGGATAACAAGCAATCCTGCTTTGGCTAATCTAAGATCAACAATACATGAGTGAAATCAACCAAAGGTCAGGCAGATTGGCTGGACTCAGCCAGAGTTAGTGTTATAATAAAACCAATTTTCCTAACAAAATTTAATTTCGTAAAATTTCATGAATTTACATGGAGGAGTGGTAAGAGATGTCAAAAAATTATTTTTGCCAAGAATTTTTAAAAATAATTTTCTCAAAAAATAATTTCATTTATTTGTGAAGACATCCCAAATAGTTCATTAAAATTTGATAATTATTTGATTTTTTCAGGAATTTTCCAATTGATGTGTTTGTCACTGGAAAATATATTTTCCATTGTAACCTCTCGTATGATTTGGCTGCCTGTTAACTAAAATCAAAACAAGATTTTTTTACCAAAATTTCAAACATGTTAAAAAGGATTAAAAAGTTTAGAAAATATTAAAAAAATACTTTGATCTTATTTGATATTATTTTAGGGTAATCATTACGTCAACCAGGAGAGTCTGTAGATATTCCTCAAATACCACCAGAACTAAGGAGATTTTGACCTGGTATAGCTAGATATTTGCTTGTTTGTTTTGAACTGACATATTTTACTTCCTTCTGCAAAAAATTTTTGGGTTGAATTTGACTTAGATTTCATATATTTTTTTTATAATTCTGACCAACTAATCCAAAACACTATTGTATCTCCAGGTGTATCTTCCATTGACAATCTGTTTTATAGAAACTAAGAACCTGTTCTAATGTTTGTAGATTCTTCTTACTCAGGGGACATGTTGAATCATGATCTTTTTTCATTTAACAAGATTGTTCTTAGATGATAGCAGTTCATAGGTGGAACATATTAAAAACTCAACCTGAGTGAAGCCATCTTCCAAATATCCTTTCAAGTAATAAGTTTTTGCAGAGTCTCCTCCCAATTTGTCCATTGGCCTTGTTTGGATTGTTGTACTTCTTTTACAAGTTTTTTATTATCTTCTTCATTCCTTACATTTTGGACCATCTCTCAGTAGTTTTACCAGTAGTTTTCGACCACCACCTACTTCAAAATTTATATTTTGATTCAATTTTCCTTTTCTAAGAAAAAGACTTCAGGAATTGTTTGGTTTAAATTCCATTCTAAACCAAATTATTAGCTTAATAGCTTGTGAGTTAAACTTTCTTTGGATGAGACGATTGTAGTGTCATCCATGAACACCTTCACTGGTGGTATTTGCCAACTTCCACCAAGCTCAACAACACTAGCCTTGTTGTCTGTCTCTTTAAAAATCAGCTTTATTCCTAGAACAAAAAGTATGGGTGACACTGTACATCCCATCATAATACCAACTTCAACTTTACTCCACTTACTCGTATGGTCTATTATAGTGAAATACTTGAGGAAATTATCAAAATAAGTTCCTAGCATATTAGATATTGCCTCTGGAATATGGTACATTTGTAATGATAATTGTATCATTTAGTGGATCCATAGGTAATAACCAAATCAAACCAAATGACATCCAAACTTCTTTTAATTTTCACTTCTTGAATGGCCTCTCTGATCATGTTTCCATACTCTAGCAACCAGCTATTCCTGGGGGCACCACTCTTCTGTAGTGAAGTAATGATATAATTTATTCATCAATTGGAAAGGAAAAACAACATCAGATATTAAAAAAAATCAGTTTTAATTTGCTGCATAAATATGATGTGGTCCAACATGTTAATAAAATTATTATTTACTCCTGCAGATTGGATTATTTGATTTAAAAATTTAAATGCCACATTCAAAGATAAATTTTAGGATTTCAAATAAATATTAAGAGAAAAATCAATACCTGTATGTAATTATTTAGAGCTGTTAGGTGTTTTTAAACATTGACATGTACACTCATCACTCATCAAACTGCTATTACAGATTAAAAAAATGCTAACAATTTTTAATATTCAATAATTGTAATTTAATATCTAGGTTTTATTGAATTTTTTTATTTTACAATTTAAAGCAGATTTTCAGTAACTGGGACTCCTGTTTTACAACAAAAAAAAATTGATGATTTAAATTTTCTAAGGAGTTTGGCTCTTAACCAAAATAAAAAATTAAGTTTGGTCAAAAATGAATTTCTCAAAACTTCTTAAAATTAAACTAATGTAAACAAAAAGAAAAAATAGGCAATATTTTTACCAAGATTTTCTAAAAATAAAACCTAGAAAAATATTTCATTTGGGAATAAGTCCTGAAAATTTTATTAAAATCCAAGAATTATTTGATTTTTGTCTATATTTCTGAGATGAGGTTGTATTTATATTATTTACATTATTCAGACAATTGTCTTCATCTTTTCTGCCATTTGTGTAATGTTTTGGCCGTTGTACATTATGACCAAAATGTTGTACAAATAGCAAAAAGGTAAGGACAGTAGTTTGAATAATATAAATAGCATATTTGATTTTTGTTATAATTTCCAAATCAATGTGTTTTTCAACACAGAAAAGATGCTAAAGTTTTCAATAGTAAATCTTTGGTCCATCTGCTGACTCAAAAGTAAATATTTTTAACTAAAATTTCAAAAGTGCTAGAAAGGATTAAAATATTTAATAATCAAAAAAAGGCTTGGGTCTTTCCTCTAAAATATTTTAATGATAAAACTTTCTTTTTAAATTTGGAGCCATTTTTCACGATGGTATGTTATTTTTTTAACAAATCATTTGAGATCTAATTAGAAAAGTTTTGGGCAAAGATAACAATAGGAATTAAGGAAAAAAATTATAGACAAATAACCATCTGTAAACAGTTCAAAGGGGAGCTGGACTAATGAACATAAAATCCTGGCCTAGTAAACTTTTGAATATTTTTCTTACTTGAATGGCAAAAGAAGGAATCTGAGAATTCCTTAAAATAGCACTGATTTGTAAAATAAACCAAAGCAAATGAGCCAACCTGAATTATCAAATTTGACCTTCATACTATTCAAAGAGTGTGGGAAGCAACACTTTGTTAAGTGGAAGGTATAGTCACAGGTGTCTTGGGGATGTATTGTTTTGGTAATTGGTGAAAAAGATGAAATCCAATCCTTCATGCCAGTTGGTTTTAAATAAAAACCCTTTTGTCGATGACAGGAGCAGAATTCGGCCAGTAAGCATTTTGTTAAGTCACTGCATAAGCTGCAGTTAGGTAATCAGAAGAATTGGGCCAGCAACTTGGTGAGATAGTTTTGCTGTGCTTGGCATCTTTGTTGATCAACAATTATCCACTCCGCCATCACCAAGTATTCAGTTAGAGCATTCAATCTGATCTCACTCTCCCCCAATGATCACCGATTATGTATAGGTATTTCCACTGTTCCTCCCTCACTGGATTATTGAAAAATATTTCAATTAAGATTCACACTCAAAAATGGAATTAAACATATTCTTTGATTCTCCAAATATCTCTTTATTCAAAGAAGCAAATTCACCTGAAGAAAAACAATAAAAATTTCAAAACTGCACCGAAAAATTTGTGGCTATACAAATGCAAAAGAGGCCCTGAGTTAGATGCAGACTTGTCTGTTGACGTCAGTCACATTTGGGTTTCTCTGTTAGCAGTAGTACAGCTTGACATAGCCAAATAGGGACATGTCTTCCATTTGCAAAGGGATACATTGTTGTTGCTGTGATAAACTAGGCCCTGTCTTGCAGAAAAAAGCCAATGTCATTACACCCATTTTCCCTCAGAGGAAGATGGGGCTGCCTGTAGTCAATGAAATGTTTGATAGGGGATGGTGTTCAGCTCTCATTGACTCTAGATGATCTCAGTTGATAACAAAGGCATTATAATTCTGGTTGTGAACCACGCAAAAAGGTTTTTGTGTCCTGAGAATACGTGTCTGTCACACACATGCATAATCTCAAAGACATCCAGATAAATACCGTAACACAATTAAGACTCTGAAGTTCTATTCATTGGCAGGTATATAAATAAGACTGGTTAATCTGAAAATACAAACAAACAATATATGAAAATAGAAGCCAGAGCTTTGAAAATAAAAATAAGACCATTTGACTAAATGGATAAAGAAATGTAGCAAACATTGTTTACATGAATGTATATAAAGTTTGCTACAAAAATACATTTCATTGTTGTGGTGAGTTCACAGAAAAGAAGTCACAAGAAGGTTACATTTATTAACAGTGTGTGAACAGTGGACACACATTGAAATGGAAGTAGACAGATATAAACATATAAAATATAACTACTGTAAACAAATAACATGGAAAGAAAATAGACAAATATATTGAAAAATATATTATAAGTACAATACAACCTGGTGATGGTTAACATTGAACGTGAGATTAGGAGAATGATAAAACTATTGAGCCTGTACTTGTCATGCTTTTATTGTGAGAGGTTCTTGGTGATGTACTAAGGGCTGAAATTTCGGAATTTTTTTTTTCTTTCAGAAAATAAGACCTGCTGTAATAGTATTTTCACTATTGCCTGAAGTAATTACAAAAAACAAAGAAAAAAATGCAAATCAGATTCAATTACAAAGAAAAATATTTATTTCTAACTCGCTAAACAAGGGTGCTTACAAAAATTTGTTCCTTTTTGCTGAGAATAGGATAATCTATTTTCTGATTAACCCAATGTATAATATATATAAGAAAAAACAAAACTTAAAAATTACAATGCACACAAAACC
The DNA here is from genome assembly GCA_037127315.1 of Ascarosepion bandense. Taxonomy (NCBI): domain Eukaryota; kingdom Metazoa; phylum Mollusca; class Cephalopoda; order Sepiida; family Sepiidae; genus Ascarosepion; species Ascarosepion bandense. The sequence goes on from JBBBDQ010029019.1 coordinate 111,238, forward strand.
AAACAAAAGAATTTGGCCCACCTACTGTCTCAATGATAACAAAAAAAAAAACTGGGGAGAGCCTTAGCTCTACAGTACACTTTCAGTCCTTTCAAGGTTCAGAAGTTTTATCTTTTTTCTTTTCTTTCTTGTGTAGACAAAGTTTTCTTCTTGGCGACCAAATGCCCTTCATTCTTCTCTTATTTTCCTCCTGATCACCTAGAAATTACGCCTTTCTTTTACGGCCATAGAAGGTGAAAATTTACTAAACACGTGGTAAAACACTTTTGGAAAATGCATGTGTTTGCGCCTCTTTCTTTTCAAATAGCCTTAGCTTTAAACTCCACTTATTGACTTCTTTTCAAGCTTTCTTTTTTGGGGCTTCTTTAAAAGGACTTCTTTTCAAACTTTCTTTTCTGGGGCTTCTTTGAGAGGACATTTTTCAAACTTTCTCTGAAGGGGAAACTTGCCTTTAGCAACTTTGTTACCCATGCTTCCTTCTTTTATTTACGGAAAAATGCTGTCTGCCTTTTCAGCAGGGAGAGAGAAATGAACCGCTTGTTTCTAAGTGGTCTTGCTTCCAACTGCTGCTAAGGTCCTGTCACAGTTCTCCTTTCCCCCTTTAAACTGTCTGATCACAGTCCATTAAAAATATCAAAAAACAGAAATGGTCAAAGTGGTGACCCAACCAAAAGCTGCCTAAACTGTATACAGGACAAAGAGAAGCAAAATGATACAAAACACACACATATGAAGATGATTGGTGGCAGAATATAAATATGCATTAGAATTTTGACCAGTAATACTGCATAGATGATAACAATTCAGCTAAGGTTGAAGTTTTCAAGGTACATCACAGACTGCTCGGGTGTGACCTGCTTGTCAAAATGGACACCATAACAGCATTGAGTGGCATCAATATAAGACCAGGTAGAGCCATGTGTTTCAGCAGGAAAGAAACACCAACATGTGCGGTGATCCATATTGATCAACCTGACTTTTCTGTGGAGTTCAACCACCAGCAAAATATCAGAACTACAACATAACCGAGTTCGAATTCCAGTTGCATTCACTTACGCGCAAATACCCTTGGGAAAGGTATTAATCCGTCTATTCCCTCCAGTTATGGGTTAAATAATAGGACAGATTGGGTTCTATAGCCTTGGTCGGCAACCAGTCTACCGGAGAAAGCAATGGCAACCTACTGCGGGATAATCTTCTGCCCAGTCAGTCATGTCTCTTTCGAGACATGATCGCCCAAGCGTGTATCGCGCATGGCACTTAACTGACTGACTGAAGGCCCTACTTACCTTTACCTTTTATTTCTTAAATTTTGGCACATTTAAACATGCATAAAATACATTTAAAATTCATTTTCAAAATACTTAGATATGTGTAGGGTGTTGAATTATAAGATTTTCCTTGTAATAAATATTTAATTTTATATTAATATCACTTGTTCAATACAAGTCATTACAGAATTTTAAAAGATTAAAAATCATTCTAATTGAAATTTTTAAAAGATGAAAACAGGTCATGCAAAAATTCATTATTCCTCAAAATATTTCCTTTAAAATAATAGTATCAATATTTTTATTGTTAAAATCAATTGGAACTATTTCTAATTAAATAATGTCTTAGTTTCATCGCATTTATTATTTTATTTTTCAAGGCATATTTTCTTGAACTGAGTGGAAGAAGGATTAAATGTAATAGTTGTAAAAAAATTATTTATACAAAGATTTTCCAAAACAACAAACAAAATATAATTGCATAAAATTCTGAGTAAATCCTGAAAGTTTCATTAAAATCTGACAATTATGATTTTTGCAAAAATTCCCAGAATGTTTTCACTGCTATGTTTATTTATATATGGACAGTATTATTGAGAGAAAAAAAAATCCATGAATATATTTTAGCAAGAATTTTTCAGCTTATTTGATTTTATGAAAATTTTCAGCCTTTATTCATCAATTAATAATGTTTGCAGTAAATCTTTTTTTTAGTTTTGAAGTTTTTGTTAAGTTCAGTTCTACACCTGCTTAACATGCTTTGTGTCTGATATATACAATTGAATTTTGAATTCATCTTATTTTGCAATATATATATAAAATTAAACGTAAATGTATTTTTAAAAATATTGAACATTTTACATGGAAATTACAGTCTCAACTCATTTGAAAAGAATTCAAGATAATTAAAAAATTATTTATTTTGAAGAGTTACTGCTACTCAATTTTAATAACACGTACCATATGTTTGATTTTCACAGGTAAAAATATCACTTAAATGTCTGTGTTTTTCAGAAGTGACAGGTATTTTTACAGTATAATTTATAACTCTTTCAGATATTTGTTGTGGTTGATATGTCTAATATAAAATAAAAATTGATTTGAAGAATAAAAACATATCAAGTGTGATGGGAAATTTGAGTGGGAACATTTTTTATGTAAATTCATTACTATTTTTCATTTTGTTTGAGTACATAAAAATTTGAATTTCAACTTTTGACTAATACAATTAATTGATAAGTGATGATATTATCAATAAAATTAGATAATTCTTAGATTTTTGTTACTATTTTTAAAAATATGACTATGGTTTCCTGTTAAAGTGTGCATAGTGTTTAGACACGTGCTTTATGACATTATTTGGAATCAAAATGTAAATTTAAAGGAATAAATGATAATTTTGTAAATTGTTTATAACTTTTATAACATTTAAATATTCATAGCTATTGATTTTACTTTCTCTACAGAAACAAGTTTGTTGATTGTTTTAGGTTTGATATGATGTATTTGAATAGATTTGTAGCATGAAGTTTAGAAAATAAAGGCAGCATTTTAAGACATATATTGTTTTACATTTGAATATGTTGATGTATGAATTGATTGGCATGTTCATGCCTTTTCCAAGGGCATCAATGTAAAGTGAATAAAGCTAAGTGGGTTAAAATTTGAACTCTTCATGCCTATTCATCTTTCCATCTTGAATAATAGTTCTAGATTTAAAGAGATGCTTTTTCAACTTCCCTAAAAGATTTCTTGGTATATATTAGAATAACTATTTAAAGGTAAAGAACTTTTCATCATATCACTTTTTCAAAATCATCTTTGGTCTTATGGAGTTGATTGATTTTTATATCAGAATTTTTTTATTAATGTCATAAAGATTTATTCATGATGTTGATATCAAGTTGTAATGTTTGATTTATATGAACAAAGAATTGTCAGATTGAAATCTCAACCTCAATTTATATTTCTTTAAAAAAACAAAAATACTTTATTACTTGATTTTAAACTGATTCCTCATTCTCTCTTCCTTAAAGGTTAAAGAACAACACTGTTTTTAGTGTTTATGTTTTAAATTCAATGCTTTTTTCCACATTATGACATGAAATGATTTCATGTATTATTCACAATCTGTTTTAAAATGTCTCATATTTCTTCACAGGTGTTTAAGCTGAACAAAAACCTGATATTCACAAAAGCTGTTGTTATTGACAATTTCAATGAAAGAAAACAAGAATTTTGGCTATATATCAAGAACAGAAAAATATATGCTTAAATCATAATAAACTTCTGTCTATATTTTCAAAAGCATCACATTAAGTGGCAAGAAACATACTTTGCAGCTTGTGATTTTGGGGGATTTTTGTAGACACTTAATGTTACATATGAGTAAAAATTTGAAGTTCTACATTTGTTAAGATTCAAAACCGTTGTTATGATTTAGATTTATCTGCCATATCAAAAACTGCCCTAGAAACAAACCATATCATGTGAACTTGGTGGATCTGCATGTTAAAAGAAGTTAGATTTAAAATGTCACATGGAACTACACATAGGAGTGAAATCACATTCTTGTGAAAATTGTAGTTCTGTCTTTTTATTGAAGTCAAATTTTGGATTGACATATGCAAAGACAAGTTTATGGGTCATCATTTTCCGAAGAGGAAACTTCTGATGCAACATATGCAAACACACAGTGGGTAGAAACCATATACTTATTTTTATGAATCTGCATTTTCATCCACGTCAAATTTGAAATGCAAACACATGCTAAAGAGAAACCTTATTCTTGTGAAGTTTGTGAATCTGCATTTTCATGGAAGTACCTTCAGAATCACCATTTGCAGACACACACTGGAGAGAAACCATATTCCTTTGAAGTTTGTAGATCTGCATTTTCAAAGAAGTCGTCTTTGAACAGTCATATGCAAAATTTGTGAATTTGCATCTTAACAAAAGTACCTTCTGAATCGCCATATGCACACACACACTGGGAAGAAACCATATTTCTGTAAAGTTTTTGGATCTGCATTTTCACAGACATCACATTTGAATCTCCATATGCAAACACACATTGGGGAGAAACCATATTCTTGTGAAGTGTGTGGATCTGCATTTTCACAGAAAAACCATTTGAAGTACCATATGCAAACACACACTGGAGAGAAACCACATTACTGTGAAGATTTTTTATCTGCATTTTCAGAAGAATCATATTCAGTTTTCCATATGTAAACACATACCGAAGAATATTTTTGTTCTTGTAAAGTTTGTGGATCTGCATCTTCACAAAATCTACTCTTGAACTACCATGTGTGAATGCATAACTGGTACTGCCTTGCTTGGGGTGAAATGATTATAAAAAAATTGTGTGCAGTAGAATAGTTTAGCAGGCATGTTATGTTTATACATGAAGTTTTGTTTCATGGCATAATCTGATTATTTTTTTAAATTTTTAACTTCAAATTTTAAATCTTATTAAAGCACATTTCCTTTTTGCTAAGCTGTCTGCAATCATGTCTGCTCAGAAGAGGAAAGTGGACTTCAGGCATTGGGCCTTCAACCCCGAATGGAAAAAGTGCTGGGAAACAGAATACCTATCATCAAACTTTGTGTCAATGTTTGCTGCCAAGAAAAAGGATGCCTTTGTTAGACTGTCAGGTAGCCTGCAGAAAACAACTTCACTTTTCTGGAAGCAGACTGTTGAGGCTGACAAGGTGGTGTGTGCTAGTCATGTGGTCCCCTACTTCTTTACTTGCAGAATGAAGCCATTCATGGATGGGGACTTCATCAAGGAGTGCCTTGCTGATGTGGTAGACTCCATCTGTTCACGGCAACTGTCTATCTTTGAGAGTTTCAGGGGTTTCATCCCGCACTGTTTGTCATCATGCACAACTCACTGAAGACCTGCTGCTCAACTCCTGTTGCCTTCTCACTTGCCAAATGACAAAGCCAAGTGGGCAGTTTTCACTCATGGGGTCACTGCTGACCTCCAGGTGTGTGAGGAATTCCTTCAGCTTTTTCCTGTTGTGTAGCACCACCACTAGGCAAGACATTCTTTGCTCGGTGCTTCGTTGTGTGATGTAGCATTCCTTGGACCTCTCCCATCTTGTGTGCGAGACAATCGACAGTGCCCCCGCAATGACTGGGAAGAGAATGGCACTGCTTCACTGTAAGGCTGCTGGACACACTCAGCCTATTCACAATTGCACTTCATCATCTGCCAGGAGTCCCTCCGTGCCAACTCTACCAACCTCGTTGATATCATGTCTGATGGAGTGAAGGTCGTCAACTTTGTCCTCTCTTACAGACTTAACCACCACCAGTTTCAGAAACATGCAGCCAAACCTTCTGATCAGTACAAAGTGGTGACCAATCAAAGTGAAAGAAATTGCAATTTTCTGATGGAAAGTAGTGTCCACAAAATAAACGATACATCTTTAAAACGTAACCACACTACCAAGGCACATAGAAAATGAATACAAATGCAACAGAACCTATGGAAGCAACAATTATTATTAATTTGTGAATTCCAAGAGAAAGATGTGCAACAGTAGAGTTAAGATATTGGAAAAGTCTACTATGGCAACAGACAGAAAGCTATAATATAGAAAAGATCAAAATAAATTCATAAATTAAAAAATTCACTTTCCCAAGATTTGATAAAATCTAAGGAGAAATGGTGATTCTTATGATGCTATTAATCTCTGAAAGCTTCTAAAATCTGAAGTGGAAATAGAATCAGCCATGTGATAAAGAACACAGAAGCAGGATTAATTGAGATTGTAATGGAGATGTTGACCACATTAAATGACTTGGAGACTGAGACTTCTGCAACAATGGCATCCATCAAATAGAAAGATGTAGTGTAGTGATAATATACAGAATAAAATAGCATTTTATAGAGATGAGTTTTCAAATTGATGTGAACTAAGGTGCAAATGGATGCAAGGGTCCTGAAACTATTGGATTAACCATGAAGAAGGCTTCTCATCAATAGAGCTCATTGCTGAATTAGTTTGGAATAAGCAGAGGAAGGACAGATTTATTCAAATGAATGCAAGTATTATGAATCAGTTTGATGAACCATGAAAGAGGCTTTTCACTAATTGTTGTTCTTGAATGAAAAATGCTTAGCTGATTTGCAGTTTAATTGGGAAAGATTACCAACATGACTTGTTGTCTTATACCAGACAAATTTCTCTGAAGTATTTAAAGGAGAATTAGATACTGTGGAAATCCTGAAAGTTAACATATAGCTAGATGTTTTAGACCATGTCAAGTTTGCTAAAGTTAAAGAATGAAAGGGGAGAAAGAAGTTCAGGTGTGATGAGCATAGGAACATCACATCAGTGAAGTTTACAGAGTAATCAGGCCAATTTGTTCCAATTGTGAAGACAGAAAGTATAATTCAAGTCAATGGAGTTAATAAATTGACCATCAACCAAGTTGTGATTACTGATTGCTAACCACTACCAATGACAGGATATTTCTTTGGAGAAACAGTCTTCATATGAATTAATCTGTTTCGCATGTATCAACTGGTGGCTCAAGAGTAATGTTTATTATTAATAATAATAAATAAAAAATATATTAATAATAATAATGAATGTCACAAATAAAACAAATAACATTGAAAATTTGTTTAAAATCTCTTCTCCTCAGGATACTGCTTGTTTTTAAGATGAAGTGATGTTCTTTGTTTTATCACATGCAACTTTAAAACACAGACCAGTCCAAAAAAACACAAAATAAAATTGTATGAATTTAATTTAAAATTTAACATGCTTTCAGTATATTTTCTGCCGATGTTATTTTATCCCTGAAAACACAAGGCTATATTTCTTGTTCTGTTGTAAGTGACCCCATAGAAATTCTCCTGCAATTACATTCCTATCAACAGAATTGGATGGGAATGTTTAAACTTAATAGACTCCCTTTTGAGATTTCTTCTGCATTATTTTCCAAAGAATCATGGGCACTTTGATTCAAAGAATTCTGGATTTAGTAGCATATATTGATGATGCGTTAGTGACCAAAGAAAACCATATCAGAAATTTGGTGTGGGTATTATAAGGTTAACAGGACACTGATGCAGTTGTATTAAAATAAGTGTGCTAAGACTAAATTCCTTCATGTTATCTTTGAAGATATTACAATGACACATTCAGTTGTCTCTCTTTTGTTCTCATACAGGAAATTTTTGAAAAGAAGATTTAAATTTGGTGAGAAAAGATTGAGTGTCAGTAAAGAAGAAGACATTGTGAGCATTTGTGAGATAAAATGCATGCTTATGAAACCATCTAAGAATGATTGGATCTCTCCTATACTGAATCTAGAACAGTAAAGAAAAGAGGTGTTAAATTATGTGTTTAGGAAATATGAAGCTTAAAATTATAATTGTTTCCATTCCCCATAACATTCTAAATGTTTTCTAAAATAACCTTCTCAGTATATAATTCATTAACGAATAAAGGCCAAAGAAAATCATTAAAATCAAATAATTACCTGATTTTTGGTACATGTTTAAAAACAAGGTGGAACATATTCTGCTTTCATTTTGAAAAAAAAATTAAGAAAAAAAAAGCCTTAAATTTGGTGGAACCTAAAGAAATGCATACATAACCATGTCTTTAAACTTTATTTTTATTTTGCTTCATTGGTCATGTTTTTTTTTTATTTCATTCATGTCAGATATTATTATTTATGATTATGATGTTTATTATACATATCATTTGGTTTAAGTAAGATTTGCATTTGTGAAAATGACATATTGCGTGTGAATAAGGACACAGATCATATATGTCGTAGATGATGGGCTCTTCCATATTGTGTGTACTGTGTAATGCCCAGCAAGCTTCTCCCGGCAGATCAATTACTTCTGAGTAGTGATTTCGATGTTCACTAGGTGCTTTTTACTTTTTTAGGCTTTGGGACAAATCTAAGCTTCAGTAAATTATTATTTCGAGCTGTGGGGGGTACCTTTTGATTAACACCGGTAGTGTCAGTGGGCAGTTATTATGAACGAAACGAACATTGTAAAAATTGGGTAGACTGACGGAGAAATCTCAACAAAATCATTTTGATAACGAAAAATCAGTTAATAACGTTTGTCTCGTGACAATTTATACTCTGTAAAGGTAAGTGAAGAATACAAATAATTCTGATTTGCAAAAAGAAAAAGCAAAAAAAACCAAAAACAATCCTTAATGATTGATTTGTTTTTGCATCATCATCTTTAATTCCTTTTTTTTTATATTCTTTGTTAATTTTAGCAAAATTCCGCTATGAGTTCATCATCATTTTAAAGAAATAATATTTTTTAATTTAAAAACTGTAAAAAAAAACGAAAATTTTTTTTTTTTTTTTTTTTTTTACTTAGTACAGACACAATTAACCTCAATCTGGTCACGTCAATTTAAAAAAAAAAGTAAAGTAGAAGGAAATTTGACTAGGTTCTGTGTTTGTTTTTTGTTTTTTTTTAATTAGACCCATTAAGTTTTCTTCTTGCACTGTTTTTTTTTTTTTAATCTTTTTTCTCACTCGGTAAAAGAACCAAAAACCTTATTTTTTTTAAAATTATTCACACAATCAAGCAGTCGATTGCAGAATTATCCTTTTAACTTGAAGTAGAATTAGGATTTCTTAATAATGTATTCTATAAAAAAAAAATAAATAAATAAATAAAAAAACGTTAAAACGATTGAGGTTGAATCATTGAAGTTGACTAAAATTTAAAAAGTTTCTGTTCTTTTAAAATCGCTGAAAAAACAGCATAATGAAGGAAAAAGGCCCCAAACTAAATAAAAACAAAGTTTTATCAGCAAAATAGATCAAAGCATTTTTTGATTATTTTTTAAATTTTTAAAATTATTTTTAACACGCTCGAAATTTTTGTAGAAAGTCTTTTTTTTTCTTACGTCAGTGCGAGACCTAAATTGACGCAACGTTTATTCAGTTAAAAACATATTGCGCAATGCACTTTGACCGTGAAAGACACATTAATTTAGAAATTCTCGCAAAAATCAAATAATGTTCGGATTTTGTTATTCAAAGCCCTACAGTAACCTCAAGAGAACTTGCACACCAATTTAATGTATCCCGTATAACTGTTTCATGCCAACGGAAAAGAATGGGGGGGATTTCAGTATTTGGCATTTTCTCTTGAGGAGGGCTTTGAATAACAGAAGCATTCAACACATCTGAATCAAGCATTTTGGGGCAACTACCTCTTGCCTCATCTTTCAAGCTGAAATTTCCTTTCCAAAAATGGGAAAACCACCACCTACAACTTCTTTCTTTCACTGCATCAATTCCATAGACATCCTGAACAAATCATGCTGGTGCATTTGCATTGGAACCTCTGTGAGTAGAGCATACCTAATGTGTTCTTTAGATGGAAATAACATGGTTGACAATATTGCAGAAAAATATGAATGATGCTTTAATAATCTGAAAGAAAAAGTTATAAATTAATCATGCACAAACTGTCTCCAGAGAACCTGCGACAACATGTTTCTTGTTGCGAGTCTTTGCTTTCATGACACCTTCAGACACCATTTTTGAGTAGGCTTGTCACAGGTGATGAGAAGTGCCATCTTGCCCCATCTTGCATATTCTCCTGACCTAGCTCCTTCGGATTATCACTTATTTTGAGGATTACAAAACCATTTAGATAGCCTTAGGTAAACATCACGAGAGGATATTGAACATGTTAGATTCATATTTCACATCAAAACCTAAAGAATTTTACAAGCGAGGCATTTATAAGCTCGTTGACAGATGGAATCAAGTTATAGAGAGTAAAAGTTGTTAGTATTATGAATAAAGATTTTTAAAAAAACACAGTTTTTTTATTTTTAAGATGAAATTTTAAATTGGCAAAACCTTTTGCACTGACCTGATACATATAAAACTACAAGTTAATCTATTATTTTTAGAAATATCAAATATTATACTTGGAAATTATAGTCTCAAATCATTTGAAAAGAATTCAAGATAATTGAAAAATTATTTCTTTTGGAGATTTACTGATATCCAATTTTAATCACAAATACTGTATATGTTTCATTTTCATCAGTAAAAAAATCATTTAAATATCTGTTTTTATGAGTGACATGTATTTTTAGAGTACAATTTTTAATTCTTTTAGATATTTGTTGTGTCTGATATGCTTGATCTAGAATAAAATTGGTTTGAAGAAGAAAAACATCAAATTTAATGGGAAATTCAAATAGGAGAATGTTTTTTTTATATAAATTCATTGATATTTTTCAAATCTTTAATATCTTTTGTTTTATCGAAAATCAAAAATGATTTTCTCACATAAAATTCTGATTTACATCTTTTGGCTAATACTATTAAGTGATGAAATTATCAATAAAATCAGGTAAATCTTTGATTTTTTTGTTCATATTTTTATTAAAGTGTGCATGGTGTTTAGACACATGCTTTATGACATTATTTCTTAAAAGAAATGAAAATGTAAATTTAAGTTAATCATTGATAATTTTGTGAATTCTACATTTTTCTTTTCATAAAGCTTCATATTACAGTAAGACCTCATTAGGTGTGATGAAATATTTTCACATCAATGCTGAATAAATTTGTCAAGTAGTAATTGTAATGTAATAAAGTCAAAAAGTGACCTCTTCAACTTATCTTAACCAACATATTTCACCTTTTGAGGAACTGTATAAAGGCAAATGTGATGATTTTATTTCGTGACAAGTATTTACTTGCAAGAGCAAAAATGTTATTTGTTTTTCAGAACTTTTAAGTTTAGGAACACTCAAAAATATACATCAGGTTAGCTGAAAAGGCAGGGAAATAATGGAGGACATTGATTTGTGTCAGTACTCATTCTCCATAGCTTGCCTGACTTTTCAGCTAAGCTAATAAATATTAGAGCATTTTTCTATTAAAAATTCTAAAAAATCAACATTTTTTTCTCTTATATCAAAATAAAATAATATTATTGCATTTACCTTGATAAAGTCCTTCAGAGGATAAAATATTTTGGCTGAGATAAGTTTTGTTGATAAGATGGATTAGATTTACAGCATGAAGTTTTGAAATTAAAGGCTGGATTGTATGACATGTAATGTTTTACATTTGAATATATTGACAGATGAATTTTTTTTTTTAATCATATCACCCCAAGCAAGGCGGTAACACCACTGATGTGCAGGGGGCTACATAAGAGTGAAAAGATTAGAAAAGAGAAGGCCGGAAACCACATCCTAAACAGGGAACAAGGGATGAGCCTCTACACCTGTTCAATAGACGTGGGTGGAGTGTGAACCGGGCGATAATTTAGTCTATCTACTCCAATTGAAAAGAAAAAAATAAATAAATTAAAAAAAATAAGAAGAAAATAAAAGAAAAGTGAAAAGATTGGAAAAGAGAAAGCCGGAAACCACATCCTAAACAGGGAACAAGGGATGAGTCTCTACACCTGTTCAAAAGACGAGGGTGGAGTGTGAATTAACTTGATTAGCATGTTAATTCCTTTTCTAAGGGCATTGATGTAAAGTGAACAAAGCAGATTGGTTAAAAGTTTAACTCTTCATGCTTATTCATCTTTCAGTCTTGAAAAATAATGCCAGATTTAGATAAAGAGAGATTTCTATACTTCTTCCACTTCCCTAAAAGATTTCCTGGTGTATATTAATTATTTGAAAGTAAAAACTTTTCATAATATCACTTTCAAAAATATTTTTGGTTCAATGGAGTTAATTGATTTTTATATCAGAATTTTCTTCTTCATCTCACAAAAATTAATATCAAGTTGTAATGTTTGATTTATATGAACAAAAAATTGCCATTTTGAAATTTACACCTCCCTTTATAATGCTAAAAAAACAAAAATGCTTTATTACTTGATATTAAAGTGATTTCTCATTTTCTCATCCTTAAAGAATAAACAAAGCTTTATTTAGTCATTCTGTTTTAAATTTATTGCAGTTTTCCTGCATTTTCAGATGAACTGATTTTATGTATTATTCACGGTCTCTGTTAAAATGGCTCATTATTTTTTTTTTTTACAGGTGTTTGGGATGAACAAAATCCTGATATTCATAAAAGCTGTTATTATTGGGAAATTCAGTGAAAGAAAACAAGAATTTTGACTTTATATCAAGAACAGGGAAATATATGCTATAACCATCATATAAAATTTATGTATATATATTCAAAAGCATCACATTAAGTGGCAAAAAGCATAGTTTGAAGCTTGTGGTTTTTGGGTTTTTCTGTAAACACTTAGTGTTACAAATAAGTAAAAAGTATAAATCTTATTTTTTAAGATTGCAAAACTTTGTCATGATTTTGATGTAATGTGCCATATCAAAATGGATTATAAACAAACCATATTCTTGTGAATTTGGTGGATCTGCATGGTGAAAGAAGTTAAATTTATTAAGTATCACATGGAAGCAGACATTGGGGAGAAATCACATGTGAAATTTCTGGCTGTGTCTTTTTACCAAAGTCAAATTTGGATTGCCATATGCAAATATTCACTGGAGAGAAACCATATTTTTGTGAAGTCTGTTGGTCATCATTTTCACATAAGAAAATTTTGATACAACACATATGAACACACAATGGTTAGAAACCATATTTTTGTTTGTGAATCTGCATTTTTAGCCATGTCAAATTTGAGATGCTATATGTGAAGACACACTGAAATGAAACCTTATTCTTGTGATGTTTGTAAATTAGCATTTTCACAGAAGTACTTTTTGAATTGCCAAATTCAAATGCATACTGGAAAAAAAATATTTTTGTGAAGTTTGTGGATCTGCATTTTCAGTGAAGCACTATTTGGTGTGCCATATGTGAACACACACTGGAGAGAAACCATATTCTTGTGAAGTTTCTGGATTTGGATTTTCAGTGAAATCATGTTTGAATTGCCATATGCGAACACACACTGGAGACAAAACTTATGTGAACTTTGTGGATATGCATTTTGACAGAAGGACCTTTTGAATTGCCGTATGCAAACAAACTGGAGAAAAGCCATATCTTTGTGAAGTTAGTCGATCTGCATTTTCACAAAAGGTACATTTCAAGCACCATATAGAAACACTGCAGAGAAACCATATTTTTGTCAAGTTTGTGGATCTGCATTTTCACGGAAGATTTCTTTGGCACGTCATATGTGAACAATTACTGGAGAAAAGCCATATTCTTGTGAAGTTTCTGGATCTGAATTTTCACAGTAGGGACATTTGAAGCACCATATGGAAACTCAAATGGGAGAGAAGCCATATTCTTGTGAAGTTTGTGGATCTGCATTTTCTCAGAAGGGAGGGTTGAATTGTCATATGCGAACGCACACTGGAGAAAAACCATATTCTTGTGAAGTTTGTGGATCTGCATTTTCACAGAAGGTACAGGTGAATTGCCATATGCGAACACACACTGGAGAGAAGCCTTATTCTTGTGAAATTTGTGGATATGCATTTTCAGAGAGGTCAATTTTGAACCGCCATATGACAACACATACTGGAGAGAAGCCATATGTTTGTGAAGTTTGTGAATCTGCATTTTCACGGAAGATGTCTTTGGAACTTCATATGCGAACACACACTGGAGAGAAGCCATATTATTGTGAAGTTTGTGGATCTACATTTTCACGGAAACCCACTTTAGCACGTCATATGCGAACACACACTGGAGAAAAACCATATTCTTGTGAAGTTTGTGGAAATGCATTTTCAGAGAAGGCATATTTAAAGAGCCATATGCGAACTCACACTGGAGGAAAGCCATATTCTTGGGAAGTTTCTGGATCTGAATTTTTACAGAACATATATTTGAAGCACCATATGAAAACACACATTAGAGAGAAACCATATTCTTGTGAAGTTTGTGGATCTGCATTTTCACAGAAGGTATATTTAAAGAGCCATTTGCGAACACACACCGGAGAAAAGCCATATTCTTGTGAAGTTTGTGGATATGCATTTTCACAGAAGGTAAATTTGAAGAGCCATTTGCGAACACACACCGGAGAAAAACCATATTCTTGTGAAGTTTGTGAATATGCATTTTCAGAGAAGTCAAATTTAAAGTGCCATATGCGAACACACACTGGAGAAAAACCATATTCTTGTGAAGTTTGTGGATATGCATTTTCTGTGAAATCACATTTGAATCGCCATATGCGCATACACACTGGAGAGAAACCATTTTCTTGTGAAGTTTGTGGATCTGCATTTTCAGTGAAATCACGTTTGAAATGCCATATGCGAACACACACTGGAGAGAAACCTTATTCCTGTGAAGTTTGTGGTTCTGCATTTTCAGTGAAATCACGTTTGAATCATCATATGCGAACACACACCGAACAGAAACCACATTCTTGTGAAGCTGGTGCCGATGTGTTTTCATGTAAATTAAATTTACAGTATTAAATCTGAACATCCTCTGGAGAGGAAACTATATTCTTATGTTTATGGATTTGTATTTTTATTGAATTCTTTTTGGTGCCATGTTCATATGTACACAGGATATAAAACATCTATGCATACTTTTAAAATTTCTGTTTCTATATACTGTATGCATAATGTTGAAATCTCTTATAAAGAGCTGCACTGATTTTGTGAAATTTGTGTATCAAAGTTCATACAGATGCCAATTTCGTTGTTGTGAATGGAAACAATGAAGCAAAATTATATTCATATTAGGCACTGCAGTTTGAATTTCCACCCATGTCATCTGTCATTCAACACATACAAAAGCACATTTGTGGGGATACATCTATTCCAAAATCACCAAAGGAAAAGGATTTTTCTAACATATCTAAACTTCTAAATCTCTTTATAAATGGAACTTTGTGTGTGTGTGTGTGTCTGTTACCTATAGACTCCAAAACGGCTGAACCAATTTTCTTGAAAATTGACACAGTTGTACTATAAGCGTCTGCAAGTGTTCTTAGCTAGGTTTTGTGTTGAGGTATCCCCGATAAATATTGAAAATCAATAATCGAAAGAATCAGGTTATAGAAGGAGTGGTCTGAGTTTAATCAAATTTGATACACTCATAGACAAAGACATAAGAAATGATATTCAGAAGTTTCAAGGTTGCAGTTCTTACAATAGTGCAGAAAATCAATATAATATATATATATATAATGCAAAATGTTTGTGAGTGTGTCTGTTTATCTGCCTGTATGTCTGTATTTTTTCAGCCCTTTTGTTTTAGTTTTTGCTTCGGGTTTGGCTCTAAGTAGGTATAATTGTAGTTCTTAGTCTCAGCCATGATACCATTTACTCAGAGGACTTATTTAGCCTTCAAAATTCAGTTTACGACAAAAAAAACTTATTTGCTATACATACCAGGAAATCAAAATTTGACTTACGTCCATTCATTTTTCTTTCAGTCTATGGTTTCGCTTTAACTGAAAACGACTATTAAGTCTTTCGTGCCAACGTCCAAAGTGTCTGAGCTCCAGGACCATGGATTTGTTTCAAAGCTTTCATTACACCCCAGCAACGCTAGGCTATACCTCTAGTTTTACAGTAAAAAAAATGTTTGTTTCAGTTTGGGTGATTTCATGAATTTTAGAGATCAGTGAAAATTTAAAATATTTTAAATTTTATTTGTTTTGTACCAATGTATTTGGTTATTGGGAATATTAAATTCTTTGGTTCTAATGACTCTAGAAATGACTGCTGAAAACAACCCATCTCCATATTTATGCACAAAACATCTGCATACAGGGATTTTTTCCTAACCAATAAAAATGAAAAATTTCTTGGTTACATCAGCCATATTTTTGTTTTTTCTTGTTTTGATGTCAGATCATTAGAAGAACTTAAGTATTTTCATTTTTCTTGTTAGAATCATTCTTACTTGTTTTTTTTCCTTCATAACTACATTTTGTCTTGCATATATATTGCTTATTCTTGTGGCCTGTTAGAAGAAGATAGGTTGAATCAATGTATTGGAATAACAGAACATATATACAAAATACGAGGGTTATTAGTCAGCAGATAGAAGTGTCCATCCAAACTGTCAAGTTAAACTGCTTCTCGACTGTCTCACAGGTTAGTGTTCATGAAGAAAAAAGAGTTCATTCCACTGAACACTTGCTTAGTATCATTTTGCCTCTTCTTTTTCTTTCTTTCCTTATTCAGAACGTTAAGCGTTATGACGGTTGCATAATAAATTTAATCTATTTGAATTAAAACTATAATTAAATCTTCATGAAATATTTATCTTTTTTTGTGAACTTTATTTCAATCTGAGGTATTCCTTTAACCCTCTAGGGCCATTCGTATCATTTGATACAGTATTTCCCTATAAGGAAACATTTGGTATTTCCCTATAAGGAAACATTTGGTATTCATTGACTGAGCAGTCAGTACTGCTTTCATTTGAAATTTATAAAATATTTCTCTTAAAAAATTTTTCAGGAAAATATTTCTTTCAAGGCTTGTTTTCATACTGTATCAAATATGATACAAATGGCCCTAGAGGGTTAATTTATTTCTTTTATTGGGTGGATGGTGTATCTACACAAGACTTTTTGCTGATATTCAGTTTTAATAAAGTGAACTATAATTTTTTTTGTTGGAAAACAATCTTTGACATATATAACATATATATAAATGAATAGATATTTTGATTGTACAATTTTAAATGTTCAGATATTGGGCATTGATGAAAACCTTGATATAATTTAAATAAACCTTTGAAGAATTATGCAGGCAGAATTTATTGATATTTTTGAGTGGAAACATTCTTCAAAATAACTTTCTGAATGATGTTTTTTTTTTTGTTTTGTTTTTCTTCAAAAAATCAATTTCAAATACAGAATTTTAAATTTATGTCCTTTGACTTCATTGATTTTTTAAAATTAGAGTGTAGGATTAATTAGTTTTCTATGGCTTATCAATACTTTTTGGGTTATTTAAATCCAGAAGATATTTTTACATTGTTTGAATTTTTAATTACCCCATAGATGGGCGGGGAGAAAAGGTGAATTCATACCTTTTCTAAATGTATCTGCATATATGTGAATATTACAATTCCAGCAACAATTGGAATTTGGCTCTTTGATTTACCTTTCTGAGCCATTCTTCATTATACCATCTGCATATCCAAGCTTACAGCACCTGGGATTTAAATGCAGTAACTCATGTAGGCACAAACCAAACTTGACATTGTTCAATTACAGTGATTGTACAATAACCAGTGTTTCAGTGTAAGCCTATAATGGTAGGCTTTTCATGTTAAATTTACGAATCTCATTTGCAGCTGTTGGTCTTATATTTTATTTTATCCATTTTCTATCTTTCACTTTCATTAGCCACAAATTCCTCCAAGTTAGTTTAGAATATATCCTAAAAATATTTTAATTAGGATTTTGATTTTCTATTTATTTATTTTTTAATGATATGACTTTTGGGAAATGAACATACAGAAAATACAATGATCATTGCTACCAGACTTTAAATAAAAAAATATTCCTCAATCAGCTGTAAATAGTTTTTTTAAATTTTGCCAAAAGAACATCTTGAATTGAATGAAATAAAAATAACAAACACCAGCATAAGAAAACTGAGAATGACTTTGATTTTTAATAGATTACTTAATGAAAGCAAATACTCAAATAAGAACACAAAGACACATGCAAAAATTCACTAAAATTTTTCAAAATTATAGAAACAGCAATAATGAAATGATGGGAATTTTAAAGAAAAAATAATTTTAAAAAGTTTAAATTAATAGAAACAGGTACCTACAATAACCTGATGATCATAGAAAATAGAAAGTGCAATAATAATTCTTCAGTTTTTCTTTTATTTCAAGATAATGTTTTCAAGATTCAATCTTTCAACTCTTTGCTTGTTCATAGCAATTATGTCTAAAGTGCCAAGTCAACTATCAGCCAGAGTTTTGCAACTACAACTTAATCATGTGTAGCCTTAAAATGGTACATACACTCCTAGCACTGCTAACAGGTAGTCCCTGCAATTTGAACCTACTTAGCATCTTTGTATGCCTGTATATACTTGAGTAAACCAGGAAGCATTTCCAAATGTTGTGACTTTTGCTTTGTGAGACATCTTTTATTGTGACATTCTGCTTTCAAATTTTGTACATTGAGTCAGTATATTTTAGCCATAAATCTGAGACTATCAACATAGAAAAACAGATTCTTTTGAGAAATATATTGTTGAAACTCTTAGACAATTCTGGTTGAAACAGGAAGCAAGGGCTCTTGATGCATATCAGCAAACCTGTTCCCAACAACTTCAGCCATGATGGTGTCTACTAAGTACTGTGGTTTGTAAAGATTTAAAATTCTAAATTACTTCACAAAAAAGTTTATAAAATGTAGGTTTTTGAAATTTTAAGAATTTACAAAACATTATTTCTTGTATAGCCATTTTTCTTTTTTAGAAATTGCAAGAAAATTATACAATTAAAAAGTGTGCTTGTTTTTAAATATAATGGAAACAGTTTAAGAGATTGTTTTTTGAGAAAAACTCATTTTCATGCTAAATATAACATTTTTTTGTGATTGAATGGAAAAGAGAGTAATCACAACTGTTATCCTGAATGATAAAAAGATGCAATCAAATGCTGCATGAAATTTAAAAGATTTATGACAAAAGAAAATACATACAACAATTTACAAGATGAGCTTGCACAAAAATTTCTTTTTTTTCTGCTTATTTAGAAAAATAAAGCAGGATAATATATCAAGCAATATTCACTTGTGATGTAAAGATAAAGATGTCAAACAATCTTCAAAATATTAAAATTTGGGAAATCTAATTAGTCAAAAAAGTACATTTTGACAAAAAGTTAACCCACTTAACACCAAAACAAAAAATGTCACATCAAAAGGGAGTTTAGATACTTTAGGAATACTGATGTAACTTCTTTTGGAGAAATATTTTATGAAAAGTTTTTCTGTTTCTCTTTTTTTTTTTTTTTCAAATTATTCTCAGGAGGTAACCAAAAATTATTTTTCTTTCTGGGTCCTTATCTGCCTTTCAGATGAAATGAATGTGTCAGTTTGTCTTGGTAGGAATATTAAGATATTTTATGAAGTTTTGATCTTTTGGGGAGATGAGTCTACAAGTAATTAGACGGTACAAATGTTGTTCCAGAAATTCCTTACTGGCGATGAGAGAAAGAAGATAAAGAATCGTCACACAGTCTTGACAACAAAAAATTGAAAGCAGTTGTTGAGCAAAACCCATGCCAAAGTTTCAGAGAAATGTCTCAGAAGCTTAGTGTCAACACAGTGGTGAATACAAAATAAAAATAACACTTTTCTTCAATTATTGCAAATTTGTGAGTCAGTGTGAAATCTATATTTTGACAAATAGAAAAAAGGATTAACTCTGCTGCTGATGAAAAGACCATGGCAAATTTCATGAGCTTGTGTGAAATTTGTATTAACCAATCAAAAGAGAGAGATTTATAAACTCACAGAAAGCAGCAAATTGATCTTTCAATGACTTGTGTCATATTTTTTGAAAATTGATATTGAAAAATCAGGCATAGCTGAAAAGTCAAAAGAGATATCAGCAACGTCTATCAGATGAGGTTGAAGTAATAAACAGAGAACATCAATGTAAAATTTGAAAACTTAAGGAATCAACACATATTCTAAACCACAAAAGTCTCCTAAGCACAGAAATGAATTCAATATAGGAGTGCTAGAGAAAAACAAGAACGACAAAATTGTAATATTAGCTCTGGTTTAAAAACAGTTATGTTTATAATTCCCAAAAATTCATTTACTTAAGGACACATGGCTTAGTGGATATAATATTTGTTAAAACCAATGAATTAATACAAGAGTTATGAGTTTAAATCTGTTAGAAAAAAAACTCAGTGGAAAAAAGCCTTGTTTAACCCAATGACATGACCCAAGTGTTGTAAGTTCAATACCTCTCTACAGCAAATATGAACAAAAAAAACAAACAAACTTGAAACTTGAGGTGGACAAAATAAAGGTTTTTTTTTTTTAATTCAAACCAATGAATGAAATCCCCTTCACCATTTTATGCTCCAATGACTAATCAGAAAGCTTAAATCAAAATAAGCTCTAAAAGGACATTTTTACTTAGAACTGGAAAAAGAGAGTGGACATTTCTGAGATTCACAATGAGAAAAGAGAACTTGGAGAGTCTGACAATCACTAGGTATATTGTAGGTGTAGGGATTACACAACCTTATCTACTAGAATGCCTGCAAGCTGGCATTCTATTCAAGACTATCAAAAGAAGGACTTAACTCTTCTATTTGCTCACTGAGAAGCAAGATATAAGAAGGAAACATGTCCAGTCTTCCTCTTGGAGAGACTTACTTGATAAACTGACTCCTTAACTCCAAACAAAACACTCACTGCAAGGTACATAACAGAAGATATATTCATCACATTTGCAACAAAGTGCAAAGGAAATTACAATTTTTAAGCCAACCGGATTTTTAACTCAGTTGTTAAGTTTTTTTACAGCTTATCAACATTCTGCAGATTTTCTAAAGCCTGAAAATATCTTTATATTGTAAGAATGTTTTGGAAATAATAAGGATTTACCGATACAATTTACACTAATTAACCCATAGCTAGGAAGAGAAAAGATGGATTCACACCTTTCTCTGAGGGTATTTGTGTGGAATGTGAATATAAAAATCATGACTGGAACTTGTCTCCTTGATTTCTACATCTGAACTGTTATCTATCCAACTTCACATCCAAAGTTACAATACATGCTATTTCCAAATGGTTACCCATCTAGGTACTGACCCAGCTTAGATGTTGCTTATCTTCAGTAATTGTGTGATAACCAGTTTTTCAACATGATATGACCATAACCCTTAAAATTAGCATTAAATGAAAATTAAAAGATGTCACAGACTTCCACTTTCAAATAAAATAGAAAACACACAAATTAACACAAAACAAATGTTACGTTACACTTGCACTTAAGAATATTTGCTTTGCCTATATATTTTACACAACAACTTTGAATGTTGGCTACTTAGAGGCCATGTTTAAGAGGAAGGAAGATCATTTTTTACTCCTTACATTTTTCTTCACACAACCTTTTACTTCAATGTATTTTGGTGCTTCACTCCTAAGTGGATTTCTCAGCAAAGATCTTGATTCCCTTTCTTTTGTCATCATGCAGACTGTTTTCTCATTGAATGATTCTTTATTTCCCTGTAGTCCTTGGAATTTTCTCAATATGATCTTCTCATCTGAAAACTTTTCACTGCTTATTTCAGTAGTCATTGTAATAACAAACATATTCATAGGGGATTTGCTTTCTCCACCACATCTACAAACTTAAGAATATTATACTATTCACTCAATCTCCAAGTACTCCCAGCTGTCAAATTTTCAACTTCATGTAAATCTCTGACTCTTCACTTCCACTTCTGTCTCTCTAACCTATCTCAGTCTGTCTCTTGTCAAAAATGTTTATAGTTCTCCAGAGCCTCTGACTTCTCATTAACTTCTTAGGCTTGGTTTTGTCAAGAACTCTCTCAAGTGAGTAACCAGCATTCCATCAAAGGAAGTCAATGAGCCAAAATTTGTCCAAAATCAAAATACGACATGATAAACTGTTGTGATACAATGGATATCAGCTTGAAATGAGAAATAGGGGCTGAGTTTGAATTCTAGTCAAATTTGTTTCATTCACTTTTGCACAATACCCTTGGGAAAGATATTAATTCATCTCTTCTTCTTATAGATATTGTTTGAATAGCAGGACAGATTGGTTTCTATAGCCTTGGTTGGCAACCTGTATACATCAGAAAGTAATAGCAACCTACCGTGGGAAAATCTCCTGCCTTTTCAGTAATGTTTCTTTCAAGACATGATTGCCCTAGCATGTTTTATGCATGGTGACTGACTGACAATTTTACCATTTCACACATACAAATACATCAGCATACATACGTTGCTAAAAACAATTATGTTCATAAGCATATAGGAGGAATTTTGTCCTGTATTGTGTATTAGTGAGTGGTCTGTTCAAGATGATCTGATTGACAAGCTCGAAGCAAAAGTCTTGTTCTATATCATCTTAGGTGTCCTGGATAAACTGCTGGGTCATCACTCATCTGGTAGATGTGAAATGATTTCTTGATTGGCAAAAAGCTTTCTTCATTGGGCTTGGATGGTTTGCTTAACTGTATCTATTAGAAGAGTCAGTTGTGAAGACTCCATCTCACACCTTTTTCTACTTCAAGGTTGTTGTCCCATTGTGCAAGTGGTTTGGATGCTGCGTGGAAAGTTTTTGTTCTTGATGCCATTTCTGTTTTGTAGCAAAGTAGTGATGTTGTTGACTAAGCCTTAGTCTTATGCATTTGTATACTTGTTAAATGTTATTGTCATGATATGGACTAATGAAATTCTATGGCAGCGAGAAGTTTTCATCTTTGCAGCTGATTTTGTTCATCAAGCATCAGCGTAAAATCAAGATCAGGATGGAAAGGCATATGGATATTGAGGATCCTGCATTAAACATTGTCAACACCACCCAAAAGTAGGTTATTTAGCTTTGCTTTTCATTTAGTTACTCCAAGTTAAAACTTAGCTACTGCATGTATGGTCACTGGCCAGACTATTCGTGTTTTATACCCACTTTCTTTACTTTAATTCCCCACGCACTCCTACATTAGGTGACCAGAAATGTTATTTCCCTGGGCCATGCTGTGTACTTTTTGTTTTTGAGTGTATTTATTTTGTATTTGTCGTGTTTAATGAGAGTGTGACAAATGACTGTTTGATTTCTACAGATCTCGCATAAATTTTGTCCAGTCAAATGATATTTCTGTCACAATTAAGGATTGTGGTGTTTTTTTTTTTTGTTTTTGTTGTTATTAACAGCATTTTGTTTAGTTTCTTATTAATACATTATCCATTGCATTTGTCCTTTGACCACATTTTTTTGTATTTTACAAAAATAAATATTATGTTGGGTGGGTAGTATAATTTGACATAGTTTAATGATTAGCAAGATTCTCTCACCAGATTAATTACTACTGATTTCTGGTTATAAGTGCTCTTTACTTTTTTAAGCTTTGTAACACATGTAAGATTCATTTTAGTAAATTACTCTTTCGGGCGGCGTTTCATTAACACCGGCCTGCAAGTGAGCAGGTAGGAAGAAACATCAGATCGATTTATTTTGAATCTGTCCTCGAAAATGTCAAGGAATTTCAGGATTTTTAACAAAAGGAACCAAATCTCGGATAATATCATAATATCATTAAACTTTTTTGTCGTCTAAAAACTAAAATTCCCTATTCTGTTGTGCTTATCAATTTCTGAATTTTTATTTTTGTCATTCGTTTTTACACTTTGAACTTTCAACAATGAAATTGGGAAAACTAAGTAATTTTCTAAAGTCATTTTGAGAACCAAGAACTCAGCCAATTTTGTTTATTTCGCTACAATTTTTTTTTTTTTTCCTGCGGAAGGTAAGTGAAGATTAAGAACTTAAATAATTTTATTTTTGATTAAAAGAAAAGTAAAAAAAAATTATCCTCAGTTATTGATTTCATTATTTTTCCCTCCACTTTTTTTTATTTTTATATTAGTGTTACTGTTAGTAAAGTGAAAATAAATTCCGCTGTAAGTCCATCATTTTATATTTTGAAAAATATATTTTTAAAATTTAAAAACTGTAAAAAGCTAAGGAGATTAGTTTTATTTTACTTTTATTTTTCTTTAAAAGTTTACTTTGTTTTTCCAATCACAGTTGACTCAACTGGACATGTAAATAAAAAATTAAAATATCATGAAATTTGACTTCGTTCTGATTTTTAAATTTTTATTTGACCCATGTTGAATTTTCCTCTGTGGGGAAAAAAAAACAAAGAAAGACACCGGGAGAGTGACCTCCCTTGCGCCAGGCTTTCCAATACATAATGTATAAAAAAAATGTGAAAAAATATATCCTACCAGAAGCGTAGAGAAATGAACGTCTACACTCAGTGAGTTTAACTTATTTTTTATGTCTTGTGATGTGTCTCTTTGCATTTTGTCAACATGTAATAAATGTCTAAATGGTATTTGGGCACAGTTTCTTTTTATTTACTTGGTGTTTGTAAACATTGTAACATTGTAAAATGTATAGTACTGATTTTCCTTTTCCAGGTTAGAAATTAACTAAGTAGGACTTACTTATAGCTAGCCCTGTGTAGCAAAAATAATATAATAAGTGGTGACCTGGATGTGATCTGAACATGCAAATTTTTAATAAAATAAAAAGAAATCTTTTTTTTTCCTTTTTTTCATTGAAAATATTCGTTTCCAATATGGCGGCTTGTTCGTCTTTCTCAATCATACACGGCGCCTACTTTGTGATTGGCTGATTTCAATGGCTACATCACGCACCCTCCCTGTCCTCTCTCTCAAGCTATTGGTGAAATCTACTACGATATTGAAGCAACATGTGCAAACCAGCCCCCAAGTGCTGAGAACATTAAAAGGTAAATTTTTGATTTATTCCCTGAAGGCCGTTACCCCTTCCAGTCTTTTCAAAACATCCTTAATTCCCTGCAAATATATATGCTGAACTCAAATCAATAATTGTTTTTTGAAGAAACTTACCCTTTTTCATGTTAACGACCAGAAAAATATCGGACTATATCTCACTCCTTACCACCGTTCTCATATCTGATTCACCGCTGATGACTTTATGCATAGGATGTTTATTTCGACCTATTAGTAGTAGTAATTGAACAAAGGAAGTAAATAGGCCGCAAAACTCGGCAAACGACATGTGAAGTCATTCTGCAGTGAATAAGATTCTTAAAACGTGGTTACGGGGTAAAATAAACAGTGACAAGAAGTTTGATATTTTTCTGGTCGTTAAACTCAAAATGGTAGGTTTCATCAATAAACAATTATCGATTTGAGTTCAGGATATACATTTGCATGGAAATAAGGATGTTTTGGAAAGATTTGAAGGGTTAAAGGCCTTCAGGGAACAAATCAAAAATTTACCCATTAAAAAAATAAAGAAAGAAAATGGTATAAAATTGATAATAAAATAAAAATTTTAAATGGCAACGACAAGCTTCAATTTAAACGTGATGCTTGTACGCGACGATCCTGCCTTGTTTTTTGCGCAATTAGACCTGTTTTTTAGGCAAAAGTGATATCTAACCAGACAGAGAAATTCAGCTACATGGCATCCATCTTACCTCAGAATGTAATTACCAAGTTAAGAGAGTTAATTATCTATCCCCCCATGGAGAAGCTGTACAACGTCCTCCAAGAAAAAGTTAGAACTTCTGTGACAGCTTCAACGCACAAGTGCATTTTACAATTGTTGGAACAGGAGGCACTAGGAGATAGCAAACCGTCACAATTCTTAAAACAGCTACAGAAGTTGGCAGAGGGAACGATAGATGAGAGCATCGTTAAACATATTTTCCTCCAATGAATACCAACTCAGTATAAGGTGGCCATCGCTGCACAGGACGAGTCTACGCCTGTCGAACAACTGGCTGTAATAGCGAACCATATCACCGACATATTGTTCACCCAGTCGTTAGCTGTAGCCAGTATGCAGAAGTCAGATAGGGATGACCTGCTCGCGAAACTAATGGAGAGGCAACAGCGGATGGAAGCCCGTGTTAATAAGATGGTGGAGGATATCGCAAGATTAACACTGAAGGAGAAACAAAGGCAAAGGAGTAGGGATACCTGCAGCATCTCCAGGGAATGAGGGCAGGAGAAGTTGATTTGCTGGCAGCACAAAAGATATGGGGAGAAGGCAAATTCTTGTATACCACCCTGCAATTATAAGGGGTAGGGAAAAGCCTAGACTGACAGAAGAAAGCAGCAATAACTGTCGGTGCGTCCCGCTCTGGTCACCTACTGTATGTTGTAGATAAAAACTCTGGAATGTCCTTTTTAGTAGACAGTGGGGCACAGGTGTTCCTCATTCCCGCAACGGCAGCTGACAAATCTCCTCACTGTAAGTTTACTCTACGAGCTGTAAATGGTTCATTGATATATACGTATGAAGAGAGGTGTATGGATCTCAACTTGGGTTTATGCAGGTCGTTTACCCACGTTTTTATGGTGGCAGATGTAAACAGTGCTGTTTTGGGTACTGATTTTTTGCAAGCGTTCGGCCTCATGGTAGATAAAATAAAAATGGAAAGATTATGAAATATTAATTTTCTTAGGTTTGATGGAGTTTTTTTTTTTTTTCCTGGAATGTTTTTTTTTTCCTGGAATGTTTTTTTTTTTCCTGGAATTTTTTTTTCTCACTTCGTTTAAAAAAAAAGAAAATGTTAATATGAAATGTTAAGTATTTTATTTTTAAATTATTCACAAAATAAGCAGCCAATTGCAAATAATTTTTAAGAGGAATTAGGATTTCTTAATAATTTATTTAAAAAACAAACATTAAAATGGTTAAATTATTGTAATCGACTAAAAAAAAAACTATCGGTTTTTGTTTGAAAGAAAATCATTTTTAAATATAAATTTTTGCTTGTTTAGTTAGACTGCCACCATTTCCACTTGATTCATTTCAATGCTATTATGAAAAGTTTGGTTAGGAATTCTCGTGATATAAGAATTTATTTGTCATTTAGAATTGCAAAAGAATATCTGAATTAAAAAAAATCAGTTTAATTGCTGCATTAACAACATGGTCCAACATGTTAATATGAAATAATAAAATTAATTTACTCCTTGAAATGGAGTTATTTGATTTAAAAATTTAAATGCTGCTTTCAAAATTAAATTTTAGCTTAGCCCTTTTGTTCAAATAAATTATGAATTAAATACTGAGAAAAATTAATTTCCATATGTAATTGTTTAAAGTTGTTAGTTGTTTGTAAAACATTGGCAGATACACTCATCACTCGCCCATCAAACTGCCATTATAGACAAAAATATGTTAAATACGGTTTAAAATTCAGTATTTTCAATTCAATGTCTGTTTTATTGAAATTTTTATTTTACAATTTTAGATCAGATTTTCAGTAATTGGGATCTCCATTTTTTTGGTATAAATTATCGATATTTAAGTTTATAATGAAATTTTTAAAATGAAAAAACATTCTTGAAGATTTCATTTTTGGTTTAATTAATTTAAAAGCTAAATGATTAAATTTATTATTTCTGTTAATTAAAAATTCTGGTGTATTTCAGATAGAAATTATATAGATTGGAATGTCACATTCAATTTCAATTTCTTCAAATTTTCTTAAAAGCTTCCATTTTCTTAATTTTAAGAATTTGTAAGCAAACAAAAATTCATCGATTTTAAAAATATTTCAAAAGATTTCTGACTATTCATTTTATAGATACCTCCACGTTTTCTCGGGAAAAACAGCATAGTGTAATGCAAAACACCACAAACTTAACGAAAATACAGTTTTATCATCAAAATGTTGATATTATTATTAAGAGGAAAGATCAAATAATTTTTTAATCATTTTTTTAATTTTTTTAATCCTTTCTAACATGTTCGAAATTTTGGTTAAAATGCTTGTTTTGTTTGCATCATCACAAACAAAAGAAAGTTTAACAGATTTTTTGTGCTTTTTTCTGTTGAAAACATTAATTTGAAAATTCTTGTACAAATCAAATCAAATAATTGTCAGATTTTAATGAAATTTTCAGAACTTATTCACAAATGAATGAAATTATTTTTGAAATGTTTCTTTTTAGAAAATATTGGTAAAAATTTTTTTTTTAAATGTCTTACCCCCCACTTAGCTAATTTTATTAAATTTCATACAGAACCTTCCTGTTTATGGAATTTGTTTTTTTTTTTGTTCAAAGTAGGAGTCAGTAAAGATTGCAAATCACCTACTTTTCTTTTTCAAATTTGTACCATTTAACTGGAAATCTACTCTGAATTGAAAAATAAAGAATCTAATAAAACAGTGACATTACTTAATTAGAAAAGCTTTTAATTGTTTTTGTAAATAAGAAATATTAAGGACTGAAGAAATAAACTTTTTCTCATGAATAATAAATTTTTACAAGAATTTAAAAATTTTTTTTTTTACATTTTAATTATAATAATTTATAATAGTTTAAAATTCTGTATTAATATGTTTATGGAATGTGATATTGTAATTAATTGGAAACAAAATTTATGAGTCCAAATTTGCAGAGATTAATAAAAGTAGTTCCGCTATTTTTTTTTTTTAAAGTAATTTTTAATTTATTATATTTTTACCTTATTTTCATGTATGGTAGACTGAAAGTGCCATTATTACATAATTTAAGAGTTTTGTCCCTTCACTTATATTTATGAAAATTGTCGGTTTTGGGCATGCGTACAACCTGTCATCACCAAATCACTTACGAATCCGTCAAACCTTCAATCAGATGAACACCACCAATCGTTAATAATTGGTTGTATATTACATTTTATGCTATAAGTAAGTAATATTTCTTTTTAAATCAGCTTAATTTAACTTTCAATTTTCTAATTTTACAAAAATAGAGTGTCAGAAATCTTTTGAAATATTTTTAAAATCAATAAATTTTTGTTTGTTTACAAATTTCTTAAGATTAAAAGAATGCCGTTTGTAAGAAAATTTAAGAAATTGAAATTAAATGTGATTTCAAATCTATATAATTTCTATCATAAATACACCAGAAATTTTTACTGAATGGAAATAATAAATTTAATCATTAGGCTTTTAATTGAATCTAAAATGAAGTCTTCAAGAATGTTTTTTAATTTTAAAAATTTCATCTTAAAATCAGATATCGAAAATTTATCCTGAAAAGTGGAAGTACCTATTTTAGTAAAATTAGAAAATTTTAAACAAATATTATTTAGTTATAGCATAAAAAAGTAATATACAACCAATTATTAACAATTGGCTCTGTTCATCTGATCAAACATTTGACAGCTGGTCAAATGTTCAATTTATGGTAAACATTTGGTAAACATGGTAAACATTTATGGTAAACATGTTCGAGTCATGTGTAAACATGACCATAAATGACAATTTTCATAAATCTAAGGAAAGGCACAAAACTCTTAAATTACATAACCTTTTCACAATAATGCCAATTTAAGTCAACCTTATATAAAAATAATGAATGTATTAAGTAAATAAAAATTATTTTAAAAACAGCACCACTACGTTTAATAATTTTTGCAATTTTGAACTCGCAACTTTCGTTTCCACTTCATCATTATATAACCTCCAGGGAATAGCCCAATAGAGAATTTTACACGATTTTAAACTATTATAAATTATTTTAATTAAAATGTAAAAAAATTGAAAAGATTCTTGTAAAAATTCATTATTCATCAAAAAAAATTTATTTCTTCAGACAATAACGTCCTCAATATTACTTATTTACAAAAGCAATTAAAAGCTTTTCTAATTAAGTAATGTCATAGTTTTATTGGATTCATTATTATTCAATTCAGAGCAGATTTTCATTTAGATAGCACTAATTTGAAAAAAAAGTCAGTGATTTACAATCTCCAAAGACTCTTACTTTTAGCAAAAAATTTGCCAGTGAATAGGAAGGTTCTGTCTGAACATTTATGGAATTAAGTATGTGTGTGGGGTGGAGGGGTAACATTTAAAAAAAAAAAATTTACTAAAATTTTCTAAAAAACATTTCAAAGATAATTTCATTCATTTGTGAATAAGTCCTGAAAGTTTCATTAAAATTGAACAGTTATTTGATTTTTACAAGAATTTCCAAATCAGTGTGTTTTCAACAGAAAACAGGCACAAAAAAGATCAATGTTAAAAGCTAAGCCACGGCAATGACATAAACAAAACAAGATTTTAGCAAATTTTGAACATGTTAGAAAGGAATAAAAATTTTCAAACAGGAATTAAAAAATACTTTAGTCTTTCATGTTAATAATAACATCAACATTTTGATGATAAAACTTCATTTTCATTAAGTTTGTGTCCTTCTTCATTACGCTATGCTGTTTTCCTGCGAAAATGTGATGGTATAGTGGAAGTGGAGCTGCCTAAACGATTTAAATTTTCCATGGAATTTTGCTTTTTTAACCAAGACTTCATCAAATTAAATAAGGGTGGGTGATGAGTAACAGATGTGAAAAAAAAATGATTTAATTAGTGAATAAGTCCTGAAAGTTTCATTAAAATCTTACAACTATTTGATTTTTGCTAGAATTTTCAAATCGATATGTTTTTCAACATAAACAGACTCTAAAATTTCCTGTAGTAATCTGTGGTCTATCCTCTGACACACACAAAAAAAAAAATTAAATTTCCTTTTTAGTGTGGAGAGTTTTCATGTAGTTAGCGCTACTTTTCAAATTCGTGATACCTAAGTTTTAAAATGTATTTTAATAAATAAAAAAGATTTTTGAAATTTTGATTTTGGTTTTAATTGAAAGCTAAATGATTCAATTTACTATTTCCAGCAAGCAAAATACTCTGGTGTAGGTCCTACCTTTACAGAGTAAAAATTGTAATGAGACAAACATTATTGCCTGATTTTTTTGTTATCAAAATGATTTTGTTTAGATTTCTATATAAGTCTTCCCAATTCTAGAAAAACTAAAAGATAAAATTTAATTATTTAAAGTTGTTTAGTGTTTTTAAAACATAGGCATGTATACTTTTCATTCAGCAAACTGCCTGCCATTAGATGAAAAAATGTGAGAGAAATTTTGAAAGGTAATATTTTTTGAAAGGTAAAATTTATTATAGACATTTTTTGAAAGGTAAAATTTATTATAGACATTCATTTAATTTTCCGTTTTACAATTTTAGAGCAGATTTTCACTAACATGCATACCTATTTTACAGTAATTGATGATTTATGTTAAATTTTCCTGGGAGTTGTGCTTG
This sequence comes from Ascarosepion bandense, assembly GCA_037127315.1. Taxonomy (NCBI): domain Eukaryota; kingdom Metazoa; phylum Mollusca; class Cephalopoda; order Sepiida; family Sepiidae; genus Ascarosepion; species Ascarosepion bandense. The sequence goes on from JBBBDQ010029019.1 coordinate 142,350, forward strand.
TTTTTATCAATAAAGTTAAGTTGCGCAAAAAAAAAAATAGGTATCTCCACTAATTTGCTGAAAAAAAAAACAGCAGAAGGAAAACAAAGTTCTCAAACTTAACAAAAACAAAGCTTTTCCATGAAAATGTTTGTTAACTCAGACTAAGAGGATTGAACAACTTATTTTTTGATTGTTTAAAAAAATTTTTTAATTCTTAACACATTCAAAATTTTGGTAAAAGTTCTTGTTTTGATTTTCATCAGTAGGTAACCAAATAATTATCTAGTTTAGAATGGATAATATAAGACATATTCCACTTTTTTGGTGAAAACACATTAATTTGGAAATTATTTCAAAAATCAAATAATTATCGGATTTTAATGAAACTTCCCAGACTTATTTATGAATGAATGAAGTTATTTTTAAAATCATTCTCTTTAAAAAATTTTGAAAAGATATTATATTTTAACTTCTGTTACCCCCCTCCCCATTCACTTAAATTCATGAAATTTCAGGCAATTAAATTTTGTAGAGAAAATTTGTTTTCTTAAATGCAATTAAAAAAAATTAGTTTTTTAAATTTATTAGTTAAATGCAAAACTCATTGGAAGTGTAAATCCTGTATTAATTTTATCAAACAGTTGGATTCTTTTCAAAAATCTGCTCCCAACAGTAAAATAAAAAATTCAAAAAACTATCCAATTATTTAATTAGATAATCTAATTAGATTGCTTTTATAAATAATAAATATTAAGGATATAGTAGACTGAAGAAAAATTGTTTTCAATGAATAATGAAATTTTTTAAAAATTGTTTTAACTTTTTCTTTTTTTAATTATAATTTATAAAATTTTGAAATATTTTCTTTGTATTCTACAAAGCCTCACGGTTAGGTTATTAAGGTATTAACTGGAAACTATATTAATGATTAGAAAATTGAAAAGTTTAATACAAATCGTCAAGCCATCCTGCTAGGAAGGTTGGTTCCCTGTGTAGGGCCAGGAAGTTTTTCTCGCCTGAATCCATCTTGCACATAGATAAATCTACCATTCACCCATGCATTGAATGCCGCTGTTATGTTTGTCAGGTGCCCCTGCTATTCATCTTGGGCATTTTCACAAAATCTAATGGATAATATACAATATAATTGATCCTGACCTGGTAGCTCAACTCCAGTGACTTTCTAATGTATGTAATGTGGCTTCCTTCTGTCTCTTCTACAAATACTTTCATGGCTCCTGCTCTAATGAGCTTAACTCCCTGGTGCTCCTTTTGTAAGAATTTACTTGAGCTACTAGACTAGCGGCTAGATGCCTTCTTTTTACAGTGAAAACAATCAAATATAACTGCAACTTCTATTCCATCAGCTTCTTTGCTCACACTTCCCGCCTGTGGAATTCCCTTCTGTATACTTGCTTCCCTGACTGCTACAATCTCCAAGAATTTAAATGCAAAGTCAATTGACATCTTTTATCTTTTTGACGTGCATCCTTTCTCTGACAACTCTTGTATTATGTTTTTCTTTTCCACTCTAATCTCTTGCAACCCCCTTCACTGTAGTTATCTCATCCTTTTCTTACCCATTTTCTGACACTTCCATTACTTGTTCCTCTTTTCTCATCTCTCACCTCTTAGGTAACCCCCTGCTCACCAGTAACAGTACTGCCTTGTTTGTGTTGAAATGATTAGAAAAAGAATAATTAAAAAATTTTCTTTTCTTTTGTGATTTTGACATTTTTTTTTAATCTTTTCACCCCATGCAAGGACAACCTGGTGGTGAGATTAGGAGAATGATAAAACTACTGTCCCTGTACTTGGTGTCATGCTTTTATTGTGAAGGGTTCTTGATAATATACTAAGGGCTAAACAGAAGTGGTCAAAATGATGACCCATGTAAAAGCTGCCTAAACTGCAGATGGGCAAACAAACAGAAGCAGAATAATACAGAACACACATATAGAGACAATGCATTTCAAAAGCAAAGAAACACCAACACGTGTAGGAAAAGATCAAAACTACGAAATTGAAAGTTAAGTTGATTTCTTTTTCAGGTCAGTAAACCCCCATTTACCTCATGGCTAATACATGGGCAAATTATGGATCTTCCTAATTTTCACTTCCATTAAGTTAGATGACAAAAACATTTAGAAATTCATCTTTACAAATTTTAGCACATTTATACATGCATAAAATATATTTAAAACTCATTTTCAAAATACTTGGGTGTATGTAGAGGTGTTGTATTAAATGATTTTCTTTGTAATAAATAGTTTTAATTTAATATTAATATCACTTATTATTTATAATACAGAATTTTAAAAGATTATTTCATACTGAATGAAATTTTAAAAAAAGAAAACAATTCATGGAAAAATATTTATAAAAAGTATTTATACAAACATTTTCCAAAGAAGTAGCAAAATATAATTGCCTTCATTGCTGAATAAATCCTAAAAGTTTTATTAAAATGAGACAATTGTATGATTTTTGCAAGAATTAATAATATTTGTCGTGAATCTTTTTTCTTTAAATTATGATAGTTGATTTTCCTGTGCAATTCTATACTTGCTTTACAATCTTAATGTCGAGTGAATTTTGGACGTACCTTGTTTTCAAATATATATAAAATTAAAAGTACATGTATTTTTAAACATATCAAATATTATACATGGAAATTAGTCTCAAATCATTTGAAAAGAATTCAAGATAATTTTAAATTTTTTGTTTTTTTTTGGAGTTACTGATACCCAATTTTAATAACATGTACTGTTATGCCTGATATAGAAGAAAATTTGTTTGAAAAAGAAAAACATCCAATTTAATGAAATTCAAGTGGGAACATTTGTTTATATAAATTCATCGATATTTTTCATGTCTCTGATTACTTCTTTTCTGTGGAAAACCAAAAATGATTTTCTCACATAAAATTCTGATTTACATCTTTTGACTAATACAATTAATTAATAAGTGATGGTGATATCAATAAAATCAGATAAATCTTGGATTTTTGTTCACATTTTTAAAAACATGACCGTATGGTTTTCTGTTAAAGTGTGTTTGGTGTTTACACACATGCTTTATGACATCATTTGCTAAAAGAAATCAAAATGTAAATTTAAGTTCATGATTGATAATTTTGTAAATTCTTCTACTTCATTTATCATTTCATAAAGCTTCATTTTACAGTAAGACCTCATTGGGTATGATGAAATATTTTCACATCAATGCTGAATAAATTTGTCAAGTAGTAATTGTATTGAATAAAGACAAAAAGTGGCCTGCTCAGCATATCTTAACCAATCCATTTCGTCTTCTGAGGAAATGTATAAAGGCTAATGTGATGATTTTATTTTGTGACAAGTATTTACTTACAAGAGCAAAAATGTTATTGTTTTTTCAGAATTTTTAAGTTTAGAAACACTGAAAAATATACATAAGGTTAGCTGAAAAAGCAAGGAAATTAGGGAAGATATTGATTTGTGTCAGCGCTCATTCTCCATAGTTTGCCTGACTTTTCAGCTAAGCTGATAAATAGTAGGGCATTTTTCTATTAAATAATTTTGAAAAATCAGCATTTTTGCTCTTGTATATAAATAAAACAATATTATTGCATTGTCCTCGATCAAATTCTTCAGAGGATGAAATATTTTGTCTTAGATAAGTTTTGTTGATGTGATGGATTAGATTTACCGCATGATGTTTTGAAATTAAAAGCTGGCTTGTATGACATGTAATGTTTTAATTTGAATGTCTTGACTGATGAATTAACTTGGTTAGCATGTTAATTCCTTTTCCAAGGGCATGAGTGTAAAGTGAACAAAGCAGATATGGTTAAAATTTTAACTCTTCATGCTTATTTATCTTTCAATCTTGAAAAATAATGCCAGATAAAGAGAGATTTCACTGTTTCTTCCACTTCCCTTCAAGATTTTCTGGTGTATATTAGATTAACTATTTGAATGTGAAAAACTTTTCATAACATCACTTTCAAAAATACCTTTGTTTCAAAGGAGTTAATTAATTTTTATATCAGAATTTTCTTCGTCATGCCACGGAAATTGATATCAGGTTGTAATGTTTGAATTATATGAACAAAGAATTGCCAGTTTGAAATTTATACCTTCATTTATATTGTGAAAAAGCAAAAATGCTTTATTACTTGATATTAAATTGATTCCTCATTTTCACATCCATAAAGAAAAAAAAAACAAAGATTTATTTAATCTTTGTTTTAAATTTTGTGCTTCTTTTCTGCATTTTCAGATGAACTAATTTCATGTATTATTCACAGTCTCTGTTAAAATGTCTCATTATTTTTCTTTACAGGTGTTTGGGATGAACAAAATCCTGATATTCATAACAGCTGTTATTATTGGAAATTTCTGTGAAAGAAAAGAACTTTGACTTTATATCAAGAACAGAGAAATATACGTATAATCATCATATAAAATTTTGTCTATATATTCAAAAGCATCATATAAAATTTTGTCTATATATTCATTAACTGGCAGAAAAATATACTTTAAAGCGTGTGGTTTTTGGGGTTTTTTGTTGTGGCTTTTGGGGGTTTTGTAGACACTTACTGTTACATATAAGTAAAAATTAGAAGTCCTCTATTTTTTAAAATTGTAAACAATCTTTGGAGGGGGAACTATATTCTTTTGTTCATGGATTTGTATTTTATTAAATTCTTTTTGGTGTCATGTTTGTATGTACACAGGATATAAATCATCTGTGCATATTTTTTTTAATTTCTGTTTCTATGTACTGCATACATTATGTTAAAATCTCCAACAGAGAGCAACACTGATTTTGTGAAATTTGTGTATCAGAATTTATACAGATGTCAACTCTGTTGAAGTGAATGTAAACAATGAAACAAACCCTGTTCATTTTTGGTATTGCAGTTGGAATTTCCACACCTGTCATCTGTTGTTCAACAAATCTTTGTCCTGATTTAGATATAATGTGCCATATCAAAAACTGCATTAAAAACAAACCATATTCTTGTGAATTTGGTGGATCTGCAAATTATTAAATTATTAAGTGTCACATGGAAGCAGACATTGGGAAGAAATCACATGTGAAATTTCTGGCTGTGTCTTTTTTCTAAAGTCATATTTGGATTGCCATATGCAAATACGTACTGGAGAGAAACTATATTCTTGTGAAGTTTGTTGGTCATCATTTTCACATAAACTTTTGATACAACATATATGAACACACAATGGTTAGAAAACATATTCTGAATCTGCATTTTTAGCCATATCAAATTTGAGATGCTATGTGCAAATACACACCGGAAAAAAATGTTTGTGACTCTGCCTTTTCACTGAAGTACCTTTTGAATTGCTTTATGCAAATGCACAGCAGAGTAAAGCCATATTCTTGTGAAGTTGGTAGAATTGCATTTTCACAGATGTCCATTTTGGCATGTCATATGCAAACACACACTGGAAAGAAACATTATTCTTGTTGTGAATCTGCATTTTCACAATGAACATTTGAATTGCAATATGCTAAAACACTAGAGAGAAACCATATTTTTGTGAAATTTGTGGATCTGAATTTTCAGGGAATATCTCTTTGGCACATATGTGAACACCCACTGGATAAAAGCCATATTTTTGTTTAAGTTTGTGGATCTAAATTTTTACAGAAAGTACATTTGAAGCACCATATAGAAACACACACTGGAGAGAAACCATTTTCTTGTGAAGTTTGTGAATCTGCTTTTTCACGGAAATCACATTTAAATTGTCATATGCGAACACACACTGGAGAGAAACCTTATTCTTGTGAAGTTTGTGGATCTGCATTTTTCCAGAAGCCACAGTTGAATTCTCATATGACAATGCACACTGGAGAGAAACCATATTCTTGTGAAGTTTGTGGATATGCTTTTTCAGGGCAGTACTCTTTGGCATGTCATATGCGAACACACACTGGAGAGAAACCATATACTTGTGAAGTTTGTGGATCTGCATTTTCAAGGAAATCCTCTTTGGCACGTCATATGCGAATACACACGGGAGAAAAACCATATTCTTGTGAAGTTTGTGGAAATGCATTTTCAGAGAAGTCCTCTTTGGTAATTCATATGCGAACACACACTGGAGAGAAACCATATTCTTGTGAAGTTTGTGGAAATGCTTTTTCGGAGAAGTCCTCTTTGGTACGTCACATGCGAACACACACTGGAGAGAAACCATATTCTTGCAAAGTTTGTGGAAATGCATTTTCAGAGATGTCAATTTTGAATCACCATATGACGACACACAATGGAGATCAGCCATATGTTTGTGAAGTTTGTGGGTCTGCATTTTTATGGAAGTCCTCTTTGGTACGTCATATGCGAACACACACTGGAGAGAAACCATATTCCTGTGAAGTTTGTGGAAATGCATTTTCAGAGAAGTCAACTTTGAATCGCCATATGCGAACTCACACTGGAGAGAAGCCTTATGTTTGTGAAACTTGTGGATATGCATTTTCACGGAAGATGTTTTTGACACGTCATATGCAAACACACACTGGTAAGAAGTCATATTCTTGTGAAGTTTGTGGATCTGCATTTTCACTGAAGTCTTCTTTGGCACATCATAGGCAAACACACTGGAAAAAAAACATATTTTTGTGAAGTTTGTGGAAATGCATTTTCAGAGAAGATATATTGGAAGCACCATATGCAAAGACACACTGGGTAGAAACCATGTACTTGTGAAGTTTGTGGATCTACATTTTCAGAGAAATCACTTTTGAATTGCCAAATGCAAATATACACTGGAGAGAAATCATATTCTTGTGAAGTTTGTGGATCTGCATTTTCAGTGAAATCACGTTTGAATGGCCATATGTGAACACACACTGAACAGAAACCACATTTTTGTGAAGCTGGTGCAGATGTATTTTCATGTAAATTAAATTTACAGTAATAAATCTGAACATACTCTGGAGGGAAACTATTATGTTTATAGATTTGTCTTTTTATTGAATTCTTTTTGGTGCCATGTTTATATGTACATATATAAAATATAAAACATCTATGCATATCTTTTTATATTTCTCTTTGTATATACTGCATGCATGATGTTGTAATCTATAAGAAAGAGTAAAACTGATTTTCTGAAATTTGTGTATCAATTTTTACAGATGTCAACTCCATTGAAGTGAATGTAAACAATGAAAGTTAGGTATTGCAGTTTGAATTTTCACCTATCATTCAACACATACCAAAGCACACATCTATTCCAAAATCACAAAAAAAAGGATTTTTCTATCATATTTTACATTGAAAGAAATGTTTGTTTCAGTATGGGTGATTTCATAGATTTTAGAGATCAGTGAAAATTGAAAATATTCCAATCTTTTAAAATTTGATTTGTTTTACCCCAGTGTATTTTGCTTCTTGGAAATATTAAATTCTTTGGTTCCAATGACTCTAGGAATGACTGCGGAAAACATCCCATCCACATATTTATACACAAAACATCTGCATACAGGGATTTTTTCCTAACCAATAAAAATGAAAAATTTCTTGGCTACATCTGCAATATTTTTGTTTTTTTGTTTTGATGTCAAATCATTACAATAACTTAAGTATTTCCATTTTACTTGTTAGAATCATTCTTGTTTTTTTTTTCCTTCATAACTACATTTTGTCTTGTATATATATTGCTTGCTGTTGTGGCCTGTTAGAGCCAGGAAGAAAGACACAGAAACAAGAAGTTAGGTTGAACCAATGTATTGGAATAATAGAACATACATACTAAATAACAGGATTATTACTTAGCAGATAGAAGTGTCCGTCCAAGCTGTCAAGTTACACTGTATCTCGCCTGTCTCACAGGTTAGTATTTATGAAGAAGAAAGAGATCATTCCATTGTAGATAAGGCACCATAACACTTACTTAGTATCATTTTGCCCTGCTCTTTTTCTTTCTTTTCTTATTGTTTAAGAACTTCGAGCATTTTGCCAATTATGCATAAACATGTCAGTTACATAATAAATTTAATCTATTAGAATGAAAGCTATAATTAAATCTTCATGAAATATTTTTCTATTTTGTAAACTTTATTTCAATCCTAGGTATCCCTTTATTTCTTCTTTTCATCAGGTGGAAAATCCAACTATCATTGCTACCAGGCTTTAAATAAAAAAATATTCTTCATTCAGTTGTAAATTGTTTTTTAAATTTTGGCAAAAGAGGGTTTTGTCTATGTATTTAATTAAATAAAAATAACAAACACCAGCATAAGAAAATTAAAAATTACCTCAGTTCATGAAAATGAACTTACATCATGAAAATGAATACTCAAATAAGAACACAGAGAAACATGCAAAAATTCACTAAAATGTTTTTGAATCATATAAACAGCATTAATGAAATGATGGGAAATTTTAAAGAAGAAAATTTTAAAAAGTTAAAATTACTACAACCAGTTACCTACAATAACCTGATCATAGAAACTAATAAGTGCAATAACAATAAATCATCTGTTTTTTTTGTTTTTTGTTTTTTTCTTTTAGGATTATGTTTTCAAGATTCAATCTTTCAGCTCTTTGCTTGTTTATAGCAATCATGCCTAAACTGCCAAGTCGACTATCAGCCAGAGTTTTGCAAGTACATCTTCATCATGTGTAGCCTTAAAATGTTACATACACTTCCAGCACTGTAACAGGTAGTCCCTGCAATTTGAACCTACTTAGCATCATTGTAGGCATGTATATACTTGAATAAACCAGTAAGCAATTCCAAAATGACTTTTGCTCTCTGAGACACCTTTCACTGTGACATTCTGCTTTCAAATTTTGTACATTGTGTCAGTATATTTTAGCCATAAATCTGAGATGATCAACACAGAAAACAGGTTGCTCTGAAAAATAGATTGTTGAAACTCTTAACAAATTTTGTTTGAAACAGGAAGCAAGGGTTCTTGATGCATATCAGCAAACCTGTTTCCAACAATTTCAGTCATACTAGTGTCTACTAAGTACTGTGGTTTATAAAATGTAGGTTTTTTAAATTTTTAGAATTTACAAAAAATATTAGTTCTTGCATAGCCATTTCTTCTTTTCTTGAAATTGTAATAAAATTTTACAATTAAAAAGTTTGCTTGTTTTTAAGTAAAATGGAAAATATTTAAAGATTTTTTTTTTTGAGAAAAACTCATTTTCATGCCAAATATAACAATTTCTTTTTGTTGAGATTGAATGGGGAAAAGAGAGTAGTCACACTTCTTATCCTGAATTTTGCAAAGATGCCAACAATAAGACTCAAATGCTACATGAAATTTAAATGATTTAAAACAAGCAAAATACAATAATTTACAAGATGAGTTTGCACAAAAAATTATTTTTTTTTTGTGCTTATTTAAAAAAATAAAGCAGGATAACACATCAAGCAATATGCACTTGTGATGAAAAGAAAAATATGTCAGATAATCTTCACAAAACTAAAATTTGAAAAATCTAATGTTAATTTTATATTAGGTAAAAAGGTACATTTTGACAAAAAAGTTAACCCACATAACACCAAGACAAAAAAGTGTCACATCAAAAAGGGAGTTTAGATACTTTAGGCATACAGATGTCACTGGGACTTTATATAGTTATTCTATTCTTTTGGAGAACAGTTCTATAAACAGTTTTGTTTCTTTTTTTATTTTTTTTCAACTTATTCTCAGGTGGTAGCCAAAAATTGTTTTTCCTTTTGGGTCCTTATATACCTTTCAGATGAAATGAATGTGTCAGTTTGTCTTGGTAGGAATATTAAATTCTTGTATGAAATTTTGACCTTTTGGGGAGATGAGTCTCCAAGTGATTAGACAATACAAAGGTTGTTCCAAAAATTCCTTACTGATGATGAGAAGAAGATAAAGGACAGTCACACAGTCTTGACAAAGAACAATTGAAAACAGTTGTTGAGCAAAACCCACATCAAAGTTTCAGAGAAATGTCTCAGAAGCTTGGAGTCAACAGAATGGTGAATGCAAAAAAATAACTCATCTTCAATGTTTGCAAATTTGTAAGCCAGTGTGAAATCTATATTTTGACAAATAACAAAAAAGGATTAGCTCTGATGCTGATGACAAAACCAAAGCAAATTTCATGAGCCTGTGTGAAATTTTTATTAACCAATGAAAAGAGAGACAGATTTATAAACTCACAGAAAACAGCAAATTGAACTTTCAATGACTCGTGTCATATTTTTTTGAAAAATGATATAGAAAAATCAGGCATAGCTGACTCTATATAGAGGGAAATGAAAGATCACCAACCTCTATCAGATGAGGTTGAAATAATGAACAGAAAATCACTGTAAAATATGAAAACTTAAGAAGTCAACACATTCTAGGTCACAAAAGTCTCCTATGCATAGAAATGAATTCAATATAGGAGTGCTAGAGAAAACAAGAACAACAAAATTGTAATCTTAGCTCTGGTTTAAAAAACTAGTTATGTTTATAATTCCCAAAAATTCATATACTTAAGTACACATGACTTCGTGGATATATTTGTTAAAACCAGTGACTTAATGCAAGAGTTATGAGTTCAAAACCTGTCGGAAGCAGATATGTATAAAAAAAAACTCTGGTTAAAACTAATAATACTTAGCTATAGCAAATATAAACCAAAAAAAAAAAAACTTGCATCTTGAGGGGGACAAAATAAAGGGTTCATTTTTAAATTCCAATCAATAATTGAAATTTCATTCAACATTTTATGTTCCAATGATGATGAGGAAGAAGCCTGAAAAATGTAAATAATTACAATACCGCATCTCAGAAAAAAGAAAAGCAGTCTTAACCATTATGCAATATCAGTCCTCTATCTGTGAGGTTAAATGTGGTTCTGCAAAAGAATACTGAGAATATATTATAGAGTAATTTATAAAGATAATTTGCCAAGTGCAAAGGAAAAACATGAACAAAAGCTTGATAGATAATTTGATGATTCATTTTCCTATGGACATTTGATGTTGATTCTAGTTTTTATTGTATTTTATTATTATTATAAAACCTGAAAATGAAAATTTTAAATGCGGAGTTCTAATTATAATATAGATATACTGGACATTGTTGTTATCACATTGAATATTCAATTTACACTGTAATTGTGCAGTTAAACTGGAAAAATATTTATCTTAACCCCCATCAGATTGTTAGCTTGGAATTGTATTTTTAGATTGTCAAGAATGTCCTGTTAAATTTGCTTTGCTCTTATTTGATATATTTATGAAAGGTAATATTTCCTTTCATTATTGATACTCAATTTATCTATCTGGCAAATTGATGACTCATTGGATTTCAAATTCTTCCATTTTCGGTGAAAAAAAAAACAATATCCGAGTTAACTTTTTAAAATAAACTTTTTTTCTTTTAACAAAATGTAATAATGCTTAAAGATAATAGCTAGCACAAGGTATAAAGAGGATATAAAACCTTTTATATTTAGTGCAATTATGTTGAGAAATCTATATTACTGTGTAAAAGCAACAGATGGGTAAAAATCAGTTTGAGGAAGTACACAAAAATAGAGGCATATGATGAGAATGCATCTTTTCCATAGATTTATTCAACCTTTTCAGTGAAACAATCTACCGGCATTTATTATTGGCAAACATAATCATGACAACATAAGATATCATTGTGTTGATGGGAGAAAAAAATGCAGCTACTGCTAAACAATGTAGTAAAGGAAAATGAGAAGAAAGGACTAATGAGCAAATATAAGAATACAGAATGTAGGATTGTTAGAGGGAGTGTTGAAGTTGCAATCTATGAACTGGCAACATTAGAATCAAGATGTTACAGAAATTGAAACATCACAATACTCTTAATATTTCTATGGAATGTTTTCAAACAAACCACATTCCTTCCATCAGTTCTAACCTTCACGGCTAAGACTTGCCATGCCATAGACATTGTCGTGAACCACTCTTATTCTTTTCATCTTCCACTGGTGGGATATAAATTCCACTTAAGCAACTTCTTTCCATGAACCACTGCTTTGTGGAAGTGACTCCCAAGAGGATGCTTCACTGTTCACTACAACTTAACCTGTTCAACTCTAGAGTCACCACTTATCTTCCCCACTTATTCCCCATAAACTCTGCCTGTTTTGTATTCCTCTATATTGAGTCACACTTATGCCTTGTGTGAATTCCATTGTCAAAAAGAAAGTGCTAAATTTTTGTGTAATATCAATTTTCCAATATGGCAATTGTAATGTCCTGATCAATAAAAGGGAAATAACCTTTTGTGTCACAGGGGTTACGGCCCCTGCGAATCCGGAAGAGAACATTATAAAAAGGAATGCCAAGCACGCTAGCAGGGTTCGTCAGCGCTCTCTCTTTTAATCATCATCCATCCTGTTGATCCACAATGGTGGTAGTCAATGTTTCGCAAGCACAGATTGTCTCCAACACCAAACATTACATTGGCAACGAGGACAGAGTCGTTTACTCAACAACAAAAATAGACAAAGAAACGCAAAAAAAGGCAACAACAAACATTCCAACATGCTGCAAAACAAACATGGCCGCTCTATCACACTATCTAGAATTTGACTGTGAGTCAGAAGCCAAAGCTGCAAGATGGACAAAATACGTCAACAGACTAAAAAATTATTTCATCGCACATGACATAGAGGATGATAAAAGACAAAAAGCAATCCTGCTAACGTTTGTGGGCGAAGCGATGAACGACCTTATTGACGAACTGCCACCCGAACAGATCACACCAGGAGAAAACGAAACACATTTCGATAAACTCATCTCAGCTGTGCAGAACCACTTCAACCCACAGAACAACACGGAATATAACCAGTTTGTGTTTTGAAAGCTGAAACAAACTACTCCTAGCATAGAGGATTTTTACCGGAAATTAAGAGGCAGGAGCCATGTGTCACTTCACAGACATAAATGCCGAAATAAAATCCCAGCTAATAACAGGCTGTTTATCTGAAAAAAGGACTGATGAACTCAAATATGTCCTTAAGCGACCTAATAAATTACACCAGAACAACAGAAACTATGGCAACACACTTAGAACGGATGCGCTTAGATGCTAACACCATTATTGGAACTACCACTACTGGAACTACCACTGCACTAGTGAACAAAGTCTCGTATGAACAGCAACGGCCATGCAACCCTCACCAGCAAAACAGGTGCAGAAATTGCAATGAGAAATACCCACATGAATGAGGACCAACGTCTTGCCTTGCATTCCACAACCAGTGCACCTATTGCCGGAAATGGCGGATTTTATATCTGTCTGTTTCAGAAAACTAAATAACGAAGACAGACAACGGAGAACAAATCATCCCCCACGCCCACAAAACCAAACCCGTTGACAACCGGTGAACTGCATTGAGGATCATCAATGGGACTTAACTAGCGGCAGTGACACAGAATATGTATTCCATACAGGTAAGATGAAAAACCTTCCCTGCCTCAGTGTATCTTTTGGCAATAGCCACCAAACGTTTAATGTATTAGCTGACTCAGGTGCTACCATTAACATCCTGTCTGAAGCAGACTTCAAGTGCCTAAGACCAGCACCCCACCTCCGACCCACAAAAAAAATGTAATATCTGGATTTGGTGTCAAAGAAACCACCCCGGTTCTAGGTCAATTTAGCACACATCTAGAGTTTGGGGGTATCTCTTGCCAAGCTGATATACATGTAATAAAGGGCCCAGAAAAAACCATCATCGGCTGGAAAACATGTAAGAGGCTCAAACTACTGTCAGCGAACAAGCTCTCAGTTAACCACATCAGTAACTCTGATGCACAAACCCCACCCTCTACCCTCAAACTTCTGGAGGACTATGCAGACCTGTTCAATGACCTAGGTAGACTAAAAGGTAAAAAGTTAAACTACACATAGATGAAAACGTGCCACCCATTGCTCAGAGATACCGCAGAGTCCCCTTTCAAGTGAGGAAAGACATAGAAGAACTGATACGCAAAGATGAGAAACTGGGAGTAATTGAAAAAGCAGACGGACCGACACCATGGGTATCTATTGTAGTGGTCCTAAAAAAGGACCAAAAGAAAATCAGGGTTTGCATCAATATGAGAGCAGCAAACAAAGCTATCAAAAGGGAACCGCATCCAATCCCCACACTTGATGAGCTGAAAACCATCCTGAACTGAACAGCACACTAAATGTCTAAAAATCATCAAGAAAGCCCTGAGCAAAGCATACTCACTTGCCTACTTTGACCTGAACAAACACACCGAGATACAGACTGATGGCAGCCCGGTAGACATCTCCAACATGCTGTCACAAAATCGACGGATAGTACAGTTTGCAAGCCGAGTACTATCCTCAGTCGAACAAAGATATTCCTGAACAGAATGTGAAGCACTTGCTATCACATGGGTATGTGAACACTTTCACATATATAATTATGGAGCCCCATTTACTGTCCATACAGATCACAAACCCCTAACATTCATTTTCAGCAATGCCAGCTCCCAACTGTCAGCACGCATATGAATTGTTGGGTTTTGAGAACACAACTGTACGACATGACTGTCATATACCAACCAGGCCATGACAACCCAGCTGACTATCTCAGCCACCATCCAATGCACCTGCCACCAAGCGACAGAGAACAGAAAATAGCAGAGGAATATATAAACTACATCCTCTTAACTTCGACCCCAAAGCAATGACAATTGATGAAGTTGCAATAGAAACCTCAAAAGACAAGACACTCACCAACATCATTCAAGCTATTTTTACCAACAAATGGCATGGTGTTGAGGACGGCATAAGCAAAGCAACATTCCACACCCTGCATGGCAACCATGCTGAACTACCACTGGCACATAAGGACAGTATAATTCTCAAAGAGTGCGGGATAGTGCTGCCTGAAACGCTACAAAACAGAGCTGTCAAATTAGCACAAGCCAGACATCAGGGCATTGTGAAAACCATGGCCCTCCTCCAAGAAAAGGTCTGGTTCAAGAACATGCAGCCCCTAGTGGAAGAAAACATCAGGAACTGCCACACCTGCCAGATCAGTACCCACAAACCAGCAAGAGAGCCACTGCAAATGTCCCCACTACCAGCAACCCTGTGGGCAGAAGTCAGTGCTGACTTTGGACACCTCCAAAATGGAAAGTACCTTCTTGTTGTCACAGATGAACACTCATGCTATGTTGTTGTTAACATTCTAGACTCCATCGCAACAACATCAGTCATACCCTGTCTGAACAAGATATTCGCTGAATTTGGGGTGCCAGTCTCCCTCAAAACGGACAATGGCCCATCATTCAACAGCTATGACTTCAAAGCTTATGCCTGCAGCATCAGATTCAGGCACAGAAAAATAACACCGCTATGGTCCCAAGCCAATGCTGAAACAGGATGCTTTATGCACACTGTAGAAAAGTCCATCAAAGCTGCCCTAACCAAAGGCCGAAGCTGGAAGCAGGAATTATTCAAATTCCTGCTGGACTACTGAACAACGCCACACTGTACCACCGGCGTAGCCCCAGCCTCAATCCTATTTGGCCAGACCATAAAAAATCACCTGCCACACCTAACCACACCTATAGTTGAGGACCCCAGCATTATGGAACATGGCACCCAAGCCAAGAGAACGATAAAACGATACGCTGATAGAAAGGCACAAGTGAAACCTAATGATCTCGGTGTGGGTGACACAGTCGTCGTAAAAAGCGACCACACCTCAAAGGCTCTCACACCTTACCAACCTAACCCAATGACTG
This sequence comes from Ascarosepion bandense, assembly GCA_037127315.1. Lineage (NCBI taxonomy): Eukaryota > Metazoa > Mollusca > Cephalopoda > Sepiida > Sepiidae > Ascarosepion > Ascarosepion bandense. Next base: position 158,084 of record JBBBDQ010029019.1, read on the forward strand.
TAACAAACAAAAAGGGATCCATGATTACCGCCACAGACGAGGGCAACCAAATTACAAGAAATGCCAGCTTCTTCAAAAAATCCCTAAACAACCAACAAACCCCACACGTAACCTACACGATTACTCCTCCTCTGAAGATGAAAGCCACACACATATGGTGACACCACCAAAACCTAAAGACAACCAGGCAAAACATACAACTCTAAACCTCAGGCATTCAGGCTGGACAAGATGGCTATCCAAAAGACTTGATTACTAACAAAACAAAAAAAAACATATCTCTGTACCAAACAGTCTGATTCATTGTCATCTTTCTTTTACTTAGGTTAACAGACATCTCCTCCTACACAAAGTCTGACCCATCGGTGCAAGTACTCCAGCCATATTGGATGAACTCTATTAAAAAAAAAAAGCATTGTAATGTCCTGGCCAATAAAAGGGAAATAACCTCTGGTGTCACAGGGGTTACAACCCCTGCGGATCTGGAAGGGAAAGGACACTAAGCACGCTAGCAGGGTTCATCTTTGCTCTCTAATTAATCATCATCCATCCTGTTGACACCAATGGTGGTAGTCGATGTTGAGCAAGCATCGATTGTCTCCAACACCAAACATTATAATGAATATCATAAATAAAATAAAATAAAACAAATAACATTAAAAATTTGTTTAAAATAAATGATCTCCTCTTATTAGGATATTGCTTGTTTTTAAAATAAAGTGAAATTCTTTGTTTTATCACATGCAACTTTAAACACCAGTACACAGAAACATAGGATGTGCGTTGTGGTACAGTGGATATCGGCTCGGAATGAGAAACCGAGTAGCCGAGTTTGAATTCCAGTTGAATCCATTGTATTCACTTACACGCAAATACCCTTGGGAAAGGTATTAATCTGTCTCTTCCTTCCAGTTATGGGTTAAATAGCAGGACAGATTGGGTTCTATAGCCTTGGTCGGCAACCAGTCTACCGCAGAAAGTAATGGCAACCTACTGCGGGATAATCCTCTGCCCAGTCAGTCATGTCTCTTTCGAGACATGATCGCCCAAGCATGTATCACGTATGGCACTTTAACTGACTGACACAAAAACATGAAAATTGTATGAATTTATTTTACAATTTAACATGCTTTCAGTGTTATTTTTGTCTGTGTTTTTTTCATTCCTGTGAACACAAGACTGTCCCTCTTGGTATGATGTGAGTGACCCTACAGGAATACTTTGGCAATTACATTCCTATCAACTGAATTAGATAGGAACGTTTAAACTTAATTGACTCTTCTTGAGATTTCTTCTGCATTGAGTATTTACCAAAGAATTATGGGCATTTTGATTCAAGGAATTGTGGGTTTAGTAGCATATATTGATGGTGTGTTAGTGACCAAGGAAGGCCATATCAGAAACTTGGAGTGGGTATCATAAGGTCAACAGGACAACAATGCAGTTGTATTAAAATAAAGGTGTTGAGAACCAAATTTCTTCATGTTATTGTAGAAGATATTACAATGACACATTCAGTTAACTCACTAGTTCTCATACAGAAAGTTTTTGAAAGGAAAAGATTGTCACTGAAGACAACATTGTGGGCATTTGTGAGATAAAATGCATCAGTTGGTCCATGCCAATGAAACCATCTAAGAATGATTAGAACTTTCTTATACTGGACCAAGCACAGGGAAAAAAAAGGACTTCATATATGTGTTTAGGAAATATAAAGTATAAAATGATAATACTTTCTATTCCCTACAATATTCTAAATACTTTGTGAAATAACCTCCTCAGGATACAATTCATTAATGAATAAGTACTGAAAAAAATCATTAAAATCAAATATTTTCCTGTCTGTTGGTTAATGCTTAAAATAGAACATGAAAATTGAAGAAAAGCCTTAAATTAGGTGGAACCTAAAGAAATGCATGCATAATAATGTCTTTATTTTTATTTTACTTCATTGGTCATGTTTATTTTTATTTCATTCATGTCAGATATTATTATTTATATTTATTATACATCATTTGGTTTTAGCAAAATTTGCATTTAATAAAATCTATAAAACTGACATGGACAGTAAGGGCACAATATTATTTATGTCGGAAGGGCATCTCGGGGTGGTGCAATTTTTAGCAAGATTGTCTCACTGGAATCATTACAATTGAGTAGTGAGTTCGATCCTCACTTGGTGTCCCATATATTTGGCCTTGTGCAGCATCTAAGCTATGCTTAGAAAATTATCATAGATGTCGGAGAAAGTGGGTCACTTTGACATGGTGTTATGATTAGCAAGCTTCTCTCGGCAAATCAGTTACTACTGATTACTGAGTAATGATTTCAATCATCACTAGGTGCCTTTTACACTTTTTTCCACATCTAAAGTTTTTTTTAGTAAATTACTATTTTGGACGGTGGGGGACACCATTTCATTAACACCGGCGGTGTCAATAGTCAGAAAAAACGTAATTCATCGAAAAATACCAAGAAATCACACGATTTTAAACACAAAAAAATCAAACCTCGGATAACATCGTTTAACTTTTTTTTGTCGGCTAAAAAACTAAAATTTCCTATTTTGTCGTGTTTTTCCATTTCTGAATTCTTTTGTTTTTGTTTGTCATTTGTTTCAATTTCCCCCATTAATAATTTTAACGATCTGGACGAGCAATAAAAATTGGGAAGACTGCTTGAGAAATCTTAACAGAATCATTTTGAGAACAAAGAAATCGGCCAATTTTGTTTATCTCGTTACAATTTTCACTGTCAAACTCAAAGAAAGGTAAGTGAAAAAATACAAATAATTTTGATTTAAAAAAACGCAATTTGCTTCACCGTTTTTTAATTCTTTTATTCTCTGTTAGACTCACTTAGAGTGTTAACAAAATGAAAATGATACCTATGATGATTTCATCATGTGAGATATTTTATTTTAAATTTAAAACCGTAAAAGCAAAGGAGACTAATTCGATTTATTTTTTTTTTTTACTTTATTTTTGCATTCACAGTTAAACTGGACATGCCATTTAAAAAAAAAGGAAAATAGCATGAAATTTGACCTGATTCTCTTTTGTTTTTTTTAACCCATTAAAATAGCTTGTTACTTTTTCTTTAAAATTTAGTAAAAAATGAGAGATTATGGCATATGTCATATGGAATTATCTTTTGTTTGTTTAGGACGATTTTCTTGGAATGTTTTTCAAAAAATATGATTATTTTTCTCACTCGGTAAAAAAACGTTAATTTTCTATTTTTTAAATACTTCATGAAATAATCAGCTGAATGCAGGAATTCATTTTTTAGTAGAATTAGTATTTAGTCTATTCAATAAAAGAAAACAATGTTGAAACGGTTGAATCATTGCAGAAACTATCAGTTTTTGTTCGAAAGAAAATCATTTTTATAAATTTTTGTTCATTTAAGTTCAATGGCAGTTATTTTTACTTGATTCGTTTCAGTGCTATTTTAAAAAGTTTGCTTCGGAAGTCTTGGAATTGCAGAATTTATTCGACACTTAGAAAGGCAAACAGAACAGAACTTCGGATGTTAAAAAAATCAGTTTTAATTTGCTGCAAAAATGCAACATGGTTGAACAAGTTTATAAAATTACTGTTACTCCCGGAGATTTGATTTTTAAAAAAATGCCTCCTTCAAAATGAGGCATTCGAATAAAAAAGACTAAGAAAAATTAATTTTCGTTTGTTAGCTTTTAATGAGTCCCATGACCCATTTGATTTGAGTTAGTCTCCAGGAAATTCTCTAGGTCCAGCTCAAACTATATAGCAGTGGTTTGGCAACTCATTCGACAACGCGAGCCAGATCATGTTAAAATTAATGAAAAATTAAGGAAAATTACATATGCAGACCCCTGTCAACCTAAATATTTTTAAAACCATAATGAAAATAAATATTGAGAAATCAGAAAAACAAAAGAAAATCTGAAATTAAAAAACACCTAACAAAAATTACTTTTCCTCAAGGAACATCAAAATACTTCAAGGTGAAAAAAATCAACCGAAGTGAAATGGATGAATTTATGACGTGTAGGTTTGAAACTGTTATTGAAAATTGTACCACAAACGAACCACACACACACACACACGCATCAAACAAAAACGAAACACATATACCCATACATACGAGTACAAATAGTTGCAAACATATACACTCACATATGTACACATGTGGTATCATCCACAGATTCATGAGGCATGTATGTATAATGCGCGTATGTTTAACTGTCATTAGATTTCTGCTACCTTGCATGTCAGTCTCTCCCTGGCTTCTTTCACTTTATTGTTCCTTTCGCTTCTGTTATCTTTTAATGCAGCCAAGGGTCATAACAAATATGTATCCATTATTTGACATTAATCATAGGCAATGCGACTTGGTAAAATAAGTCTCATGAAAGATAACTGACAGATAGTCTAATATTTTATTGGACTGAGATGTGTAGCCATTCTATGGAAAATGATATATTACAAATTTCATTTAAAGGTCGACGATATAGTTAAATTGAGAAGTGTTGACAGATCTGCATATTCACATTTAATCACAAGTGTTGAATATACATAAAAATAATTTATATTAGCAACAGATGAATGCAGTAGTTAAAAAAATATTATTTATTCTATTGAAAACATTCTTGGAATCATTTGTTTATAAATACATAGCAGCAGCCTTAAGCTATCTCCAACAGCCAAAGAATTAATGGCAAACTTTATTAATTGAGAGTGTCTCAATATTTGGTTTCAAACTTGTTGATGCTAAGAGCAAGATAACATCAAGATGGTTATCAGTCAATCTTGTTCTCAAATTGTCTTAGTTTGCTTCAATTTTGAAAAAAGTTGTTCACATTGGTAGGTACTTCCAAACAAAGATACCATCTTTTTTGCGTGGGTCACTAATTTGAAATACTTTCCACTTGAAAAAATATATTTTGTGTAAAAATCAAATAATGAAATACCTTTGGAATTAATTTTTGATCTTAATAGATTGTCACATTGCATTTCTATCAATTCCATTTGAAAACATTCCGATACTGTCTCCACCTCCACATCAAATGGTGTAGCAAACAATTTGAAATCATTTTTATGTAGGCGAAAGTCAGCAAAACGTGATACAAATTAATTTTGCAAATCCTGGATTACATTCACAAATAGCTCCGAATCCTGTGGTTTCCTTACTTGTAATGATGGGAAATGAGCATAATTTTTATTTCTAAGTTGATGTTCCCACAACACAAGTTTTTTTTCAAAGGCAACAATATTATTATATGTCTAATTTATGAGCTGAGTTTTACTGTGAAGTAGTAAATTTAAATGATTGAAATGAGTCACTATATCCACAATGAATGCTGAAATTGTGAGCCAATCAGGATTTCAAAAATGTGAACTATCCATATGTTTACTTTTGAGAAATATCGCCACCTCTTTATGTAAGGTAAGTACTTGTTTGAACATCAATCCTCAGTTAAGCCAGTGTACATGACAGAAATATGCAAGGTCACCATATTCAGCCTGAGTATCAAACAAAAATTGTTTGAATTGTCAATGATTCAATCCACGAGATAGATTCAGATTCACAGTTTTACGACAATATCCATAACATTTTTAAACTTCAAGGACTTGGCACACAATGTCTCTTGATGAATAATGTAATGAATTTTTACAAGTTTATGATTAATTCCAAGGCTTTCCATATGTTCTTGTAGTAGTGTAACAAAGCCCTTTTTTCCTTACCATTGCTGGAGCACCATCAGTTGTGATTCCAATAAGCTTCTAGAAATCAAATTTCATTTCTGTCATCATTTTTAACAAAGTTTTAAAAATGTCTGCTCCGATCACGGTTCCCTTCATGGGAATTAACTGAATAAACTCTTCAAAAAAATGAAAAGTAGAAATCACTCCTCGCACAAAGACAACAAGTTGTGCAGTGTCACTTGTGTCTATGCTCTCATCGACTGCAATGGAAAAATATTGCAATTCACTGCAGGTGTACATTATTTGATTTTTAACATCTGCTGACATTTCTTCAACGTGCCGCATGACCGTCTTCAGAGAAAGACTGATAGTTTCAAATAAAGACTTTTTTCTAGACAAACAATATCCAAAACTGCCAGTAAACATTCTTTAAAAAAATTACCATCTGTAAATGGTTTCATTTTTTTCAGTGATGCGTTTTGAAACATTTATAGCTGGCAATTGTATTTGCCACATTTTCGCCTTTTCTCTTTATAAAAAAGAAGTTTGTTTTTCATATCAAGACTTCAATCGTTCAACTTTATCTTTCCTTGATTGTGCAGTAAATTACTTGAAACTTTCGCATTGGTTTGTCTTGTAATATCGCCTAATATTTGCTACCTTATTCACAGCAAGGCTTTCTTCACAATGAGACAAATTGGCTTCCCACTGCACCCAATGAAGTAATCTAATGTCCAAGTATCTTTGAAAATTTAGCATTCAGCATCTACCGTCCTTTGTTTTGTATTCATCATCATCTATATTTTTTCTCACGAATAAGATTTAAATTAAAAAACTAAAACTATTACTGTTTTAAATCATTATAATTTTTATGACTATTCAAGCTTCATCTATCTACATAAGTGACTTTATATCACAACTCATCTTTTGCTATGCCAGCATTTTCCAGCGGTTAGCAAGTATTGTTGATCGGAAATTAAAGAACAAACCTCGACTGTTCTGAGAGTGTGGGTTCAAGTTCCACCTGATGTTTGTTCTTTATTTTAACATGAAATTGAGAACCCTACCAAGATTTTTATTAAAATTTACATGTATTAAATTAGTATAAATTTGATCTTTTATTATTAATGTAAAATTGTAATTTACTCTTTTCTTTTCATTATTCTTACTGTAAAGGCAGCTACAGAATAATTGAAAGTTTCTGTGACTGGATATGGTCCTGTTGACAATCAAACAAACAAACAAAAAATGTTATTTCACAAAATCTGTGTTTATAATTAAGAAATATTTTAAAAATCTTTTTCCTGTTTCTTTTGTGATACAAGAATTGTACCCTTTTATTTACAGATTCTTTAGCTGCCAAAGGAGCTAATGATTGACATATGAAGCAGTTCTTCAGCTCCAGCATTACTTTTAGTCTTTTAGTGCAGACTCAGAAGAATTAGATAAGCCTAGTAAAAAATGGGAATTGCAGTAAAGAAAATGAGTGTGAGTGTCCTTTTATAAGATAGTTGATCAATAAGAACCAAATTTCTTGTAACACTGCATGACTGCTGCTTGATCAGACATCAAACTTGTGACTTTCTCCTGAAGCTGCTTAAAATGTCATTCTTTTCCTCATCTGTAATTTGGCAGTAGACCTCAAATAGATTGATGATTATAGAGAGCAGTGTGTCAGAATCCTCTGAAGCAACCTCTGTAAAGCCTAGACTGACCATAGTTCCACCACTCAATGTCACCTGCTGACCCAGATACCTCTGTTTTGCTTAATAGTCCCATCTGTTTGAAGTGTGACTCTTGGTGACAGTAAGATCTTTTTTATAGCATCAGTCTTAGAGATAAAATGAGATTCATCACTGAAAAAAAGTATGTGCAGTCCTGGCAGTGGTCTTGGAAGGGATTCTTTGACCCAATTTAAAAATTGGACTTCATCTTCAGAATCAGTTATAGTAAGGTTGATTTGAACCTCTGCTGATGTTCTTGGATCCTGTGGAGATGATAATACTGGTTGCAGAACTTGCTTTCTGCAGTATGGAAGGGCACCGGTCTGAAATCACAAGTTATCGTGCAAATAGGTTTGGCAATATTTCACCACAGACAGCATATAAAATTATTTTTATTTGAGTGTGCAACATCTTGTAATTTGAAATTACAGTGTTCTGGCTCATATTTCTAATGAGAGACTTCTTTCTCTTCCTGCTGCAGTTAGACTGACAAAGCCCTTCTGGAACCTTGTCAGTAGCAGTGTCAGGTTCATTGACTTCCACCAATATATCAAGCAAATGGCTCTGAATTTGGAATGCTGGAAGAACAATCCACAGTTGTGAATTAGACTCTGACTGTAGAGGTGCATTTGGTGGTGAATTCTTTGAGAAAGATAATGTATTTCTTTGTGTTGGTTTCAAGGACCCCGAATATTTCTTGGAGTGTATGTACAAGGTACTCATCAATTGCATGACTTTTTGGAAGGAGGTATTTTTGGAAAAGATGTGGATCAGGAGACAAGAGCTGCTCTCTAACAAATCTCTCAGGTGAGTATGCTTTTGGGGATTTAGATTTTAGCATTCAAACAAAATGACATGTATCATTACACTATTGATCAACCTCAAACATGCTCAAGCACAACCAGACAACAGCTTGGCTGGAGGGAATATCTTCAACTGAGCAGCAATCCATTCATATCATATCAAAGAAACATGCAAAGCATTTGCAACAAAGACATATGCCACAAAAAGTTCTTGTGAAACTCTGTATCTAAGAGATAATGATAGAAAATGAAAGACAAAAGAAGGAAAGAGTGTCAAGCTGCTGCTGAGAAACAGAGAATCATCAACTCTGTTATCAATCATGGTAGTCCTGTTAATTCCATTAAAGCAATACAACTGGTTTCAGGAATTGGTTTGGAAGCACTGAAAGACCAAGATATCTCAAGATTGTCTTAGGTGTCAAGATCAACACCAGTGGAAATAAAGTTCAACTGGAAGCTGGAGCAGCTCTGATTACTTGATGCAAATAAAACCAGTTGTTTCATCTCCACCTCTAAGGCAACAAAAGAAGTCACTCAGTGAATTTGCCGAACATTCAAATAACTCTAACAGTTGTGATGAAGAACCATCTGAAATTTTCACTTACAAGCACTAAGGGCAATGGATTGCTGTATATTGACACCAATTTTTACATCGGTCAAGTTAGTGATGTTATGTCTCCATCCAGTACTGTAATAAAACTTTTAGCCCCAAACAAAGGTAGAAATGATTTTTTAAAAATGACTTTTGTCATGATATTATGCAGGTGCAGTTAACATTTGTTTATAGATGGAATTTTGATATAATGCCAATTTCAAATCATGGTAGGACTTGGAATGTTCCAGATATAGGGACTATAGCAGAAGCCTCTAAAAATTCTGACTGCATATCACTAAGGAGGATAAGGAACTGCAGGAGGACCATTAAATCTGCCTAGAAAATATGTTCTTTCAGTTAAAAATATTTTTTTAAGTTTAAAGCTTCACAATAAAAATTTGCTTGAGAAAATAAAAACAGTGACTTATGATTTTGTATAACAAATTTATAAATTTTGTTGGTTTTTGACCTTTTTTATCATCCAAGTTAAAATGTATCTATGACAAAAGTATTAATGCTACAGAGAAGACAAATATTTTTTTTTTTTTTCAATTCCTCATCCAAAAATTAGTGAAGTTGCAAAATTTCTGTCTTGTACTTCCAGTGGATACTTTTTGACAGTAACTTTGGTGACATATACTTTTGACTTTTTCCTCTTCTTTTCCCATATTATCTAATTGTGTTTCCATCCATTTTTGCATAGTCCAAATAAAGAGTGTTTATTGATTTACTATTAAAAGAAAAGTTCAGCTTGATCTCTGATGTGCTATGAAACATATAAAGAATTTTCAATCTGTTAGCTATTGAAATGAAACTTATATGAACAAAGTGACACTATCATGTCATTTTTGCACTTGTTTTGGTTGGGTAATGGGGAATATTTTAATGTTTAGGTTGGTTTAATCTAATAATTATTGCTTCCATTATAATTGTTATTAACCATCGAGTGACATTACATTTATAATGATTTTTAACTTGTTTGATGCCTGCACTTTTAGTGATACACAGTTGAAATTGGCTTTGAGATCAAAAGTATTTAAGAGAGCAAATTTTCTAATTTCTGACAAACTTTGAATGATCATAACTTGGTGGCTAATTGAGCTACCAAAAAAAAATTGGTACCATTGTTTATGTTTTGCAAAAATCTATATACCTATACAAAAAGTTTTTAGATATTATGAAAATAAAAGTTTGGTCTACTTAAAGGATGAAAAACTTTAATAATCAAAAAATGCTTTAGTCTTCTTAATATTTTGATGATAAAACTTTCTTTTTTTAGTGTGGAACCAGTTTTCATCATCCGATGCTATTTTTTTAGCAAATCACTTAAGGTGCCTGATTAGAAAAGTTTTTAATTTTATGAATTTTATAGATATAATCTTCTTAAGAAAAAAAACTTTTCAATGAATAATAAATTTTTACAAGTAAGCTTTTTTTTTACATTTTAATTAGAATAATTTTTTTAAAGCTTCAAATCTGTTAAATTTCTACATTACTTTGTTCACACTGGATGATCTTTTAACTAATACAATAAATTGATGAATAAGTGCTAAAATTATCAATATAATCAGATAATTCTTAAATTTTTGTTAATATTTTTAAAAATATGACCGTATGGTTTCCTGTTAAATTTCTTATGTCACAAAGATTTATTCATGCTGTTGTAATGTTTGATTTCTATAAAGAATTGCCAAATTGAAATCACCACCTCAATTTATATTACTTGTGAAAAAATAAAAATACTTTATTACTTGATATTAAACTGATTCCTCATTCTCTCTTTCTTGAAAGAAAAAAATGATTCTGATGAACTGATTTCATGTATTATTTATGGTATCTGTTAAAATGTCTCATTATTTTTCTTCACAGGTGTTTGTGCTGAACAAAAACCTGATATTCATAAAAGCTGTTATTATTGTGAATTTCAATGAAAGAAAACAAGAATTTTGACTTTATATCAAGAACAGAGAAATACATGCTCTAATCAAAATTCGTATCTATATTTTCAAAGGCATCACATTAACTGGCAAAATAATTTACTTCAAAGCTTGTGGGTTTTCTCTTTTATATATGTTTAGTAGTACATAGAGGTAAAACATAGAAATCCTTTTTTGTCAAAATTGCAAACCTTTGTTATAATTTAGATTTAATGTGCCATATTGAAAAATGCATGAGAAACCATATTGTGAATTTGGTAGATCTGCTTCTTGAAAGAAATTAAACTTAAAGTATTACAGGGAATCACATATTGGAGAGAAATCATATCTTTGTGAAATTTGTGGCTCTGTCCTTTTACTGAAGTCAAATTTAGATTGCCATATGCAAACATACTGGAGAGAAATCATATTCTTGTGAAGTTTGTGGGTCTGCATTTACACAAAAGAAAATGTTGAGGCAACATGTATGAACACACAATAGACAGAAAGCCTATTCTTATGTTTGTGGTTGTGCATTTTCAGCCATGTCAAATATGAAATGCCATATGCAAACACACACTGGAGAGAAAATTTATTCTTGTGAAGTTTGTGGAACTGCATTTTCACATAACTACCTTTTGAATCGCCATATGCGAACACACACTGGGGAGAAACCCTATTCTTGTGAAGTTTGTGGATCTGCATTTTCACAGAAAACCTCTTTGGTGCGACATATGCGAACACACACGGGAGAGAAACCCTATTCTTGTGAAGTTTGTGGATCTGCATTTTCAGAGAAGAGCTATTTGAAGCAACACATGCGAACACACACTGGAGATAAACCATATTCCTGTGAACTTTGTGACTCTACTTTTTCATATAAGTCACATTTTAATTGCCATATCCGAACACACACTGGAGAGAAACCATATTCTTGTCAAGTTTGTGGATCTGCATTTTCACAGAAGTCATATTTAAATCGTCATATGCGAACACACACTGGAGAGAAACCATATTCTTGTGAAGTTTGTGGATCTGCATTTTCACAGAAGAGCCATTGGAAGCACCATATGCAAACACACACTGGGGACAAACCATATTCTTGTGATGTTTGTGAATTTACATTTTCGTACAAATCACATTTGAATTGCCATATGCGAACACACACTGGAGAAAAACCATATTCTTGTGATGTTTGTGGATATGCTTTTTCACAGAAGAACAATTTGAAGCACCATATGCGAACACACACTGGGGAGAAACCATATTCTTGTGATGTTTGTGAATCTGTATTTTCAGAGAAATCACATTTAAAGAACCATCTGCAAAGACACACTGGAGAAAAACCATATTCTTGTGATGTTTGTGAATCTGCATTTTTTGAGAAGTCAAATTTGAATCGCCATATGCGAACACACACTGGAGAGAAGCCATATTCTTGTAAAGTTTGTAAATTTGCATTTTCGGAGAAGTCAAATTTGAATCGCCATATGCGAACACATTCTGAAGAGAAACCACATTTGTTTGACACCTGTGTAGATGTATTTTGATTCAAATCAGATTTACAATTCTAAATCTGAAAATATTCTGGAGGAAAACAGTAGGCTTATGTTTAACGATTGGTATTTTCATTGATTTGAAAACCTCTATACATATTTTTTTAGATTTCTGTTTCAATATACTGCATGCATCATGTTCAAATGTCTACCAGAGAGAAAGAATGATTTGTGAAATTTGTGTATCTGAATTTTTGGAGATGTAAACAAATAATGAAACAAAACTACATTTATGTTAGGCATTGCAGTTTCAATTTCCACACATGTCATCTATCATCCCACACAAACAAAAACTCATTGGTGAGAAATTTGTGCATACCTCTATTCCAAAATCACCAAAAAAAATGCATCTTTAATATTTTACATGAAAAGAAAATGATATTTGTTTCAGTTTGGGTGAATTTCTTGATTTTACAGATCCGTAGAAATTTAATAAATTGCGTTTAGAAATTATATGCAAGTTATAAATTGGTATGAAGAGTTGCTTCTTTAATGTTAAAATTCATATTATGTTGTTTAGATTCTACTCAATATTATTAACTTAGATATATAATAATAGAGAAAACTCTTGTTTTTGGTTGGAAAAAAATTTTACTAAGTTAACAAAACAGACTAATTTGACTGTCAGTAGTTTATTTGCAACTATTTGATACTTTTACATTATTATACCTTGTAAAACTAATGCAAAAAAATAATATGAAAAGATTTCAGAAAAAATTTGTCAATTTCTTAAAGGAAAAACATAAAAAACACATTTTATTTTCAAAATAAAAGATATATTAACAAAAAATAATAAGAATCTCCTAAAATTTATTGCACAAATGCTCCTTTCTTTTCAATAATTGTTAGCAGCCTATTGTCAACATCTGATGTTAGATTTGCAATTTTAGTGGCTGGTAAGTTGTTTGCAGCAACTTTAACTGCCCCCCAGAGGTCACACTTGCTGTTGAATTGCCTTCCATTAAATATCTCTCTTGAGGATGCTCCACAGGTTCTCAATGGGATTTAAGTGACAGCTATTTGAAGGCCAGTCCATAAGAGAATCTTCAACAAATCCCTTTTTTTTTTTCAACCAGAATTTAGTAAACTTTGATGCATGTCTTGCATAAAGATCATAGATTTAAGCTTAGCTAAAGACTGGTTATCAAGCCATTCAAAGAAATATTGCTCTAGAAAATCACAGTAACTTTTGGAATTCATTTCACTTTAAATAGACCAACAAGCTCATTACCAATGATCCCAGCCCATATCATGATCCCACCTCAGCCTTGTTGGCATTTAAAAAATTTTCTTGAGTCATGTTGCTTGAAAACCCATCCTTGAGCCCATTGAGGGTGATCCTTGATTCATCTGTAAAAAGCACTTTACTGAAATCAGTTTTCATGTATTTTTTGCACACTGCAATCTTCTTTTCTTATGTGTTTTTGTTAAAATGGGTTTCTTTATTTGATTTTTACATCAGCAAACTACCTTAATGCTTTACATCTTGTTTTTCCTTGACATAGGAGCTCCAGCAGCCTCAAAGATGAACACACTCGACACATTTGGGTTTCTTATTAATTCTCTTTGGATATGTGATAGATATCGCTTTGTTAAATTCCTGAATTCAGCTTGAGACTTTTTTCCTTGGTTGAATTCCTAGTTGACATATTTTCTTGATTGTTCGATGATCTCTTTTCAAATCCTTAGAAATTTGAAGCGAAGACTTTCCTTTGCTAATTTCTTTGATTATATAGTTCTTTTCATTCATTGTTAGTTCTTTTTTATGAGCCATAATACAAAATTCTAGTTCTTGCAAATAATCTCTTGACACTGCAAGTTGCTATAATTACTGAAAAAATACTAAAGATCAATCTGAAATTGAAAATTGGATCTTAATTGCTTTCATGCTTACTCGCTATACATAATAGTACAAATTATTTCATTGGATAACACATATCTATGAATTTTTCATAAAATATTTGACTAGACCTCTTTTGCATATAATCTCTAGACGCAGTTTATATTCCAGTCACTTTAAATTTGGCCTGAATTGCACCAATCTATTTTGCATATAGGAAATATTAAATTTGTTTGTTCTAATGACTACTGAAAAGATCTCATCCTCATATTTATACACAATTCATACAGATGCATGAAGGGATTTTTTTCTAGCCAATAAGAATGGAAAATTTCTTGGTGACAAGTGCCATATTTTTGTTTTATCTTGTTTTTATGTCAGATTACTAATCACTTAACTGTTTTCATTTTGCTTGTTAAAACCAGTTTTACTTGGTGCTCTTTTTCATTTAAAACTACATTTTGTCTTTCATATATATTGCTTGCTTAGTATCATTTTGCCCTGTTTTTTTCTGACCTTTTTTATTGTTTGAGGACTTTGTAAATTTTTTTTCTTGGGGTTAGAACTAAAATTATAATTAAACCTTCATTAAATATTTTTCTGTTTTTTTTAACTTTATTTGAAAGGTATCACTTTATTTTATGTTCTCTTTTTTTTCAGGTGGATCGTGTATCTAGCAAAAATTTTTGCTAATATCCAGTTTTAATGAATTATAATTTTTTTGCTGAAAGACGATAAATCTCTTATATTTGTTTGTTTGTGAAAAATTAATAGCTATTTTGATAGAATGATTATAAATTTTCAGATCTTGTGCATTGGTGAAAAACCTGATATAAACAAATATACCTTTGAAGAATCATGCAGGCAAAATTTAATGTTATTTTTGAGTGGGAGCATTCTTGAAAAGAATTTTTTGGCTGATTTTATTGTATTTTATTGTTTTTTTAAATCAAATTCAAGTATAACATTTTAAATTTTGTTTTTTGACTTCATTTACTTTTTACAATATGAGTGGAGGATGAGTTTTCTATGGCTTATCAACTCTTTTCATGCTATTTAAAGCCAGAAAATATTTTTAAATTGTAAGAATTTTTTCTTTTTGTGGTAATAGTTTAGTGATACATGTCTGAGTGGAGAGGAAAGGTGGATTCATTCCTTTCCTAAATATATCTGCACATAAGTGAATAAGATGATCCTATCAAGAATTGGAATTCTGAGCTATTATCCATTATGCCACCTGCATGTACAAGCTTACAGCACCTAGTATTCCCATGCAGTCACCTGTGTAGGTAAAAACCCAGCTTGACATTGCTTAACTACAGTGATTGTACAGAAACAAGTGTTTAAATGTAAGCCTATGATGAGAGGGTTTTCATGTCAAATTGAAAAAATCTATTTATAGCTGATGACCATATATTTTGTTTGATCCATTTTATATATTTCACATTCAGGAGGCACAAATTCCTTGAAGTTGGTTTAAAAGAAATCTTTAACAGTATTTTCATTAGGAGATTGATTATCTTTTTCTTATGCGTTTTTTTTTTTTAATGATGTAACTTTTGGGAAATTAACATAAAGAAAATCTGATTATTATTGCTACTCGTCTTCAAATAAAAAATATTCATTGTTCAGTTGTAAATGGTTTTTAAATCTTGTCAAAAGAGTGCTTTGTCCTTGTATTTAATTTCTACTGTGAGTTCATTAGGTTAAATATTTTGAAGAAATAATATTTTTAAATTTAAAAACTGTAAAAGCAAAAGAGATTAAGTTGGATTTTGCTATTTTGCTTTGTTTTACATTAATCTATACAATCACAATAAACTGGAAATGTCCATAAAAAATAGCATGAAATTTGACTTTGTTCTGTTTTTTAAATTTGACCCATAAATTTCCATGTTACTTTAAAATTTGGTTAAAAAAATAGAGAGAGGGAATATGAATTATCTTTGATTTGATGGACTTGCAACGATTTTCTTTCTCAGTCTCTCCCTGACTGACATACCAAAAAACATGAAATATGTAGCCAACTCAGATCAGGTGATTAGCTTCCAATGCAAACTCATTATGGTACAGGAAGAAACATGATACAGGTCATTGAAAGTTGAATTTAATGTTTTCTGCAAATTGCTCTCTTTTCATTGGTTAATTAATATCTTTACACTTGCTCATGAATTTGCAAACAGTGAAGAAAAGAAAGTTATTTTTATTTTGCACTCATCACAGGATAAGTAACATATGTAATTCGGTTTTTTCCCAGTGAAAAAACATTAATTTAGAAATTCTTGTGAAAATCAAATAGTTGTTGGATTTTAATGAAACATTCAGGACTTATTCACAAATGAATTAAATCATTTAGAAAATCTTGGTATATATCTATATTT
Organism: Ascarosepion bandense; assembly: GCA_037127315.1. NCBI lineage: Eukaryota > Metazoa > Mollusca > Cephalopoda > Sepiida > Sepiidae > Ascarosepion > Ascarosepion bandense. The sequence continues at coordinate 174,589 of JBBBDQ010029019.1, forward strand.
TGTTTTAACCCCACTCCCTCCCCTCTACATAAACGCATGAAATTTCAAGAAATACTCACTGGGGAACGTAAATCATTTAATAATTTTTTCAAAAGTCTACTCCCAATAATAAAATAAAAATTCAATAAAGCTATGACATTATTTAATTAGATAAGCTTTTAATTGCTTTTATAAATAATATATATGAAGGACATTACAAACTGAAGAAAATTTTTTTTCTGATGAATAATGAAAATTTAAAAGAATTGTTTTAATTTTTTCTTTTTTAATTATAATAATTTATAAAACTTCAAAATTTTGACAAAATTCTACAAAGCCTTGTGGTGGTTAGGTCGGTAAGTTTAATACAATTCTTGGTGGTTAGGTTGGTAAGTTTAATACAATTCTTCAAGCCATCATATCTTTAAAATAAATTTTAATATTTTTGGGAATTTGAATTTTTTTCTTTTAGCATGGTATTTTCTGTGTTATATTAAAAGATCATGTTTCAGGTTTCCTTCCTGTTACAGAAAAAAGATTTGGACAATTATGTCAATTCTGGTCAACCATATGTGGCTTATCTAAACAGCTGGCTTTTATCACACATGAATCACTCACAGCAATGATCCGAAAGATCAACACTTCATGATTAAAAAATAGTTTTATTTTAAATTTCATGCTATAAATAAGTAATACTTGTGCAAATTAGATTAACTTAACTTTAAATTTGTTAATTTTCCAAAAGTAACATGTCACAGTTGTATATTGTATTTTTTCAAGATTTTTAAACAGAAAATTAACAAATGTGTTTACAAATGTGTGAACATGCAAAAATGGCTGAAAAATTGTTAAATCTCGATATTTTAGATTCCAATCAGTATAATTTCTATTTGAAATACAACAGAGTATTTTGCTTACTGGAAATAGTAAATTTAATCAGTTAGCTTTCAATTAAAACTAAAATAAAAGCATCACGAAAACTAATTTTTAAGAATTTAATTTTAAAGTTAGGTATTAAAAATGAGTGGCTGTACCTACAAAAAAATGAATTTCTCAAAATTTCATAATATTAAAGTTTGGTGATGTGTAATAGATGTAAAAAACAAACAAGTAATGTTTTTACTAAGAATTTTTAGCATTTTGTGAATAAGCCTCTAAAGTTTCATTAAAATCAAACAATTATTTTATTTTTGCTAGAATTTCCAAATCAGTGTGTTTTTCAACATGGAAAAGACACGAAAATTTCCTGTAGTAACCTTTGGTCTATTTGCTAACACAAAAACAAACATTTTAACTGAAATGTTGAACATGTTAGAAAGGATTAAACAATTTAATAATAAAAAATAAAAGATTTTCCCTTAAAGATTTTGATAAAGATTTTTTTTTTTAGTGTGTAGCCAATTCTCATCATAGTATACTATTTTTTAATTTAGTGAATCAGTTGAGGTACCTAATTAGAAAAGTTTTTAATTTTAGGAATATATCAATTATTTTTCCCAAGATGTTATAAGATCTAAAGAGAAATTGTGATTTTTATAGTAATTTTGATCCCTGAAATTTTCTGAAATGAGAAGAGAATCAGCTGAGTGACAGGGGAACACAGGCTTCTCACGAATTGTGCTTTACAAAGGTTCAATTTTCACTGGATGAAAATGCTTAGCTGAGTTGCAGTTTAATTGGGAAAGATTAACAACATGACATGTTGTCCTGTACCAGACAAATTTTCTTGAAAAAGGAATTAGATACTGTGGAAATCCTGAAAGCTAACATATTCTTGCAAGAGATGTTGACAGCTAGATGTTTTTGACTTTGTCAAGTTTTCTGGAATTTAAGAATGAAAGGAGAGAAAGAAGTTCAGGCATGACGTGCATGGGCACATCACATTTGTGAAGTTCATAGAATAGGAAGGCCAAATTGTTCCAACTGTGAAGACATAATACAGTTCAAATTCATGAAGTTAATAAATAGACCATCAACCAAGTTGTGATGATGACTAACTGATAGAATATTTCTTAGGAGAAGCAGTCTTCATATGAATTAATCTGTTTCACATGTATCAAGTGGTGGCTCAAGAGTAATGTTTATGATTAATAATAATAAATAAAAATATAAAATAGTAATAATGAAAGTCATAAAATAAAACAAATAACATTGAAAATTTGTTTAAAATAAATTATCTCTTCTTCTCCGGACACTGTTTTTAAGATGAAGTGATTTTCTTAATTTTATCACATACAACATTAAAACAAAAACCCGCACACAAAAACTAATGAAAATTGTGTGAATTTAATTAACAATTTAACATGCTTTCAATGTTATTTTTGTCCGTGTTTTTTTTTTTATTCCTGTGAACACAAAGCTATCTCTCTTGGTATGATGTGAGTGATCCCACAGGAATTACATTCAATTACCGACAATTACATTCCTGTCAATGGAATTAGATGCGAATGTTTAAACTTAATAAATTCCCTTTTGAGATTTCTTCTGCATTGAGTATTTTTCAAAGAATTACGGGCATTTTGATTCAAAGAATTCTGGATTTAGTAGCATAATACATTAGTCAATAGGCCTGACATATAGATGGCACTACTAATAAAAAATCCATATGATTTTTACAAAGTACTAAACTTCAAATGGCACATGACAAAATTTTGGATTAATCTGATTTTTTGTTTACAAATTACAGTTATTTAAGTGAAGCTATGATTGCAGATTTTCAAAACAATGGAAAAATGTGAATTTTGTGTGTTGATAAAGCATTGCTTTCTGACAGGAAAAAATACTGTTCAAGCAAAGCAATGGCTTGATAAGTATTATCTGAACTCTGCTCCATCAGAAACAATGGTTAAGAGGTAGCATGCTGACTTTAAACACAGTTGTACAGACACAAATGATGCTGAATGCACAGGTCGCCCAAAATCAGTAGTTGTCCTGGAAAACACCAAAAAATTCACAAATTCATTTTGGCTGATTGTAAATTGAAGTTGCATGAGATAGCAGAGGAGTTGAACATATTAGAAGGCAGTGTATTCACCATTTTGTATGAACATTTGTAAATGAGAAAGCTGTGTTCAAAGTGGGTGCTGCATTTGCTCACAGTCTATAAAAAACAACGGCATATTGATGATTCAGCGCATTGTTTGTAACTGTTTCAACGCAGCAAAAAGGTGTTTTTGCTTAAATATGTCACAATGGATAAAACATGGACCCATCACTTCACTCTCGAGTCAAATTGGCAGTCAGCTGAGTGGACTGTAGCAGGTGAAAGCTGTCCAAAGCAAACAAAGTCGTAAACATCAACAGGCAAGGTTTTGGCCTCCATATTTTGGGATGTGCAAGGTATTTTGTTCATTGATTACTTTGAGAAAGGAAGAACCATCAATAGCAAATATTATATCGCATTATTGGTGCGTTTGAGGGAAGAAATTGCAAAAAATTGGCCACAGATGAAGAAGAAAAAGCGATCTTTCACCAAGACAAAGCACCGTGTCACAAGCCAATTGCAACAATAGCAAAACTACATGAACTGCACTTCGAATTGCTTCTGCATCCACCCTATTCTCCTGATATACCCCTCAGTGACTACTGGCTTTTTGAAGATTTTAAAAAAATGCTCCAGGGAAAGAGATTTGGCTCCAGTGAAGAAGTGATATCGGAAACTGAGGCATATTTTGAGGCCAAAGACAAATCGTTCTATAACAAAGGCATTGAATTATTAGAAAAGCATTGGAATCAGTGCATCACCCTAGAAGGAGACTATGTTGATGAATAGAGTTGAATTTTGCCTAAAATTTGTTTTATTAGTTAAGCCTGGGATTTATTGAGTGATATATTGATGTCAGCAAAAACCAGGAAATGTGTTAGTGTCTGCAAACATCAAGAAATATCATATCAGAAACTTGTATCAGGTATTATAAGGTGATACACTTGTATTACAATAAAGATTTTAATAACTAAATCACTTCATGTTATCGAAAAGAATAATACGATGACATATTCAGTTATCCCCCTAGTTGTTATCCATAAAGTTTTTTTAAAGGAAGACTTGAGTTCAGTGAGAGAAGATAGAGTGTCACTAAAGAAGACATTGTGGGCATTTGTAAGATAAAAGGCATGAGTTGGTCTATGCCACTGATCTAAGCAAAGTATCTAAGAATGATTGAATATCTCCTATAGTGAATCTAAAATAATGAAGAAAATAGGTTTTAAATTGCATTTAGGAAATATGAAGCTTAAAATGATAAGTTTTCATTCCCCACAACATTCTAAATGTTTTCTAAAATTATTTCAGTTTACAATTCATTAATGAATAAGTGCTGAAAAATGATTAGCAAGTAGGTACCTCCACTAAATCACTGAAAAAACACATTAGTATGAAGAAAAAAGGTCCTAAACTTAACAAAAGTTCCATCAAAATATTTATGTTAATATTAAGAGGAAAGATCAAAGTTATTTTTAATTATTTTTCAAAATTTTTAAATCCTGTCTAACATGTTCAAATTTTTGATAAATATCTTTCTTTTATTTTTGTTAGTTGGGAGCCAAATCATTATGAGATGGAAAGCGTAATATTATATGACTCACTTTTTTCCAGTGACAAACACATACATTTGGAAATTCTTGCAAAAATCAAATAATTGTCAGATTTCAATGAAACTTTCAGGACTTACTTACAAATTAATGAATTTTTTAAAATTCATCATTAAAAAAAATATTGGTAAAAATATTTTTTTCTTTTTTCAGGTTACCCTACCCCATGTAAATTCATGAAATTTCAAGAAATTAGATTCTGTAGGCAATAATGGTTTTATTAGTTAAACACAGGACCCATTGGGGAATGTAAATTGTGTCTTATTTTTTAAACTATTTAGCTCCTTCCCCTAAAATCTGCTCTGAAAAGCAAAATTAAAAAAATGCAATAAGACTGACATTATTTAATTAGATAAACTTTTAATTATTTTAATAAATAATATAAATGTCAGACATTATAGACTGAACAAAACTGTTTTTCAATTTATAATGAAATTTTAAAAGAATTGTTTTCATTTTTGTTTTTTAATTATAAAAATTTATAAAGTTACAAAAATATTTTAAAAATATTTCCAAGACTTTTAGATGTTAAGCTGACAGTGAAGTGATAGTGAAGACTATATTTACTAATCAAAAATTTAAAAGTTTAATGCAAATCATCTAGCCATTGTATTTAAAAAAAATTTTGTGTGCATTTTAATTTTTTTTTTTTTTTTGTATGGTAATTTCTATGTGTACATTAAAAGGTTATGTGTTTCAGGGTTTCTTCCCCTTACCTGAAAAAATTGTGCAATTATGTCACTTGTGATCACCATACACTTTTATCTGTATCGGTCAATACATTTCAGTTACAGTGGAAAGCTCAGAAAGGTCAACTAAATTCTAAATTTCATGCTATGAATAAGTAATACTTGTGTAAATCAGATTAATTTTTCTAAAAATAATGTATTACAGAATAATTTTGAAGACACCCAGATAAATATCTTAAAGCAAGTAGGATTCTGATGATGAAGTTTTATGCATCAGTAGTTATATAAATAAGGCTAGTTAGCCTGAAAATACAAAGAAACAATACATGAAAATAGAAACCGGAAGGTTGAACATAAAAATCATACCATGTTTTGACTAAAATGGCAAAGAAATGTAGCAAATATTGTTTGCATGAATATATATAAAGTTTGCTACAGGAATACATTTCATTGTTGTAGTGAGTTCACAGAAAAGGTAATAACAAAGTTTCATTTTGCAACAGTGTGTTCAGTGGACACATATTGAAAGGATTCTACACATACAAAAATATCACTACTTTAAACAAATTACACGGAAATAAAATAGACAAATATATTGAGAAAAGGTATTAAAAGTTACAACCTGGTGATGGTAAGTGCTTGGTTGATGTGCTTCCGTATTTTACGGGTATTGCTCTCGAGATTAGTTCCCCCACAAATACAACACAATGTTTTACAATTGCACAAAAGAAATGGAATAAGTCACAACGAACATTAAACAACAAACAATTTAATATGTATAAAATAAAATTAGCATGTGGAAACAAATAAAATACAAGATGTGAAAAATTTCCTTTTGGAAAATAAAGTTTGGCAAGAAGTTAAATTTGTTTAAAGGTGTGTGTAAGTTTATATTAACGGAGTCCGTAAATAAGTCGTACTTACTTACATTAAGTTCATCTCGGGTGGCGACAGCAGGTCGCATTGATGAAAGAAAGTTTGTCGGGTTTTTCCTTTCACGGCCCTCTGTAGCTAGGTCATGAACTTTGGTGTGGAAGAATGACTTGGCCGGACAAAGTATCGGTTACATGCTGACTTAATGGCTAGCTTGGTGACTGAACTCCTTCTTCTTAACTGTGTGTTATTTATATACCATAATAGTGGATCAAAGAATCTTCCTAACATTTAGGTGTGAAGACATTTATTGACCAATCAGATTTGTATTTTACTATTTTGTTTTGGGGCCTAAATATATTTTGTTAATTGACTTCCGATCCTATTTTTCTAGAATGTTCTTATTCTATGTTTTTAGCTGATTGGTTGAGAAATATAAAAATGTAATTTAAATTCTAATGCCGTTTTGATCCTAAATTTCTATAATGTTTTTATGTATTTTCTTATTGCTTATTTTAATAGAAAAAAAATGTGTATCCCATAATGGTTAACATTGGGGCTGTGATTAGGAGGATGATAAAACTAATGACTCTGTACTTGATGTCATGCTTTTATTGTGAGGGTTTCTGTTGTTATACTAATGGCTAACTGGGAGTGGTCAAAACAGTGACCAATCTAAAAGCTACCTAAACTGCAAAAGGGACAAAGGGAAGCAAAACAATACAGAACACATGCATGTCAAGATGACTGATGGCAGAATATGGACATGATTTGGCATTGGGATCAGTAATATCAGCACAGACGATGGTAGTTTAGATGAGTTTGAAGTTTTCAAGGTCAATAACAGAATGCTCGGGTTTCAACTGCTTGTCAAAATGACACCATAACTGCATTGGGTAGCATCAAAGTAAGATCAGCTAGAGCCATGCATTTCAGCAGCAAAGAAACACCAATATGTGCAGTGATTTGTGTTAATCAAGCTGACTTTTCTTTGGAACTCAACAACCAGCAAAAGATCAGAACTACAACATTTAAAATTAAGTTGATTTTTTAGGCCAGTAAACCCCCTACTTACCTCATGTCTAATATATGGATGAATTATGGATTTTCTTACATTTCAATTCCATTAAGTTAGGTGACAAAAACTTTCAGAAATTCATGTTTAAAAATATTGACACATTTATACAATAAAATAAATTTTAAATTACTATGGAAAACAAAAAATGTGTTGGCTAAGATAATTTTCCCTTTAGTCTTTATTCCTATTGTCTTTTCTAACAGATATACTTTATTTTAAATTTTTATACTATTTGTACTGTATAAAAGAACCAGTGGATTAGTTAATCTTTCATCTTTTTTTCCATTTATTCAGTGTCAGAAATTCAAAATTGTTTATCATAAATATTCATAGCTTTTGTTTTTACTTCTAATGCATTGGTAGATTTGTATTTCAATGGAAACATGTTCTTATAAATTTGCTTTCTCATTTCTGACTAACAAACATCTTTCTTAAAGAAGAATTAATATCCTGAATTTTGTTTTAGTTGCATGGTCTGTTTTCTCTACAAAATCTTGTCTTTTAGAAGGTGGTTTTTCTTCAGTATAGTTGCAAATCTCCTGTCGTTTATTGCCTCTGAGTTCTTTCCTGAGCATCTTTTTATTTCACTTTTTATATACATCACACAAGGAAATGTTCAACAATACAATAACTTCAGTTAAAGTTTATTAAGCTTCATCCGGTGTTCAGTTAGCATTATCTCACCCATGGCTCTCTTTTCCTGATCTACAAGTTTAGATAATTTCTCTTAGAGGATTGCTTCACAGTATATATTGAATTTGACCAGGATTCTACTCACCCATAGTATGATTATTCATCAAAATAGATCTTGATTATAGGCAGATCTATCAACATTTATACTAAAACTTCTTTTTTACATTCCTGACAGACAAGATTTTACTCTGGGTTTTATTGGCCTGAACCTTGCCACTTGCCTTATTATCTTTTACCACCTTCATACAAAAACATTGAGATTTGAGCTCCTATCAGTGAAATTGCAGCAAACCCATTATCCACTGCTTCTGAATTTTTCTTCAAACATCTTTAGTTTTTTTCCTCTTATTTATTTTTAAAGTGCATTTCTCCAAAGAAATTGGGAATTCCAAGAGAATTATCTGCAACAGTGGAATTAGCATATTGGGGAAGTCTACAGTGGCAACAAATAGGTATAATATAGAAAAGATCAAAGTAAATGCATAAATTAAAAAATTCTCCTTTCAAAGATGTTATAAAGTCTAAGAAGAAATGGTGATTTTTATGTTGATGTTGATCACTGAAAGTTTCTAAAATCTGAAGTGGGAAGAGAATAGGCTGAGTGACAGGGGAACACAGAAGCACGACCAATTGAGATTGTAGTGGAGATGTTGACCACATTAAATGATTTGGGAACTGAGGCAATATACAGAATAAAATAGTATTTTATAGCGATAAGTTTTCAAATTGTTTTGAAATAAGGTGCAAATGGATGTAAGGGTTCTGACACTATTGGATTAACCATGAAGAAGGCTTCTCATCAAAAAAGCTCATTACAGAATTAGAGTGGAATAAGCAGAGGAGCAACATAGATTTATTCAAATGAATGCAAGTATCATGAATCGGTTTGATGAACCATGAATGAGAATTCTCATGAATTGTTGCACTTGGCAAGGGTTCAATTTTCATTGGATGAAAATGCTTAAGTTAGTTGCAGTTTAATTGGGAATGATTAACAACACATGTTGTCCTGAAATATTCAAAAGACAATTTCCCTGATGTATTCAAAGTAGAATTAGATACTGTGAAAATCCTGAAACCTAACATATTCTTACAAGAGAAGTTGACAGCAAAATGTTTTTGACTGTCAAGTTTGCTAGCATTTAAAAATGAAAGATAAGAAAGAAGTTCAGGTGTGATGAACATGGAAACATCACATCAGTGAAGTTTATAGAATAGAAAGGCCAAACAGTTCCAATTGTGAAGACAGATGGAAAATTCAAATCCATGGAGTGAATAAATTGACCATCAGCCAAGTTGTGATGATTGATCACGAACCATGAGCAATGATAGAAGATTTCATGGGAGATACAGTCTTTACATGAATTAATCTGTCTCATGTATATCAACTGGTGGCTTAAGAGTAATGTTTATGATTAGTAATAATAAATAAAAATATAAAATAATAATAATGAATATCATAAACAAAATAAAACAAATGACACTGAAAATTTGTTTAAGATAGATTATCTCCCCTTCTAATGAATTGCTTGTTTTGAAATGATTTTTTTCATTTTATTGCATGCACCTTTAAAACATAGACCTGTACCCAAAACTTATGAAAATTGTGTAAATTTAATTTACAATTGAACATGTTTTCAGTGTTATTATTTTCCATATTGTTTTATTCCTGTGAACACAAGGTTATCACTCTTGATAAGATGTGAGTGATCCTACAGAAATACTCCTGCAATTACATTCCTGCCAATGGAATTAGATTTGAATGTTTAAACTTAATAGAGTCCCATTTAAGATTTCCTGTAAAATGAATATTTTCCAAAGAATTATGGGCACTTTGATTTGAGAAATTCTGGATTTAATAGCATATATTGATGATGTGTTACTGACCAAGGAATGCCGTATCAGAAACTTGGAGTGGGTCAGTGGTCATTGGGACACTGATGCAGTTGTATTTAAATAAGTGTTGTGAACCAAATTCTTTATTTTTTAAGAAGATATTACAATAACACATTCAGTTATCCTCCTTGTTCTCATACAAGAAGTTTTTGGAAAGGAAGTTTTGAATTTGGTGAGAAAAGATTGAGTGTCATTGGGGGCACTTGTGAAAGAAAATGCATTAGTTGGTCTATGCCAATGAAACAATCTAAGAATACTGAATCTAGAATAATAGAGAAAAGATATTTTAACTTATGTGTTTAGGAAATATGAAGCATAAAATAATACTTTAAATTTCTGCAACATTCTAAATGTTTGCTAAAATAACCTCCTCAGTATACAATTAATTAATGAATAAGAAGAAAACCATAAAAACAAATAATTACCTGTGTTTGGTAAATGTTTATAAAAGGGGTGAAACATATTTCGATTTCATTTTGAAAAAAAAAGAAGAAAAATGTCTTAAATTTAGTGGAACCTAAAGAAATAAAGGCATAGTAATGTCTTTCTTTTTGCTGGTAAATTTTTGTTTTGTTCCCCGAAGGCATTTACCCCTTAAAATTTTTCCAAAACATCCTTATTTCCGAGCAAATGTATATGCTGAACTCAAATTGATAATTGTTTATTGACGAAACCTACCTTTTTTCATGTTTACAACCAGAAAAATATTGAACTTCTTTTCGCTGTTTATCTCACCTTGTAAATGCGTCAAAAAAATGTTATTCACTGCATAATGACTTCACGTGTAGTTTGCCGATTTTTTGACCAATTTACTTCCTTTTTGCAATTACTACCCAAACAAATCGCGGAGTATTTACTCAAAGGAAGTAAACAGGCCGAAATAAGTATTCTACGCCACAAGTCATTCAGCAGTGAATCAGATATGAGAACGGTGGTAAGGGGTGAGATATAATCCGATTTTTTTCTGGTCGATAACAGGAAAAAATGTAGATTTCTTCAATAAACAATTATCGATTTGAGTTCAGCATAGCATGTAATTAAGGAAGTTTAAGAAAGATTTGACGGGGTAAAGGCCTTCGGGGAACAAAATAAAAATTTACCAAATGACGAAGTAAGTATATGTCGTGGTGGGGGAACTTTCTCACAAAGTGCTCTTTACTTTTATAGGCTTTGGGCCATAAGATTTAGACTGCTATTTCGGGTAGTAGGGGCACCGTTTCATTAACACCGTCAGTATCAGTGGGCAGAAAGAAACGTCATTCATCGAATTTTAATTATATCTCTGAAAATGCCAAGAAATCTTATGATTTTAAAAACACAAGGGGCCAAATAAGATCGTTTAACTTTTTGTTTTTTGTTAGCTAAAAAAACTTTTAAAAGTTCTCTTTTTGTCGTGTTTCGTCATTCGTTTCAACTTCCGACATTATGAACTGAACGAACAAAAAATTGGAAAAACCGACAGGAATCTGAACAAAATCGTTAAAAAGACATTTAGCCAGTTTTATTTGTCTCGTTACAATCATTTACTCTGTCAAAGGTAAGTAGAGAATTTTGATTAAAAACAAACAATCACCGTTTTTAATTCCTCTTTTTATTCTCTGTTAATGTTTTAAGCGAAATGAAAAATAAAATAAATTATAATAAATTCACCTATGATTTTATTTTTATTTTTGAAGAAATAGTATTTTTTACAATTTAAAAACCGCAAAACAACAAAGAAGTTTAGTTGGATTTTTTTCTTTGGTTTTATTTACAATCACAGTTAAAAACCGGACATGTCTATAAAAAAAAACAAAATTTAACTTCGTTCTGGTTTTTAAATTTGACCCATTAAATTTCTTTGTGACTTTTTTCTTTAAAATTTAAAAGTTTATGGAATACAAATCTTCGGTTTGATGGAGTTAATACGATTTTCTTGGATTGTTTTAAAAAATGTTTTAAAAATAAAATAAATCCTTTTTCTTACTCGGTAATAAAAAAAAAAACGTTAATACGAAATGTTTGATATTTTTATTTTTAAACACTTTCACAAAATAAGCAGCCGATTGCAGAAATAATTTTTTTGTAGAATTAAAATTTCTTAATTTATTCAGTTAAATAAAATAACGTTGAAACGGTTGACTCATTGCAGTCGATAAAAAAAGACTACTCGTTTTTCGAAAGAAAATAATTTTTTTAGAACGCCTTTGTTTTTCCATTTGATTCGTTTCAGTGCTATTTTGAAAAGTTTGCTAAGAAAATTTCGGATGGCAGATTTTATTCGTCACTTCGAAAGGAAAAACAGAACGTCGGATATTAAAAAAAACTAATCAGTTTTTTTTTGTTGTTGTTGCCTGACACGAAATATTGGCACAAGGCCAATATACCGAGCATCACCAAGCCCCTACAATATTGTATTTATGTAGGTACCTCTGTTGCGGTGTCGAGTCCCAGAGGAAGTCGAATCTGCAAACTTGAATTCTAGATTAGTCTGAAACAGCCAAGACAATGAGGAGACAAAGGCAGAAGTAAAAACAATAACAACTTTGGTTTTATTTACGGGAGTCGATACAAGATGTAGTTCGGGTTCGCTTCAGGTCCAAAGGGTGGTAGTCTCTAACTGGAGTGGGTGCGGTGAGACCTTGCCCAGTGCCGGGTCGAGCTGTGGCGTTCGTTGTGGTAGCTAGTCAGCTGGAGATGCTGGATGAGTCGCCTGGCTGGTTCGGAACGTTTCGTCTTCGGGTCTAGGTCGAAGTGGCAAGCGTGAAGGCGAACTCGTGCCAGTGGAGGATACCTGACGAAGGGCGGAGTCCCTAAACAGAGCCGAGTTAAGGTCTGCGCGGAAAGCAAGACCATACTGAGAGGTTACGTTACGAAATCCCTAAACAGGGCCGAGTCAAGACCTCCTATATATTAACCAATGTAATATATAGGAGGTCTTGGCCGAGTCGAGTTATGGTCGTACCGAAGGGTTACGGAATCCCTGACTCCGAAATTTCTGGGCGCAGCAAGGCTGGTGGTTAGCGAAGAGTTGTTCGGTCACTGCTCCCAGATTGGTAGGAGTAGAAAAGCGCTAAATATTAGTTGCTCCCCACGTCGTTTGGTGTTTTGGGGAGCGCAGCCTAATTCCATATGTATTTCGATGGTTTTAGGCTGGTGTGTATTTGCAGAATTGATCTGTGTCGCACGTGTAGTTAAATGTTCTTGAACTTTCTTAACGGCAGGCCTTAAGGGTCCGCCATTTGTTGGTCAAGGTCAGAGAAAGGCTACTAGCTGCTGCTGCTGTTGCTATGGTCGTTTGGGGTCAGGAGGCGGTTAGTAGCTGCTGCTGCTGTTATGATGGTATCTTTTTGGAAGCAGCTGTTTGGGGCTGCTACACCTCCACTCATTTTTCTTTACCTAAATTTAAATTTAAATTTTAAAAATAAGTAAGTTAACTTGAAACTTTAAAATTAGCTTTAATTGAAAGCCAAGAGATTAAATTTAGTAATTCCAGGAATAAAAAAATTTTTAAATTTAAAAAAAAGTCTTACAAAAATAAAATACACCTTGCTGATACATTATTTTCTTCATATTACTGAATTTAAATTGACTTTAAGTTGACTTGAAACAAAAATTACTTGCTTACTGCTTAAAAAATGTTTCAAAAAGCATTTCTCAATTATGGTAGCCTTGTTATCACAGCTGTTAACACCTTATCAGCAGCCGACAACTGACAATTTACAGTATCCGGCCAAAAGTATGGAAGACGAATTTGGTATAAATCTTATTCATACAAATCGTCTTTTTTATTTTTAACTATGTTAAAATTGAACAATTTTCAGCAATTATCCAATATTTGATGGAATTTTAGTTAGTTTAGCTTTGTACACTTACGTTTGAAGATGTTTTATAAAAAATAAAAATTGGAATATAAAACTTGCTTTTAAAAAAATTTACAATTTAATAACAGAATGAAAATAACAGCAGAGGTAACCCAATAATTTATAAAATGTTATGGCATTTATTAATTTTTATTTGTAATATCTAGAATAGATACCTCCACAAATTGTGAATTTCACAATTATTATTTTTTTTAACAAAATTAGAAAATTAGGAATTAAAATGTAAAAGTTGCTTTAAATGTTTAAGGAATGACCTGCAAAACAGGCTGTTGAATTTTATAAACGTTTTACTCTTGAGACTTGAATCAAAATCAAAGTGCATTTTCTGTTGTTTTCATGTAAGAGAAATAATGCAAAACACTTGTTAACTTCTAAAATAAATACGACCCCTATAGAACATTGTACTTAAATGAACATATTTATTTACACACAAATTTTTTATTTTTTTTTATTTTAAAAATATAATGGCTGAACAAGTTTTATTAAATTTTTTATTTTTTGATAGGCAATATAATCATCAATTCTTAACTAAAAAAAAAGAACAGTTCTTTACAAGATTTTAAAAATATTTTTAAAACTTTATGAATTATTATCATAAAAAAATGAAAACAATTCTTTTAAATTTTATTAGTAATCAAAAAAAATTTTTTTCTTTAGACTATAATGTCCCTAATTATTATTTATTCCAGCAATTAAAAGCTTATCAAATTAAATTATATCAGAGTTTTATTGCATTTTTATTTTACTCTTCAGAGCAGATTTTCAGATACTGCCGAATAATTTTATATAAAAAAATTAGATGATTTGAATTCCCTGATGAGTTCTGTGCTTAAGTAATAAAAACGTAAATTGCAGAAAATTAAAATTTATTAAAATTTCATGAATTTACATGGAGTGGGGGTAACTGAGTTAAAAAAAAATTTTCATCAATATTTAATAAAATAATAATTTCAAAAATAATTTCATTTATTTGTGAATGAGTATTGAAAGTTTAATTAAAATCTGACAATTATTTTTTTTTGCGAGAATTTGTCACTGAAAAAGTGAGTTATGTAAAAAATTACATAATTGATTGTAAACAGTCGTAAGATTTTCTACAACGCTAACTCAAATCAAAACAAAATTTTCAGCCAAAATTTCGAACATGTTAAAAGGGATTAAAAAACTTTTATAAAATAAATAAAAATTATTTTGATCTTTCCACTTAATAATATTTGGAACATTTTGATGGAAAATGTTCGTTTTATAAAGTTTTGGTCTTTTTTTAATTCATACTATGCTGGCTTTTATGATGTAATGGAGGTACCTATTAGGTACCTCCACTTTTCAGCATAAATTTTTGAGACCTAATTTTAAAATAAATTTTTTCGAATTAAAAATATTCTTGAAGATTTCATTTTATATTTAATTAAAAGCTTAACGATTAAATTTGTTATTTCCATTAAGTAAAAATTTCTAGTGTATTTCAGATAGAAAATATATAGATTTGAAAGTCACATTTAATTTTGATTACTTAAATTTTCTTAAAAACGGCCATTTTCTTAATTTTAAGAAATTTGTAAACAAACAAAAATTATCGATTTTAAAAACATTTCAAAAGATTTCTGACACTTTATTTTAGTAAAATTAGAAAATTGAAAGTTAAATTAAGCTGATTCTAAAGAAATATTACTTACCTATAGTATAAAAAAGTAATATACAACAAATTATTAATGATTGGTAGTGTTCATCTGATCAAAGGTTTGATGGACACTTGACTGATTAGGCAATGACAGGTTGTACACATGCCCAAAAATGACAATTTTCATAAATCTAAGTGGAGTAACAAAACTCTTAATTTATGTAACCTTTTCATAATAATGGTAGTTTTAGTCTACCATACATGAAAATAAGGTAAAAATATAATGAATTAAAAATTATTTTAAAAATAGGGAAGCATAACTATGTTTATTAATCTATGCAATTTTGGACTCTCAAATTTAGTTTCCACTTAATTGCTATATCACATCCGATAAATACCCCAATACAGAATTTTACATGATTTTAAACTATTATAAATTATTATAATTAAAATGTAAAAATAAAAAATTCTTGTAAAAATTAATTATTCATCAGAAAAATTTTATTTCTTCAGACAATAATGTCCTTAATATTACTTATTTACAAAAGCAGTTAAAAGCTTTTCTAATTAAGTAATGTCATAGATTTATTGGATTCATTATTTTTCAATTCAGAGCAGATTTTCAGTTAAACAGTACAAATTTAAAAAAAAAAAAAATGTGGGTGATTTACAATCTCCAATGACTCCTACTTTTAAAAAAATAATTTCATGAAATAAGAAGGTTCTGTGCAAAATTTGATGAAATTAAGTAAATGGGCGGGGGGGGGGGGGGGCGCGGTAACACATTTAAAAAAATTTTTGTACCAATACTTTCTAAAAAGAACATTTAAAAAATAATTTCATTCATTTGTGAATAAGTTCTGAAAATATCATTAAAATCGAACAATTATTTGATTTGTACAAAAATTTTCAAATTAATGTTTTCAACAGAAAAAAAGCACAAAAACTTTGTACAAGGCAATGATGTAAACAAAACAAACATTTTAACCAGAATTTGGAATGTGTTAGAAAGGATTAAAAAAATTCAAAAAATAATTTAAAATTTCTTTGATTTTTTCCTCTTAATAATAACATCAATGTTTTGATGATAAAACTTTATTTTTGTTAAGTTAGTGGCCTTTTGCTTTATACTATGCCGTTTTTCCCACAAATTAGTGGAGGTTCCTAGTCTACATTAGTAAAATTTTTATTAACAGAATAACAAAATTGTAAGAAGGAAAATATAACTGAAATTTTGTTAACTGAACACTATAACATACTTGTGAGAAGAAAATGTTCATAGAGAAAATGCATGAAGTGTTACAGTTAAGATTGTTCAAAGAGAAATGTAAGTATTTAAAATGTAAGTATTTAAAATGTCCCACAGAAGTCTTATGTTACTTTCCCTTTTTCGGGAGGTTGGCAACAGTGTGAAAAAGAAGGTGAAATGAATAAAGAAATTGTACTTATCGCATACAATGTGTCCATGTTGTTGTTTTCTTTGGCGGCATGGAAGAAAAAATAAAGAAAAGAAAATTGGAAGTAAAGGTGAGACGTGACCAAGTCAGTTTGAAGTTTCTTCCTTACATTGTGAGATGCTGTCAGATACCGCTCCCATTCTGACTGATTTTGACCTGTCACAGAACATGGTTTAAGTAATAAAATTTATCATGTGACTGGCTCTAGCTGGCATTTTCTTCTTTGGGTGGGAAAAAATTTGACTGATGTCATATATCAATTTTCTATTTTCTATCCAATCGGGATCCAGAATTTTACTTTTCACACTGACTTGTGAAATTTACCTTGATCTGGTATTTTCCAAAATGCTTTTAGTAATTTGGATCTGATTTTGCAGGTGTGCAATTTTATTTTGTGTATTTTAGATAACTGTTGAATGATATAGGATTTATATAACATGGTCTAAAATTACTTTTACTCTTGGAGACTGGGTTATTGGATTTAAAAATTTAAGTGCTGTCTTCGAAGTTAAATTATATTTAGGATTTCAAAGAAATACTAAGAGAAAACTTAATTACCACTTGTAATTATTTAAAGTTGTTATGTGTTTTTAAAACCTCGGCACGTACATTTGACACTCATCAAACTGCAATTATAGGCAAAAAAATAAATTTTCTTAGCCAATATTTTTTTTAATTTTTAGGCACCTCCACTAAATCACTGAGAAGACAGCATAGTATGAAGAAAAAGGCCCCAAACTTAATAAAACTGAACTTTTTCCATGAAAATGTTCATGTTATTATTAAGAGGAAAAGATCAAAGTATATTTTAATTATTTTGTTTAAATATTTTTAAATAATTCTTTCTAATATGTTCAAAATTTTGGTAAAAAATATCTTGTTTTGATTTGTCAGCAGGTAACCATATTGATCCCAAGTTGACAATGAATAATAAATGTTATTACCGAATTAGGTAACTCAGTTTTTTTTGTTTCTTTTTTCACTGATTTCTTGCAAAAATTAAAATAATTGTCAGAATGAAATTTTTGGAACTTACTCATGAATGAATTAAATTATTTTTGAAATTATTTTTAAAATGTTCATAAAAATATGTATATTTTTGCATGTTACCCCCACCTCCAATAAAATTAATGAAATTTCAATAAATTAAATTTTGTAGCTAACATTTGTTTGTTTTATTATTTAAATGCAGTACTCATTTAGGAATGTAAATCATCTATGAATTTTTTTAAAAACTTGATTTTCTTTTCAAAAATTTGATCTCAATAATAAAATAAAAAATGCAATAAAACTATGTCATCAATTACTTAGATAAGCTTTTAATTGCTTTCATAAATAGTATATGTTAAGTACGTTATAGACTAAAGGAAATCAAATTTTCAATGAATAATGAAATTTTAAAAGAATTGTTTTAATGTTTTCTTTTTTAATTATTATAATTTCACAATTTTTGACAAAGTGTTACAAAGCCTTGTGGCAGTTAGCTTATTAATTTAAGACTATAGGTACTGATTGAAAATTCAAATATTTAATACAGTTTGTCAAGCCATTATATTTTTAAAATAATTTTTAATTTTTTTGGTGATTTTAAAATTTGTATGTTATTTTCTGTGTTACATTAAAATGTCAAGTGTTTCACAGTTTCTTCTTACAGGAAAAACATTTGGTCAATTATGTCAATTCTGCTCAACCATACATACCTTATCCTAACAGCTGGCTCTCATCACGCAATAATCACATATGGGAAAAGTCAGAAAGATCAATGCTTCGTGATTAAAAAATAGTTTTATTCTAAATTTTATGCTATAATTAAGTGATACTTGTGAAAATCAGATTAATTAAACTTTTTCAAAAACCATTATTATCTGTGATCCATTATTTTTGGAAAATTAGCAAATTTACAAAAAATAATGGGTCACAAAGGTATAATTTATTTTTGCAAGATTTTTAAATCCAAGAATAAACTTTCGTTTGCAGATGTGCTAATTGCCCAAAAATGGCTAAAAATTTGAAAAATTTTAGATTCTGATCAATTTTGGTTAGAAACCCACCAGAGTATTTTATATACTGGGAAGTAAATTTAATCTTTCAGCTTTCAATTTAAGCTAAAACAAAAGCTTCAAGAATATCTTTTTATTTTTTTAAATTTAAAATAAAAATTAGGTATCAAAAATGAGTAGAGAGATTTACAGAAAAATGAATTTCTCAAAATACCTGAAAATAAAAGTTTGGTGGTGTGTAATAGATGTAAAAAAAACACACAAGTAATACTTTTATCAAGATTTGCTAACACAAAAACTTCTACAAAATTATTTCATTTGTGAATAAGTCCTGAAAGTTTCATTAAAATCTGGCAATTATTTAATTTTTGGTAGAATTTCCAAATCAACGTGTTTTTCAATATGGAAAAGACACTAAAATTTTCTCTTGTAATCTTTGGTCTATCCGTTGACAGAAAAACAAACATTTTAACTAAAATTTAAAACGTGTTAGAAAGTATTAAAATCCTTAATCAAAAATGCTTTAGTCTTTCTTCTTAAAGATTTTGATGATAAAACTTCCGATTTAAAGTTGAAGCAATTTTTCATCACGGTATGCTATTTTTTAAAACTTTCTTTTACATTATCTGGTATAGGCCTATTCCTTATAGCTTCGGTTCTATTTGGGTTAGGCTTGCTTTCTTTATGATCAATTATTGGACCCAAATATTCAATTTTGTTCATGCAGAATTCACATTTTTCTAGGCCCATGTTAAATCCGTATTTCTCTATTCTCTTGAATATCTCTCGAACATGATTTTTGTGTTCTTCTGAATTTTTGCGCTTTATTAATATGTCATCTAAGCATGCCATTGCAAATTCTAGATCGGCCAGCATCGTATCCATCATTTGTTGAAATAAAGACGGTGCTACTTTCAACACAAAAGGTAAACGTTTTAAGGTATAAAACTTTCTATGCATATTATTAGCAAGATATTTTGTATACTCTTCCCCGACTTTGACTTGCAAATATGCTTTGAATAAATCAATTTTCAAGAAAATTTTGTCTCCATTCAACTTTGAAAAAATTTCTACTGGCATAGGAAGCAGATAGCTGTAGTCTTTTAGATATTCATTCAGTCCTGTTAAAAATTGAATGCATACTCTTATTTTCTTATTTTTCTTTTTTACATACACTGTGGGTGATGCCCACTCCAAGTAATCTACTTTGACAATTACTTCAATTTCTTCTAGTCTTTGTAACTCTTTGTCTATTATTTCTAACGATGAAAATGGTACCTTTCTTTTAGGTTTATAAACTGGTTGTATTTTGTCCCTTGGTTCGAATTTTACTTCCGTCTTAGTACAACAACCAATTCTGTCAGAAAATACTCCCGTAAATTCATTTTTTAACTTGTTAACAAATTTTTCTATCTGTTTGGATTTCTCTATACCATGCACATTTAATTTTCTACAAAACGTACTAATTGGTCTTTCCCATAAATTAAATAACACAATCCAGTCGATACCAAATAGGTTAGAATTTCTTCTCCAATATGACATAGATTTTTGCCTGGTATGTCTTATTGTCGAACAACACTTTTGCATAAAATTCTCCTTTGAATTTTAACTTTCTTCCAGAAACATCTTTAGCAATTTTCTCAGTGTTTCGTAATTTTGGTCATCACTGTTAATCACTGTTATCTTTGGGGAGTTTTTTTTATATCCTGTTGATACTGTTTTTCCTTGTGAGTTCTTTTTGAATCTTCGTCGCTACTGTTATATTGTGAGAAGGATAAAAACAACAAGGTAAATTTCAAATGGAAAGATTTACACAACATGTAAAGGGTTAACAAATGACAGAGTTTATTGTACAGAAAAGTACAATTAACAGAGAGTTCGATAAAATGGTAGGTCAAGACGGAATGGGAGCGGAAGTCGAATCGTCTCGTACTTACTTCTTAAACTCTTCAGCGAGTCAACTGTCGGGGGTTATTGGATGTTTCATTATAACAGATTTTAATATTTCTGGTTTGTCAGTTGCTCTCTCTTGTCATGAAAGAGATCTTATATCTTTTATATATTCTTCCCATTGCTGGAGTATTTCCTCTTTCTCTAATATGAACATTCTATTCATGTTCTTTGTCCTGTTAATGCCCTTATTTCTTTATTCATGTTTCCTTTATTAGTCTTGCTCAATCAGTCTACCACTACACATTTGTTGTTGAATCATTTCTCTTTAGCCTGTCTGCATTTGCTCCTTATTTCCTTGTGTATTTTCCTGTATTCCATTCCATGTCTTGGTATTGTTTTTTGTCTCATTTGCTTCATGTCAAGAATCTCTTCAGTCATCCACATGTTTTTTCTTCTGCCTCTGATTTCCTTTGGGATAATATGTGCTGTCGTCACTAGTGCTTCCTTTAGTGCGTCCCATTTTGAGCTTTCATTTCCAATTTGTTCTTCGGAGTTGTTTTCACATTGTTAGTAAGTGCTGAAATTTTTGATAAAATCAGATAGTTATTAAATTTTTGTTAATATCTTTGAAAATATGACTAATGTTTCCTGCTAAATTTCTTAAGGTCAGATTTATTCGTGCTGTTGTCATCAAGTTTTCATGTTTGATTTATATGATCAAAGAATTGCCAAATTGAAATCACCACGTCAGTTTATATAACTTGTAAAAAAACAAAAATACTTCATTAATTGATATTAAACTGATTCCTTATTCTCTCTTCCGTAAAGAAAATAAACAAAAGTTTATTTAGTTTTTACATTTTAAATTTAATACTTTTGTTTTTGTGATAAACTGATTTCATATATTATTCATGACTTTGTTAAATTCTCCCATTATTTTTTTTTCACAGGTCTTTGGGCTGAACAAAATCCAGATATTCATAAACCTGTTATTGAAAATTTCAATGAAACAAAACAATAATTTTTACTTTATATCAAGAACAATGAAGCTTGTGGATTTTGGGTCGGGGGGTTATTTGTAGACAGTTTTACATATGAGTAAAAATTAGAAGTCCTTCGGTTAAGATTTCTACCCTTTGTCTTGTTCCAGATTTATTGCGTCATATCAAAAAATGAACCAGAAACAGACACTATTCTTGTGAATTTGGTGGATCTGCATGTTAAAAGAAGTCAAATTCAAAATATCACATTAAAGTACACATTGGAGAGAAATCACATTCTTGTGAAATTTGTGGCTCTGTCTTTTTACCAAAGACAAACCTGTATTGCCATATGCAAACACACACTGAAGATATACCATATTCTTATGATTTTTGTGGGTCACCATTTTCACAGAAGACACTTTTTTCACTTTTGATTCAGCATACATGAAAGTGCAAGAAACATATTCTTTTTACTGTGACTCTGTATTTTTAGTCATGTCAAAATTGCAATACCATATGCGAACAAACACGGGAGAAAAATCTTATTCTTGTGAAGTTTGTGGATCTGCATTTTCAAAGAATTACCGTTTGAATCGCCATATGCAAACACACACTGGAGAGAAACCATATTCTTATGAAGTTGGTGGATCTGCATTTTCACAGAAGACCTCTTTAACACATCATAAGCGAACACACACTGGAGAGAAACCATATTCTTGTGAAGTTTGTGGAACTGCATTTTCAGCAAAGATATCTTTGGCCTGTCATATGCAAACACACACCGGAGAAAAACCATATTCTTGTGAAGTTTGTGGATCTGCATTTTCACAGAAGTCAAATTTGAAGTGTCATATGAGAACACACACTGGTGAAAAACCATATTCTTGTGAAGTTTGCGGATATGCATTTTCAGTGAAATCACTTTTGAATCGCCATATGCGAACACACACTGGCGAAAAACCATATTCTTGTGAAGTTTGCAAATATGCATTTTCCGTGAAATCACATTTGAATCGTCATATGCGCACGCACACTGGAGAGAAACCATATTCTTGTGAAGTTTGTGGATCTGTATTTTCAGAGAAATCACGTTTGAAATGCCATATGCAAACACACACTGGAGAGAAACCATATTCTTGTGAAGTTTGTGGATCTGCATTTTCAGTGAAATCACGTTTGAAATGCCATATGCGAACACACACTGGAGAGAAACCATATTCTTGTGAAGTTTGTGGTTTTGCATTTTCTGTGAAATCACATTTGAATCGCCATACACGAACACACACTGGAGAGAAACCATATTCTTGTGAAGTTTGTGGATCTGAATTTTCAGTGAAATCACATTTGAAATGCCATATGCGAACACACACTGGAGAGAAACCATATTCTTGTGATGTTTGTGGATCTGCATTTGCAGAAAAATCATGTTTGAAATGCCATATGCGAACACACACTGGAGAGAAACCATATTCTTGTGAAGTTTGTGGTTTTGCATTTTCTGTGAAATCACTTTTGAATCGCCATACACGAACACACACTGGAGAGAAACCATATTCTTGTGAAGTTTGTGGATCTGCATTTTCACAGAAGACCTCTTTAACACATCATAAGCAAACACACACTGGAGAGAAACCATATTCTTGTGAAGTTTGTGGATCTGCATTTTCAGTGAAATCACGTTTGAAACGCCATATGCGAACACACACTGGAGAGAAACCATATTCTTGTGAAGTTTGTGGTTTTGCATTTTCTGTGAAATCACATTTGAATCACCATACACGAACACACACTGGAGAGAAACCATATTCTTGTGAAGTTTGTGGATCTGCATTTTCAGTGAAATCACATTTGAAATGCCATATGCGAACACACACTGGAGAGAAACCATATTCTTGTGAAGTTTGTGGATCTGCATTTGCAGAAAAATCATGTTTGAAATGCCATATGCGAACACACACTGGAGAGAAACCATATTCTTGTGAAGTTTGTGGTTTAGCATTTTCTGTGAAATCACTTTTGAATCGCCATACACGAACACACACTGGAGAGAAACCATATTCTTGTGAAGTTTGTGGATCTGCATTTTCAGTGAAATCACATTTGAAATGCCATATGCGAACACACACTGGAGAGAAACCGTATTCTTGTGAAGTTTGTGGTTTTGCATTTTCAGTGAAATCACATTTGAATCACCATATGCGAACACACACTGAACAGAAACCACATTCTTGTGAAGCTGGTGCAGATGTGTTTTCATGTAAATTAAATTTACAGTATTAAATTTCAACATCCCCTGGAGAGGAAACTATATTCTTATGTTTATGGATTATTTTGGGGCCATGTTCGTATGTAAACAGGATATAAAATATCAATGCATATTTTTAAAATTTCGGTTGCTATGTACTGTCTGCATCATGTTGAAATCTCTTATAAAGAGCAGCACTGATTTTGTGAAATTTGTGTATCAAAATTTATACAGATGTCAATTCCATTGTTGTGAATGGAAACAATGAAGCAAAACTATATTCATATTAGGTATTGCAGTTTGAATTTCCACACATGTCATCTATCATTGAACACATACAAAAGCACATTTGTGAGGATACTTCTATTCCGAAATCTCCAAAGAAAAAAATGGATTTTTCTAACATATGTTACAGTAAAAAAAATGTTTGTTTCAGTTTGGGTGATTTCATGAATTTTAGAGATCAGTGAAAAATTAAAATATTTCAGTCATTTTAAGTTTTATTTGTTTAGCACCAGTGTATTTTGCTTATTGGAAAATATTAAATTCTTTGGTTCCAATGACTTTAGAAATGACTGCTGAAAACAACCCATCCCCATATTTATGCACAAAACTTATGCATACAGGGATTTTTTCCTAACCAATAAAAATGTAAAATTTCTTGGTTGCACCTGCCATATTTTTTTTCTTGTTTTGATGTCAGATCATTACAATAACTTAAATATTTCTATTTTGCTTGTTAGAATCATTCTTACTTGTTCTTTTTCCTTCGTAACTACATTTTGTCTTGCATGTATTTCGCTTATTCTTGTGGCCTGTTAGAAGAAGGGAGGTTGAACCAATGTATTGGAATAACAGAACATAGATACAAAATACGAGGGTTATTAGTCAGCAGATAGTAGTGTCCGTTCAAACTGTCAAGTTAAACAGCTTCTCGACTGTCTCACAGGTTAGTGTTCATGAAGAAAAAAGAGTTCATTCCACTGAACACTTGCTTAGTATCATTTTGCTTCTTTTTCTTTCTTTCCTTATTCAGAACTTTAAGCATTATGTCGGTTGCATAATAAATTTAATCTATTAGAATTAATTAATTAAATCTTCATGAAATATTTATCTTTTTTGTAAACTTTATTTCAATCTTAGGTATTCCTTTATTTCTTTTATTGAGTGGATGATGTATCTATACAAAACTTTTTGCTGATATTCAGTTTTAATAAAGCGAACTATAATTTTTTTTGTTGGAAAACAATCTTTGACATATATTTGTTTGTGAAAAATGAATAGATATTTTGATTGTACAATTTTAAATGTTCAGATATTGGGCATTGATGAAAACATTGATATAATTTAAATAATCCTTTGAAGAATTATGCAGGCAGAATTTATGGATATTTTTGAGTGGAAACATTCTTCAAAATAACTTTCTGAATGAATGTTTTTTTTTTGTTTTGTTTTTCTTCAAAAACTCAATTTCAAATACAGAATTTAAATTATGTCCTTTGACTTCATTGATTTTTTAAAATTTGAGTGTGGGATTAATTAGTTTTCTATGGCTTATCAACACTTTTCCGGTTATTTAAATCCAGAAGATATTTTTATATTGTCTGAATTTTTACCGTTAGCAATTACCCCATAGATGGGTGGGGAGAATAGGTGAATTCATATGTTTTCTAAATGTATATGTGAATATTAAAATTCCAACAAGAATTGGAATTTGGCTCTCTGATTAACCTTTCTGAGCCAGTCTTCATTATACCATCTGCATATTCAAGCTTAGAGCACCTGGGATTTAAATGCAGTAATTCATGTAGGCACCAACCAACCTTGATATTGTTCATTTACAGTGATTGTACAAGAACCAGTGTTTCAGTGTAAGCTTATGATGATAGGCTTTTCATGTTAAATTTACGAATCTCATTTGCAGCTAATAGCCGTATATTTTGTTTTATCTATTTTATATCTTTCTGTTTCATTAGCCACAAATTCCTCCAAGTTAGTTTAGAATATATCCTAAAAATATTTTAATTCGGATTTTAATTTTCTATTATTTATTTTTTAATGATATAACTTTTGGGAAATGAACATACGGAAAATCCAACGATCATTGCTACCAGAATTTAAATAAAAGAATATTCCTCAGTTAGCTGTAAATGTTTTTTAAGTTTTGCCAAAAGAGCATTTTGTCCATGCATTTAATTAAATAAAAATAACAAACACCAGCATAAGAAAACTAAGAATGATTTTGATTTTTAATAGATTACTTAATGAAAGCAAATACTTAAATAAAAACACAAAGACACTTGGAAAAATTCACTAAAATTTTTCAAAATTATACAAACAGCAATAATGAAATGATGGGAAATTTTAAAGAAAAAAAGAATTTAAAAAAGTGAAAATTAATAGAAACAGGTGAGGTGCAGTGGATATCGGCTCGGAACGAGAAATTGGAAAGCCGAGTTTGAATTCCAGTTGAATTTATTGCATTGACTTACATTCAGATAACCTTGGGAAAGGTATTAATCCATCTCTTCCTTCCAGTTATGGGTTAAATAACAGGACAGATTGGGTTCTATAACCTTGGCTGGCAACCAGTCTACTGCAGAAATCAATGGCAAATTTTCTTTTTTTTTCACTATATTAAATATTGGAGAGTTCCTGTCATTCTTGAATGGTTTCAGTGGCATATGTTAGATATTCATGAGTTGTTCCCCTTTGAATGTAGTTACTCATACTACTCTTTCTACTGCAACCTCCCACCACATAATATACATTAGGTGCCAGACTACTGTAATTCAGTTCTCAATAAATACTTTGTTATGTTAATATGTCTTTCTTATTCTTTCCATCTTGTTACCCTTTTTACTAACATGCATTTGTATCAGCCTAATATAAAATGGTATCAGCTTAATATAAAAGCATAGACCAACAAATTGTTTACTGAATAGGTTATTTTCTGAGTAGAAATTAGATTTAATTTCCTAAACATGTTACTTAAATTCTATTTTTTTCACTGTTATATCACAGGCTCTTGGAATGAACAAAAAGAAATGAAAGATTTGAACCCCCTAAATAATAATCGTTATTCATTCACCATCTGAGAATAGCAAAGATCACATAGACTGAAATCAATGAATTCCGTAAACATGACAACTTATCACCATGTTCAATTTAGAAGTGGCGTCCTTATCTTCAAAGACAAGGGATGTAACTTAATTGTAATTTGAGTTATCATCCTTCATAGAACGAAAAAATTTCTGGTAGATTTTTTGTTTCCACTTACTTCGTGGCTAATACATGTTAGTGAATTTTTGTTCAACACTTCACAGACACATCTTCCGATTAAGACCTTCCAAAGATGAGAACATGATTAAAAACTGTGTATCCTATCACTTGCAGCTACAGTAAGAAACATAAAAAAAAACAGGCTGTCTCCCTTAAGATAAGACTGCAGGAACACACAAGGGAAAATAGGAAAATCAGATATGGCTAACCACATATGGATGGAAAAGGGACATCACCAGCTTCTGTCAGATGAGGTTGAAATAATAAACAGAGAATGTCACTGAAAAACATGAAAAATTAAGGAATCAGTGCATGTTCTAGTTTTTATTGAAAATAAAAAAAATTTATTCAAAAACCTGTTTACTTTTGGAAAAATGAAAATTTCAAAAATGTAGTTTCAGCTATACTTGAATGTCCATATAATGGACATTGATTTTATTGAGGTGATACCAAGCAAAGTGAGGGACCAGATGTTTGCCCTCAAAGATCCAGAAAGCAAATGACCAAAACTGGTCTTTGCACAGCCAGCTCCACGCAGATGTTCCAGCAGAAAACCAAAAATTAAAAAATATCAAATTCCTTTTTGCGAACTTAAGTGAATTTTGTTTATCGTCCAATGGGAATCCCAGAATTAAATATGGGTGTGAATTCCCAAATGACTTGCTGGGACCCACAAAGATGAAATAAAATGCAGACACAGGAAGCATCATCAGTTGAGAAAGTACGAGCATAATTAACACGTCCCTTGACCTCGTCAACCAATCACACTATGCTCCCCCCTTCTCTCTCATCTTCTTTGCTGTCCCCTGAGCTACTTACCCGATCAACTGAGTGGAGACATCAAAGATATTCCTAATTGACAAACGCTCACACATACATACACACACACAAACTCTCTTTTCAGCATTTACTGCTATGAACATTTTAACGTCCTTTGAACTCATCCAAAAGACATTACTTTTATTTGTAAAAAACCTTAATTGATATATGTGTATATATATATATATATATATATATAAATGTTGTTTCTATATGCAATTTGATTTTCTTGTTTTTACCCCCCCCCCTTACATTGGGCTATCTACTAACGAGGCTAAATTCAGTTAATCTGTTTTAACACGCAACTGCGCTTCACTAGAACAGATAACCCACTATATTATCACATTGAATATTTGATTTACACTGCAAATGTTTGGTTAAACTGGAAAAATATTCATTTCAACCTCATCAAATTGTTAATTTGGAATTGTGTTTTTAGATTGTAAAGAATTTCCTGTTAAATTTGCTTTGCTCTTATTTGATATCTTTACTCAAGATAATATTTCCCCTCATTATTGATATATAATTAATCTATTTGGCAAATTGATGATCCCTTGGATTTAAAATTCTTTAGGTTTTAGTAATTAAATACACCCAATATCAGTTTTAACTTCTTTAAAATAACCTTTTTTTCCTTTTAAGAAAGTTAATGATGCATAAAGATGATAACTGGAGAAAGGTTAGAAGATAAAGAGAATTGAAAAAATTTCATATTTAGTGCAATAATGTTGGGCAATATATATTACTTTATAAAATCAATATGTGGGTAGAAATCAATTTGAGCAAGTACACAAAACTAGAAAGAGGCATAAGTTAAGAATGCATCTTTTCCATGGATTTATTCAACCTATCCAGTGAAACAATATTAAGAGAACTAAAAATTCTATTAGCATTTATTATTGGCAAACACAATCTTGACAACAAGATAGCACTGTTGATGGCAGACATAGAAAGAAAACTGCAGCTACTGCTAAACAATGTAGTAAAGGAAGTGTAAGAATACAGAATGTATGATTGTTAGCTAGAGGGAAAGCTGAAGATGCAATCTATGAACTGGCAACATTAGAATCAAGTAGGTGCAGACATTGAAATGCCACAAGCCTCCTGCTATTTACATGGGAAGTTTTCAGACAAACTATTATCCTTAGTGCAATCAGTTCTAACCTTCACAACTAAGACTCGCCATGCCACATGAATTTTCAGGAATCACTATCATTCCTTTCATATTCCACTGGTGAGATAAATTCCATTCAGCTTCTTCCCATGAATCACTCTTCCCTGATAAGTACAGCTTAATTTCTTCAAGTCTCGGGTCAACCATTATATTCCCCACATATCTCCATAATCTCTGCCTGTTGTTCTGTAATCCACTGCAGTGAGTGGTTATTGAACCTTGTGTTGAACTCCTCCAAAATGAAAATGGATGCTGAACTATTTACTCAGATAAAGGGAAGACTTGTAGCAATAGAAATGTAGTACTATAGAACACTGTTGAGAATATCATGGATACAAAAAAACATGTGACTAATTAGAAAGCTTCAATCAAAATAGGAACAAAAAGGAAAATCTTAATTTGACTTAGAATTGGAAAAAATCGTTGGGATTTCTGGAATGCACAATCAGAAAAGAGAACTTTGAGAATCTGACACTCACTGGACATATTGTAGGTGGGGGTATTACTTGATCTTATCTCCTAGAATGCCTGCAAGATGGAATTCTATTCAGGACTATCAAAATAAAGAACTCTTCTATTTGCTCACTGAGAAACAGGATATTATAGGGAGGAGACATGTCCAGTCTTGCTCTCTAGGAAAATTAGTTGCCTGGTAAACTTACTACTTTATTTCAAACAAACCATGTGAACATTGCATTTACTACAGGTAAGTACATTAAAGTTTTTTTTTTTTTAATAACTGCATATTTTTCTTTTTCTTTATTAGCAAGCTCTGATGTTATTTATATATATAAAATAATATATATATCTCAAACAGTATGGCTTCCACTTTGCAAGGTCTACAGCTTATTTGCTAACGACCATAACTGAGTACATATGTCACAGCCACAAATAGCCACTCCCAAAAAGAAACAACCATAACAGCAGCAGCTATCAGCTGTTCCCTGACCTTTTACAAACAATGGCGGATTTTAAGACCCACCATTAAGAAAATCCAACTGCACGTGCAACACAAAACAATTTAGCGAATGCGTCCGAGCTTAAAACTGTTGTAATATGCATCGAATTAGGCTGTGCTTCCCAAAACACCAAATGACATGGGGAGCAATTATTATTGAGCGTTTTTCTACTCCCATCGATCTGGGAGTAGTTGACCGAACACTTTTGCTTATCACCAGTCTCGTTTCGCCCAAAGATTTTGGAGTTATCTAGTAATAACACCCCGCGCTTTTGGCACTGATCCTGCCTCCCGGCATTCGAATCAGCCATCAAAGTCACTATACCCACTTCTGGCATTGATCCTGCTTTCCTGGCAGTCAATCAGCCATCAAAGCTGCCACACCATCTTCTAGATCTGATCCTGCTTTGCAGTCACATAGGCCACTCAGAGTCGCAGCCATGATGACCCTACTTCTACTCAGCCCTGTTTATGGATTCTGCTTCCGTAACCCCTCGGTACAGTCTTGCATCCACGACAACCTTATCTCAACTTGGCCCTGTTTAGGGATTCCATCGCCGTAACGTAATCTCTTGGTACAGTCTCGCATCCGCACCGACCTTAACTCGACTTAGTCCAGTTTAGGGACTCCGCCTCTCTTCAAGTACCTCCCACTGGCATGAGCTTGTTTCCACGCTCGCCACTTCAACCTGGGCCTGAAGACAGTACGCCCCAAAACAGCCAGGCGACTCTTCCAGCATCTCCAGCCAACCAGTTACTGCTGTGAATGCCACATTTTGACTTGGCACTGAATGAGGCTCGAAGCTCGCCGTACTAACTCCATAGAGGCTACTACCCTCCAGATCTGGAGCCTACCTGAACAACAACTTGTACCAACTTACATCAATAAAAACCAAGGCTGTTATAGTTATTACATCTGCCTTTGTCTTCTCATTGTCTTGGCTGTTCACACTTATCAAAAATTCAAGTTTGCAACAAGCCTGCAACACATATACCAGGCTCTCGATAAGAATGGTGAGGCTCGAACTGTTGCCCTTGATATCTCCAAAGCATTTGATAGGGTCTGACACATTGGCCTTCTGCACAAGCTACAAGGCTATGGTATCACTGTACACTTGCTTGGTTTGATCCAGTTGTTTCTATTAAACCGTATAATGAAGGTCATTTTAAATGGGCATGCCTCCAGATCCTATCACATGAATGTGGATGTTTCCCAGTGCTCTATCCTAGGCCCAACACTCTTTCTGGTCTTCATCTTCCTGATTTGACCAAATCCCAAGTAGGCATTTATGCTGACAACACCATTTACTTCTGCCTCAGTCAGAAATCTGCCAAGGCAGACAAAAATAACCTCACTGCTGATCTTGAGAAGGAACTCCAATCTGGGGTATGAAATGGCTCGTAAACTTTAGTGCTTCCAAAACAAAGCTGCTTTCCGTCAATTACCATAGACAGTCTCTTCTGCCACCTCCCTATTAACATGGGTCTAGCTAGACTCTCTAAAAGGAAAACACTGCAACTCCTCAGCCTCACTCTCTCAGCTAACTCCAAGTGGAATGACTACATTGAATCAATAGCTAAATCTACTGTTATGAAGGTTGGGTCACTGTGTCGGGCTAGGAAGTTTTTCTTACCTGAGTTCATCTTGCACATATACAAATGCATCAAGTTCTGTTGTCATATCTGGGCAGTTGTCCTTGCTATTCATCTCAAGGCTATTGACAGGATAAGAGAATCTGCAATGTAATTGATCCTGACCTGACAGCTTGACTCCACTGTCTTTCTTACCGATAGGATGTGGTCTCCCTCTGTTTCTTCTACAAATATTTTCATGGCTTCTGCTTCAACAAGATTAGCTTTCTGGTATCCTTTCTACAAGAATTTACTTGAGCAACCAGACTGGCAACAAGGTCTCACCCTTTTACAGTCAAAACAGCCAAATGCAGCCATCACTTCTACTATACCAGCTTCTTTTCTCACACTTCCCTCTTATGAAAATCCCTTTTATTTACTTACTTCCCTGATAGTTACTATCTCCAAAAGTTTAAATGGAACATCAATTGCTATCTCTTATCCTCTTGACTCCCATATTTCTTTTATCCTTTCCCCAACACACCCTGAATCTTGTTCTCTTTTTTTCACTCTACTCTCACGCAACTCTTTTCACATCAATATTCCCATCTTTCTCTTGCCCATTCTCTGACACCCACTATAACCAGTTCCTCTTTCTCTTCACTCTCCTCTTATGTAGCCCCCTCTGCACCAGTGACAGTACTGCCTTGCTTGAGGTGAAATGATTAAAAAAAAAATATGCCTTCAGTGAACAGGTTGTTTGAAATACTACAATAATTCAAAACAGAAAGTGAACACATAAGAAAGTTCAGGATTAACTGTATCACTTTATTTATTTAATGATTTTCCATGATCGTAGTTGTTCTTAATAATATCTGAATTGTTAAACAAAATAATTGTTGATGGATTTTAACACAAAGAATGAATTCCTGTTTTACTGGTTGGTTGTAAACAAATTTTTTTATGAACAATTTTAAGAGAAAATATTGCTTGGGTCATATTTACTTTGTTGTTCATAATAATATTGTTATGGAATACATCATTAGCCCTAAAATAAACATGGAAAATGTAAAGATTCTCAGAAAAATCCTTTCTGTGAATGCAAAATTATTGATTTATATAAATAAAAATATCTATTCTTTTTCTTGATGAGTATAATACTCTTCCTTTTGAAAACTAATTTTTTATTTTTTGAATTTTACACATTTACACCAAGAAATTTAAGGAAAGAATCAAAATGTACAAATTTATTAAAATAGCAGAAAGAACTAATTTTTTTTAAAAAACATTATCTCTGATGAAAATTTATTTTGAATTAATGCAATTTGATTTATTTTCTTTTAAATGGTGAATAAACATGCATCAGTTAAGGGCCATATGTGATACATGCTTGGGCGATCATGTCTTGAAAGATACATGATTGACAGGGCAGAGAATTTTCCCATAGTAGGTTGCCATTATTTTTTGCAGTAGACTGGTTGCTAACCAAGGCTAAAGAACCTAATCCATACTGCTATTTAATATTTAACTTATAGCTAGAGGGAGAAGTGACAGATTGATACCTTTCGCAAGTGTATTTGTGCATAAGTGAATGCAACAAATTCAACTGGAATTTGAATTTGGCTCTCCGATTTCTTGTTTTGAGCGAATATCCACTGCACTACAAAACACATCCTAAATCATGCATTCCTTTCATCCATATCTTTCGATAAAAAAACATGCATACCTTTTGATAAAAAAATTTTATGCAAATTGAAAATTTTTCTTTATAATTGCTTTTCTGTTTCATGAAATCATATAACAATTAAAAATCTTATCAATATATCCAGTATTGTTTAGATAATCAAATCCTTTCTCCATCTTCTTTTAAATGTTCATACAATGTGTGGGTCGATACATTCTTTAGCCTTCAGAAGCCAAATAAAAAATAAAGATATTGAAAGGAAACACTTGACCTCCTTCTTATTCGGTCCATCATACTTATTTTGGTTATCACACTGACAACTTTTTGTCTGCTATAATCTCTGACCATCTTAAGGTGTCGTCAGCATCCTTTAAAAATGTGTAAACTTTTGTAATTTTGATCCAAACATTTTGTTATTCATAGAATAAGGAGAGATTGTTATCATTCCATTTTCCAAAGCATATAATGGTGATAATAGTAAGTATTCCTCAAATAAAAAAAAATTACAAGCAAAATTAGAAAGACGAGATGTGTCAATAACATCAGTGTGCTAAAAATGCAGATTTGTTGTAATATTAGATTCGGCAACAAAAACTTTTCTAAGACAAAACATCAATATTTAACTAATAAATACACACACACATATATATATATATAATAAACTTCCCCATCATCTTTGATAAATGTGGATTCAACAGTTCAGCTTCCAGAATTGATAAACTTATATCCACATCATGTTGGAACACCAGTGACCATTTGATCACAAAAGTTAAACAACATTGAGCCTGGTCAGTACTTAGATGTTTGATTGCTTGGGAATACCAAGTACATTTGCAGACAGGCCTATTTTAGAACATGAATTAAATTTTTAGATTAATATTTTGGTTTTGTACCAACTTGCAATGTCATGATTATCCTCAGTACAATCCATTCTATGTTCCATTTTTTTTTATCTCCTACACTAAATTTGTTATGTTGATATAACTCATCATGGTCCATGGAGTAGAAACAATCTACCCTCATAAATTAAAGAAATGGTTCAGTTCAAAATTTCATATCAACAATCACCTGATGAAGGCGAGTGGACACAATGGGTGAAATGTTATTATCACAACAATAGTCGGCATGTAAATAAATCTGCACTCATTGAATAGCTTTTTTTTTTCTATTTGCAGTTGAGTGTGATATACTTTAAGTTCAAACATAATTTTTGAAATTTGGGGAAAATTTAGAAAATACTTTAATCATGTATATAATATATATGCATCTTTTTCTCAGATTTTTAAACCTAAAAGTCAAGGATGTATATTATACATGAAAGCAAAATAACTTTTTCAGCTAAGCAGATCACCACATTTAGAATGGTACAACCAGAAGTAAATTATATTTAAGATTCAAATGAAATAATGTGTAGCAAAGTTTAAATCACTGACCAAAAATAGCCTTTGTTTTTTTGTTTAAGTTTGATATTAAGCACATTTCAGTTTCTTTGCTGCAGTCACTGTCAAAGGTAAACATTATGAGAGATTCATCTCTATTTTCTGCATTGTGGATCTCTTCAACATGTTTTGATGTTGGAATCATTCAGTCATGTTGTTCTTTCTTGAAAATCATGTAATCATCACTACTGTTAAGTACATTAATGATGAATTTTTAAGTGATTTAGCCATCATGATTGCAGGGATGTTTGCTAGGCTGTCTATTTTCTAAACCCCTGTCATTGGCTCTAAATACTGTGTATTTTTGTTTGTATTTTTTTTGTTATTTATTTGTATATCTATATATATAATAATCATCTCAAATATTTTGCTATCACTTTTGACAGCAAGGGTATACTTGAATTCAATGAACCTATTGTTAGAGATATCAGCATTTCTAGCAATACAATTTGTCATATCCTTTTGAGATGAAGAGATGTATTCTTTTTTTTTTTAACTCCAGTTAATGACCAGCTTTTTTCACGTCTATTGTCTCCAGCCCCCCATTTGAATTGTTGAACATAAAATTTTGTTAATGTTTTCAAATAGCCATAAAAGAAGTTTCATTTGAAAGACTGACCACCCCACAAAAAAAAAAAAAAAAAAAAAAAAAACCTGTCTAGGAGTATTTGCTCAAAGGAAGTAAACAGGCCGAAATAAGTATTTTACGCCACAAGTCATTCAGCAGTGAATCAGATATGAGAACGGTGGTAAGGGGTGAGATATAGTCCGATTTTTTCTGGTCGATAACAGGAAAAAAGGTAGGTTTCTTCAATAAACAATTAACGATTTGAGTTCAGCATATACATTTGCACGTAATTAAGGAAGTTTAAGAAAGATTTGACGGGGTAAAGGCCTTCGGGGAACAAAGCAAAAATTTACTAAATGACGAAGTAAGAGCACAGTATATGTCGTGGTGGGAGAACTTTCTCACTAGGTGCTCTTTACTTTTAGGCTTTGGGCCATTCGGGCGGTAGGGACACCGTTTCATTAACACCGTCAGTGGCAGTGGGCAGAAAGAAACGTCATTCATCGAATTTTAATTATTCCTCTGAAAATGCTAAGAAATCTTATGATAAACACAAGGAACCAAATAACATCGTTTAACTTTTTTGTTAACTAAAACAACTTAATCTCTTTTTGTCGTGTTTCGTCATTCGTTTCAACTTCCGACATTACGAACTGAACGAACAAAAAATTGGAAAAACTGACAGAAATCTGAACAAAATCATTAAAAAGACATTTTTAGCCAGTTTTATTTGTCTCGTTACAATCAAAGGTAAGTGAAGAATTTTGATTAAAAACAAGCAATCACCGTTTTTAATTCCTCTTTATTCTCTGTTAATGTTTTAAGCGAAATGAAAAATAAAATAAATTCACCTATGTTTTTACCTCCGCAATCACTGAAAAAACAGCATATGCCATAGTTACTATGAAGGAAAAAGGCCCCAAACTAAATAAAAACAAACTTTTATCGGCAAAATGTTTATATTAACATTAAGAGGATAGACATCAAAGAATTTTTTTAATTATTTTTCAAATTTTTTAATTATTCCTTCACGTTCGAAATTTTTGTAGAAAGTCTGTTTTTTTCTTACGTCAGTGCGAGCCCTAAATTGCCGCAACGTTAATAAGTGAAAAAGAAAAAACGTAATATTGTACAATGCACTTTTTTTGACAGTGAAAGACACATTAAAAATTTGGAAATTCTCGCAAAAATCAAATAATGGTCTGATTTTGATGAAAATTTCAGGACTTATTCCTAATTGACCGAAATCAATGTTGAAGTAATTATTTTGTATAAAATATTGGTAAAAATATATTTTTTTTACATATATTACCCCCCACCGATTAATTTCCACAAATGCTTAAAAATTCGAATTTTGTCCACAATAAGTCTAATATAATTAAATTCAGGAGTCATTGGGGAATGCTAATTAACAGTTTTTTTTCTCCAATCGTGCCATTTTTATAAAAAAAAAGTTCGAATTGCGAAAAATGCAATAACTATGCTAATTTTGATGTGGATAAACTTCTGATTGCTTTTATGAACAATATAAATTAAGGGTATCATAGTGTGAAAAGAAAAAAGTTCAATGAATAATGAATTTTTACAAGAATTATTTTCATTTTTTAATTATATATAATAAAAATTATAAAAAGTTTAAAAATTATTGTTAAATTAAATTTCTTCCTCAACGTGTTCGGCTAGGGTATGTAATTTAATGCATGAAGACTACAATTACTAATCGAAACTTTAAAAGCTTAATATAAATGATTGAGCCAATAATTAAAACATTTTAATTGTGTGCATTTTTACTGCCCGTATTTTTCTTTGTACGGATGGCCGTACGTGATATTTATCATTAAAAGGTCACGTGATTCAAAGGTTGTCTTCCCTTACATAAAAAATTACATTCGTATATTTTGTCGCCTTCGGCCTCTCTATTTTAGCCTTGTTAACAACTTCCGGTTGTCATTATGTCACTTGACACTTGAGATAGGCAGTGTAGATCAGATTACCTTAACTGATAAAAAGTTATAGTGAATATTTCAGAGAGTAAGCAAGTACGAAAACAGATAAAGGTAAGTTTTAACGTAAAAAATTGACTTCAATAACGTGTCAGATTTATTTTCGCCAGATTTTTAAAACAGGAATGTGGCTTAAAATGTGTCGATCAATCAATAAAATGGCGGTACTTATAAATTTTTTATTTTTAATCTGAAAAATTTCAGATTCCAATCAATATAATTTCGCTTTAAAATATGCCAGTGTATTTTGTTTACTGGAATTACTAAATTTAATCTCTTGACTTTCAATTAAAACTAATTTTAAACCGAAAATATAACTTATTTATTTTAAAAATTTCATTTTAAAATCAGGTATTGAAAATTTATACCGAAAAGTTGAGGTACCTAGAATCATAATAGTATTTTTTACAATTTAAAACCTGCAAAGCAACAAAGAAGTTTAGTTGAATTTTTTTCTTTGGTTTTATTTTACAATCACAGTTAAACCGGACATGTCTATATAAAAAAAAAAAACACACACACACAAAATTTGACTTTGTTCTAGTTTTTAAATTTGACCCATTAAATTTCTATGTTACTTTTTTTCTTTAAAATTTAAAAGAAAATGGAAAGATTATGGAATACAAATCTTCGGTTTGATGGAGTTAGGATGATTTTCTTGGATTGTTTTAAATAAAATGTTTTAAAAATAAAATAAATCCTTTTTTTTTACTCGGTTAAAAAAAAAACATTAATACAAAATGTTTGTGAGTTTTATTTTTAAACACTTCACATTAACAAAATAAGCGACCGATTGCAGAAATATAATTTTTAGTAGAATTAGAATTTCTTAATAATTTATTCAATAAAAGAAAATAACGTTGAAACGGTTGTTGACACATTGCAGTCGACAAAAATAAATGACTACTCGTTTTTCGAAAAAAATAATTTTTTTAGAACGCCTTTGTTTCCACTTGATTTGTTTCAGTGCTATCTTGAAAAGTTTGCTAAGAAAATTTCGGATGGCAAATTTTATTCATCACTTTGAAAGGAAAAACAGAACATTGGATATTAAAAAAACTAATCAGTTTTTTTTTCTTTTTTTGCATATACCTCCATTACATCACAAAAACTAACATAGGATGAATTAAAAAAAAGGACCAAAAACTTAATAAAATGAACGTTTTCTATCAAAATGTTCCAAATATTATGAAAAGGAAAGATCAAAGTAATTTTATAAAATTTTTTAATCCCTTTAACATGTTCAAAATTTTGGCTGAAAATTTTGTTTTGATTTGAGTTGCAGAAAATCTTATGACTGTTTCCAATCGATCATGTAATTTTTTACGTAACTCACTTTTTCTGTGGTAAATTCTCGCAAAAAACCAATAATTGTCGGATTTTAATGAAACTTTCAATACTCATTCACAAATGAATGAAATTATTTTTGAAATTATTTTTTTAACTCTGCTACTCCCACTCCATGTAAATTCATGAAATTTTAATAAATTTTAATTTTCTGCAATTTATGTTTTTATTAGTTAAGCGCAGAACTCATCAAGGAATACAAATCATCTATTTTCTTTATTTAAAATTATTCGGCACTATCCGAAAATCTGCTCTGAAAAGGAAAATAAAAATGCAATAAAACTCTGATATAATTTAATTTGATAAGCTTTTAATTGCTGGAATAAATAATAATAATTAAGGACCTTATAGTCTGAAGAAAAAAATTTTTAATAAAGGTTTAAAAGAATTGTTTTCATTTTTTTTATTATAATAATTCATAAAGTTTTAAAAATATTTTAAAAATCTTTCAAAGAACTGTTGTCCTTTTTTTTAGTTAAGAATTGATGATTATATTGCCTATCAAAAAATAAAAAATTTAATAAAACTTGTTCAGCCATTATATTTTTAAAATAAATAAACAAAATTTTGTGTATAAATAAATATGTTCATTTAAGTACAATGTTCCATAGGGGTCATATTTATTTTAAAAGTTAACAAGTTTTGTATTATTCCTCTCACATGGAAAACAACAGAAACTGCACTTTGATTTAGATTCAAGTCTCAAGAGTAAGACGTTTATAAAATTCAACAGCCTGTTTTGCAAGTCATTCCTTAAACATTCAAAACAACTTGTATATTTTAATTCCTAATTTTCTAATTTTGTTAATAAAAAGAATAATAATAATTGTGAAATTCACAATTTGTAGAGGTATCTAAAATATGAAAAATAGATATTACAAATAAAAATTAATAAATGCCATAACAATTTATAAATAATTGAATTATATCTGCTATTATTTTCATTCTCTTCTGTTGTAAATTTTTTGTTAAAAGCAAGTTTTATATTATTTTAATTTTTATTTTTTATAAAACATCTTCAAATGTAAGTATACAAAGCTAAACTAACTAAAATTCCATCAAATATTGGATAATTGCTGAAAATTGTTAATTTTAACAGAGTTAAAAATAAAAAAGACGATTTGTATGAATAAGATTTATACCAAATTCGTCTTCCATACTTTTGGCCAGATACTGTAAATCGTCAGTTGTCAACTTGTGATAACAAGGCTACCGTAATTGAGAAATGCTTTTTGAAACATTTTCTAAGCAGTAAGCAAATAATTTTTGTTTCAAGTCAACTTAAACTAAATTTAAATTCGGTAATTTGAAGAAAATAATGTGTCAGTGAGGTGTATTTTATTTTTGTAAAATTTTTTAAAACTGAGAATTGGCTTCTGTTTACAATCGATGAAAACTGGTGGAAAATTTGGAATTTTTAAAACTTTGAAATTTAGAAAATTTTTTATTCTTAGCAATATAATATTGATTTAAAATACACCAGGGTATTTTGTTTACTGGAATTACTAAATTTAATCCCTATAAGAATATTTTGTAGCTGATCGGAAATAATTAATTTTATTAATTAATTAAAAACCATAACCAGAAAATCTTTTAATTGCTATTATAGATCAGAAGAGCACATACTAAGAGAAATTTTCCTTATCCTCTGAATATGAGCAAAGGAAAACGAAGGTGATTAATTTTATTAACTAAATATTAACTGTAGCTGGAAAATCTTTATCTTTAAAAAGAAAGCAGGGACAAAAAATAACACCTGGTATTTCTCTATTATTGTAAACCAGAAAGAAGAAAGATAAGAGAAATAGATTTGTCTCATGTCATAGAGTCGATTTTGGCCCACCCATAAAGACAACTGTCATTCTTGAACCTGAAAGAAAGATAGATTTAATTGTTACTTTTTGGCCGGGAAAAGAATAGAAAAAGAAGACCAGAGTAAGAAGAAAAAGAAAGAAAAGTCTAAATTTGTTTCAAGCCATGAAACAATAAATGTCGGTTTTGGCCACCCAAGAGAAGGCTAGCATGATCATTCTAAACATAAAGGAAAGATAAATTTAATTGTTATTCTTTTTCTGGAATAGGAAAGGGGGATTTCATTTTGTGTCCGGATTGTCTCGCTGGCATGAGTTGTGGGGGGAATTCAGATAACAAATGTTTTGATTATGAGTCGGAGTACTTTCGAGAAAAGGTATTTTCACTGACATCAGGGTAAGACTGATAAGGCATTCTTGTCACTTGAAAATATAGGTGACTCAGAGAGTGGATATTAAAAAAACATGTGCGAAGAAATTGTTATCGGAGTAACAATGTCAATGGACCCTTGTCAACTTGTTTTGGGCGAAGGCAGTTCAAAAAGGTTAATACCTATTGTTTTAAGAAAAAAAATAAAACCCCAAAATTGTTTCGTGAGAAAGAAAAATTTTGAGAAAGAAAAGGTGTATGGGGAGATGATGTCATAAGATCAAGAGAGATTCCATTGGTCCTGTAAACAAGCCCCTAAAGGGGGAGACAACTAACAATTGACCTCATGAAGAGAAGACTAATCCCATTGGGGAAACCACAGGTAACAACGAGTAGCAGCTAAACCCGGCATCCGATTGGTCACCGAGATGAGGTGTTAGACACCCAGCAACCATTGGCCCCACACCATGGCATGGGCATAAATACAGGGTCCCAAGGGGCCAAATATTAGTTGTTGCAGCTCGAGTGGCAGAGAGTTCAGTTTCCCGGTCCAGAGACATAATGACCAAAGACAGATCCCAGTTGAAGAAGTAAAGAGACAGAGAGATGATTGCCATGCCGTTGGATGCCAACCGTAGAGAAGTCAGTCACCAATCAAACAACCAGAGTTAAGAGACAGACAAGAGAATTTGCAGACAAGTCTGAAATTGTTAACTGAAAGAGAATAACCCAGCACTTTGGCAATTTCCGTAACATTCCAGAAAACAAGCAACAAGTTGACTAGATTTATAATGAACTTTGACTTCTGTTGGAGTAGCGAGCTGTGGCCAGCCAGATTTCTTGTGATTGCTTAGGAGAATAATTCAATTTACGTAAGAAATGTCCGTTTTGCTACCAGTTGATAGAAGCAGGGATGGGAAATTATTCCAGAAGAGCATATTGTGTATATTCCACTTATTTTTCCAGGTGGTCGCATATTTAGTGCTGTTTAGACCAAGAGACTATGGTGTATAATCTGTATATAAAGACATTGTTTCACAACACCACAGACATCAGTCCACTTATTTTTCTTGGTTCTATATTTCTTTCTTTTATTACTTAATTGTGTGCACGCTTCCCGGTTTGGTTTAGATCGGCAGAGAGACAGCTAGTGGAAAACTCACGTGACTACCTTGTGATTAATCAACATGTGGGACAAGGGAGAAAACCGTGACAGAGGCTATCTACGACCAGCTGACTGGATCAAAACCAACAGCGACCAAGGGCCAGGGTAGTGGCACACCCTTGGCTTTCAATTAAAGCTAATTTTAAAGTTTGAAGATAACTTACTTATTTTTAAAATTTCAATTTCAATTTGGGTATAGAAAAATGAGTGGAGGTACCTACATAAATACAACATTGTAGGGGCCTTGGTGATGCTTGGTAAGTTGGCCTTGTGCCAATATTTTATGTCTTAGGTGCCTCCACTTTTCAGCATAAATTTTTGAGACTTAATTTTAAAATGAATTTTTTAGAATTAAAAAATATTCTTGAAGATTTCATTTTATATTGAATTAAAAGCTTAACGATTAAATTTGTTATTTCCATTAAGTAAAAATTTCTATTGTATTTCAGATAGAAACATTTAAAAAAATTTTTGTACCAATACTTTCTAAAAAGAACATTTAAAAAATAATTTCATTCATTTGTGAATAAGTTCTGAAAATATCATTAAAATCGAACAATTATTTGATTTGTAAAAGAATTTTCAAATTAATGTATTTTCAACAGAAAAAAGCACAAAAAGAACAATTTTAAACTTTGTAGAAGGCGATGATGTAAACAAAACAAACATTCTAACCAGAATTTTGAACATGTTAGAAAGGATTAAAAAAATTCAAAACATAATTTTAAAATTCTTTGATCTTTCCTCTTAATAATAACATCAACATTTTGACGATAAAACTTTATATTTGTTAAGTTAGTGGCCTTTTGCATTACGTTTTGCTGTTTTTCCTGCGAATTAGTGGAGGTTCCTAGTCTACATTATTAAAATACAATTTTTATTAACAGAATAACAAAATTGTAAGAAGGAAAATATAAGTGAAATTTTGTTAACTAAACACTATAATATATTTGGGAGAAGAAAATGTTCTTAGAGAAAATGCATGCAGTTTTATAGTTAAAATTGTTCAAAGAGAAATGTAAGTATTTAAAATGTCCCACAGAAGTCTTATGTTCCTTTCCTTTTTTCGGGAGGTTGGCGACAGGGTGAAAAAGAAGGTGAAATGAATAAAGAAATTATACTTATCGCATACAGTGTGTCCATGTTGTTGTTGTTTTCTTTGGTGGCATGGAGTACAAATAAAGAAAAGAAAATTGGAAGTAAAGGTGAGACATGACCAAGTCAGCTTGAAGTTTCTTCCTTACAGTGTGAGATGCTATCAGATACTACTCCCATTCTGACTGATTTTGACCTGTCACGGAACATGGTTTAAGTAGTAAAATTTATCATGTGACTGGCTCTAGCTGGCATTTTCTTCTTTGGGTGAGAAAAAATTTGACTGATGTCATATATCAATTTTCTATTTTCTATCCAATCGGGATCCAGAATTTTACTTTTCACACTGACTTGTGAAATTTACCTTGATCTGTTTTTTTCCAAAATACTTTTCATAGTTTGGATCTGATTTTGCGGGTGTGCAATTTTATTTTGTGTATTTTACATAACTGTTGGATGATATAGAATTTGTATAACATGGTCTAAAATTACTTTTACTCTTGGAGATTGGGTTATTGGATTTAAAAATTTAAGTGCTGTCTTTGAAGTTAAATTATGTTTAGGATTTCAAAGAAATACTAAGAGAAAACTTAATTACCACTTGTAATTATTTAAAGTTGTTATGTGTTTTTAAAACCTCAGCACGTATATTTGACACTCATCAAACTGCAATTATAGGCAAAAAAATGTTAAATAAATTTTCTAAGCCAATATTTTTTAAAATTTTTAGGCACCTCCACTAAATCACTGAGAAGACAGCATAGTATGAAGAAAAAGGCCCCAAACTTAATAAAACTGAACTTTTTCCATGAAAATGTTTATTATTATTGAGAGGAAAAGATCAAAGTATATTTTAGTTATGTTTTTAAATGTTTTTAACTAATCCTTTCTAATACGTTCAAAATTTTGGTAAAAAAATCTTGTTTTGATTTGTCAGCAGGTAACCAAATTGATACTGAGTATACAATGGATAATAAATGTTATTACCAAATTAGGTAACTCAGTTTTTTTGTTTTTTTTTTTTCCACTGAAAAACACAGTAATTTGTAATATTCTTGCAAAAATTAAATAATTGTCAGAATGAAATTTTTGGAACTTACTCATGAGTGAATTAAATTATTTTTGAAATTATTTTGAAAATGTTCATAAAAATATGTATATTTTTGCATCTGTTAGCCCTACCTCCAATAAAATTCATGAAATTTATATAAATTAAATTTTGTAGCAAACATTTGTTTTATTATTTAAATGCAGTACTCATTTAGGAATATAAATCATCTATGAATTTTTTAAAAAGTTGATTTTCTTTTCAAAAATCTGATCCCAATA
Organism: Ascarosepion bandense; assembly: GCA_037127315.1. Lineage (NCBI taxonomy): Eukaryota > Metazoa > Mollusca > Cephalopoda > Sepiida > Sepiidae > Ascarosepion > Ascarosepion bandense. The sequence continues at coordinate 219,065 of JBBBDQ010029019.1, forward strand.
ATAAAATAGAAAATGCAATAAAACTATGTCATCAATTACTTAGATAAGCTTTTAATTGCTTTCATAAATAGTATATGTTAAGTACGTTATAGACTAAAGGAAAACAAATTTTCAATGAATAATGAAATTTTAAATGAATTGTTTTAATTTTTTCTTTTTTAATTATTATAATTTCATAATTTTTGACGAAGTGTTACAAAGCCTTGTGGCAGTTAGCTTATTAATTGAAGACTATATTTACTAATTGAAAATTAAAATATTTAATACAGTTTGTCAAGCCATCATATTTTTCAAATAATTTTTAATTCTTTTGGTGATTTTAAAATTTGTATGTTATTTTCTGTGTTACATTAAAATGTCAAGTGTTTCACAGTTTCTTCTGATAAGAAAAACATTTGATCAATTATATCAATTCTGCTCAACCATACATAGCTTATTCTAACAGCTGGCTCTCATCACACAACAATCACATATGGAAAAAGTCAGAAAGATTAATGCTTCATAATTAAAAAAATAGTTTTATTCTAAATTTTATGCTATAATTAAGTGATACTTGTGAAAATCAGATTAATTTAACTTTTTGGAAACCATTATTATCTGTGATCCATTATTTTTGGAAAATTTGCAAATTTATCAAAAATAATGGGACACAAAGGTACAATTTATTTTTGCAAGATTTTTAAATCCAAGAATAAACTTTTGTTTGCAAATGTTTTGATTGACCAAAAATTGTTAAAAATTTGAAAAATTTTAGATTCTGATCAATTTCTGTTAGAAAACCACCAGAGTATTTTACTTACTGGGAAGTAAATTTAATCATTTAGCTTTCAATTTAAGCTAAAACAAAAGCTTCAAGAATACTTTTTCATTTTTTAAAATTTAAATTAAAAATTAGGTATCGAAAATGAGTAGAGAAACTTACAGAAAATTGAATTTCTCAAAATATCTGAAAATAAAAGTTTGGTGAATGGGTAATAGATGTAAAGAACACACAAGCAATACTTTTACCAAGATTTTTTAACAAAAAAAACTTCTACAAAATTATTTCATTTGTGAATAAGTCCTGAAAGTTTCATTAAAATCTGACAATTATTTAATTTTTGCTAGAATTTCCAAATCAATGTGTTTTTCAACATGGAAAAGACACTAAAATTTTCGATAGTAATCTTTGGTCTATCCGTTGACAGAAAAACAAACATTTTAACTAAAATTTAAAATGTATTAAAAAGTATTAAAATCCTTAATAATCAAAAATGCTTTAGTCTTTCTTCTTAAAGATTTTGATGATAAAACTTCCAATTTAAATTTGAAGCAATTTTTCATCATGGTATGCTATTTTTTAAAACTTTCTTTTACATTATCTGGTATAGGCATATTTCTGATAGCTTATGTTTTATTTGGGTTAGGCTTTCTTTCTTTATGATCAATTATTTGACCCAAATATTCAGTTTTGTTCATGCAGAATTTGCATTTTTCTAGATCCACTTGAAATCCATATTTCTCTATTCTCTTGAATATCTCTTGAAAAGGATTTTTGTGTTCTTCTAAATTTTTGCTCTTTATTAATATGTCATCTAAGCATGCCATTGCAAATTCTAGACCGGCCAGCATCGTATCCATAATTTGTTGAAATAAAGACGGTGCTACTTTCAACCCAAAAGGCAAACGTTTTAAGGTATAAAACTTTCTATGCATATTATTAGCGAGATATTTTGTACATTCTTCCTCGACTTTGATTGCAAATATGCTTTGGATAAATCAATTTTCGAGAAAATTTTGTCTCCATTCAACTTTGGAGAGTTTTTTTTATATGCAGTTGATACTGTTTTTCCTTGTGAGTTCTTTTTTAATCTTCATTGCCACTGTTATATTGTGAGAAGGATATAAACAACAAGGTAAATTTCAAATGGAAAGATTTACACAACATGTAAAGGGTTCACAAATGACAGAGTTTATTGTACAGAAAAGTACAATTAACAGTGAGTTCAATAAAATGGTAAGTCAAGACGGAATGGGAGCGGAAGTCGAATCGTCTTGTACTTCCTTACTTCTTAAACTCTTCAGCGAGTCAACTGTCGGGGGTTCTTGGATGTTTCATTATAACAGATTTTAATATTTCTGGTTTATCAGTTGCTCTCTCTTGTCATGAAAGAGATCTTATATCTTTTATATATTATTCCCATTGCTGGAGTATTTCCTCTTTCTCTAATATGAACATTCTATTCATGTTCTTTGTCCTGTTAATGCCCTTATTTCTTTATTCATGTTTCCTTTATTAGTCTTGCTCAGTCAGTCTACCACTACACATTTGTTGTTGAATCATTTCTCTTTAGCCTGTCTGCATTTGCTCCTTATTTCCTTGTGTATTTTCCTGTATTCCATTCCATGTCTTGGTATTGTTTTTTTGTCTCATTTGCTTCATGTCAAGAATCTCTTCAGTCATCCACATGTTTTTTCTTCTGCCTCTGATTTCCTTTGGGATAATATGTGCTGTCATCACTAGTGCTTCCTTTAGTGCGTCCCATTTTGAGCTTTCATTTCCAATTTGTTCTTCGGAGTTGTTTTCACATTGTTAGTAAGTGCTGAAATTTTTGATAAAATCAGATAGTTATTAAATTTTTGTTAATATCTTTGAAAATATGACTAATGTTTCCTGCTAAATTTCTTAAGGTCTGATTTATTCATGCTGTTGTCATCAAGTTTTCATGTTTGATTTATATGATCAAAGAATTGCCAAATTGAAATCACCACGTCAGTTTATATAACTTGTAAAAAAACAAAAATACTTCATTAATTGATATTAAACTGATTCCTTATTCTCTCTTCCGTAAAGAAAATAAACAAAAGTTTATTTAGTTTTTACATTTTAAATTTAATACTTTTGTTTTTGTGATAAACTGATTTCATATATTATTCATGACTTTGTTAAATTCTCCCATTGATTTTTTTTCACAGGTCTTTGGGCTGAACAAAATCCAGATATTCATAAACCTGTTATTGAAAATTTCAATGAAACAAAACAATAATTTTTACTTTATATCAAGAACAATGAAGCTTGTGGATTTTGGGTCGGGGGGTTATTTGTAGACAGTTTTACATATGAGTAAAAATTAGAAGTCCTTCGGTTAAGATTTCAACCCTTTGTCTTGTTCCAGATTTATTGCGTCATATCAAAAAATGAACCAGAAACAGACACTATTCTTGTGAATTTGGTGGATCTGCATGTTAAAAGAAGTCAAATTCAAAATATCACATTAAAGTACACATTGGAGAGAAATCACATTCTTGTGAAATTTGTGGCTCTGTCTTTTTACCAAAGACAAACCTGTATTGCCATATGCAAACACACACTGAAGATAGACCATATTCTTATGATTTTTGTGGGTCACCATTTTCACAGAAGACACTTTTTTCACTTTTGATTCAGCATACATGAAAGTGCAAGAAACATATTCTTTTTACTGTGACTCTGTATTTTTAGTCATGTCAAAATTGCAATACCATATGCGAACAAACACGGGAGAAAAATCTTATTCTTGTGAAGTTTGTGGATCTGCATTTTCAAAGAATTACCGTTTGAATCGCCATATGCGAACACACACTGGAGAGAAACCATATTCTTGTGAAGTTTGTGGATGTGCATTTTCACAGAAGACCTCTTTAACACATCATAAGCGAACACACACTGGAGAGAAACCATATTCTTGTGAAGTTTGTGGAACTGCATTTTCAGCAAAGATATCTTTGGCCTGTCATATGCGAACACACACCGGAGAAAAACCATATTCTTGTGAAGTTTGTGGATATGCATTTTCAGAGAAGTCAAATTTAAAGTGCCATATGCGAACACACACTGGCGAAAAACCATATTCTTGTGACATTTGCAGATATGCATTTTCAGAGAAGTCAAATTTAAAGTGCCATATGCGAACACACACGGGTGAAAAACCATATTTTTGTGAAGTTTGTGGATATGCATTTTCTGTGAAATCACATTTGAATCGCCATACACGAACACACACTGGAGAGAAACCATATTCTTGTGAAGTTTGTGGATCTGCATTTTCAGTGAAATCACATTTGAAATGCCATATGCGAACACACACTGGAGAGAAACCGTATTCTTGTGAAGTTTGTGGTTTTGCATTTTCAGTGAAATCACATTTGAATCACCATATGCGAACACACACTGAACAGAAACCACATTCTTGTGAAGCTGGTGCAGATGTGTTTTCATGTAAATTAAATTTACAGTATTAAATTTCAACATCCCCTGGAGAGGAAACTATATTCTTATGTTTATGGATTCTTTTTGGGGCCATGTTCATATGTAAACAGGATATAAAATATCAATGCATATTTTTAAAATTTCGGTTGCTATGTACTGTCTGCATCATGTTGAAATCTCTTATAAAGAGCAGCACTGATTTTGTGAAATTTGTGTATCAAAATTTATACAGATGTCAATTCCATTGTTGTGAATGGAAACAATGAAGCAAAACTATATTCATATTAGGTATTGCAGTTTGATTTTCCACACATGTCATCTATCATTGAACACATACAAAAGCACATTTGTGAGGATACTTCTATTCCGAAATCTCCAAAGAAAAAAATGGATTTTTCTAACATATGTTACAGTAAAAAAAATGTTTGTTTCATTTTGGGTGATTTCATGAATTTTAGAGATCAGTGAAAAATTAAAATATTTCAGTCATTTTAAGTTTTATTTGTTTAGCACCAGTGTATTTTGCTTATTGGAAAATATTAAATTCTTTGGTTCCAATGACTTTAGAAATGACTGCTGAAAACAACCCATCCCCATATTTATGCACAAAACTTATGCATACAGGGAATTTTTCCTAACCAATAAAAATGTAAAATTTCTTGGTTGCACCTGCCATATTTTTTTTCTTGTTTTGATGTCAGATCATTACAATAACTTAAATATTTCTATTTTGCTTGTTAGAATCATTCTTACTTGTTCTTTTTCCTTCGTAACTACATTTTGTCTTGCATGTATTTCGCTTATTCTTGTGGCCTGTTAGAAGAAGGGAGGTTGAACCAATGTATTGGAATAACAGAACATAGATACAAAATACGAGGGTTATTAGTCAGCAGATAGTAGTGTCCGTTCAAACTGTCAAGTTAAACAGCTTCTCGACTGTCTCACAGGTTAGTGTTCATGAAGAAAAAAGAGTTCATTCCACTGAACACTTGCTTAGTATCATTTTGCTTCTTTTTCTTTCTTTCCTTATTCAGAACTTTAAGCATTATGTCGGTTGCATAATAAATTTAATCTATTAGAATTAATACTATAATTAAATCTTCATGAAATATTTATCTTTTTTGTAAACTTTATTTCAATCTTAGGTATTCCTTTATTTCTTTTATTGAGGGGATGATGTATCTATACAAAACTTTTTGCTAATATTCAGTTTTAATAAAGCGAACTATAATTTTTTTTGTTGGAAAACAATCTTTGACATATATTTGTTTGTGAAAAATGAATAGATATTTTGATTGTACAATTTTAAATGTTCAGATATTGGGCATTGATGAAAACCTTGATATAATTTAAATAATCCTTTGAAGAATTATGCAGGCAGAATTTATGGATATTTTTGAGTGGAAACATTCTTCAAAATAACTTTCTGAATGAATGTTTTTTTTTTGTTTTGTTTTTCTTCAAAAACTCAATTTCAAATACAGAATTTAAATTATGTCCTTTGACTTCATTGATTTTTTAAAATTTGAGTGTGGGATTAATTAGTTTTCTATGGCTTATCAACACTTTTCCGGTTATTTAAATCCAGAAGATATTTTTATATTGTCTGAATTTTTACTGTTAGCAATTACCCCATAGATGGGTGGGGAGAATAGGTGAATTCATATGTTTTCTAAATGTATATGTGAATATTAAAATTCCAACAAGAATTGGAATTTGGCTCTCTGATTAACCTTTCTGAGCCAGTCTTCATTATACCATCTGCATATTCAAGCTTAGAGCACCTGGGATTTAAATGCAGTAATTCATGTAGGCACCAACCAACCTTGATATTGTTCATTTACAGTGATTGTACAAGAACCAGTGTTTCAGTGTAAGCTTATGATGATAGGCTTTTCATGTTAAATTTACGAATCTCATTTGCAGCTAATAGCCGTATATTTTGTTTTATCTATTTTATATCTTTCTGTTTCATTAGCCACAAATTCCTCCAAGTTAGTTTAGAATATATCCTAAAAATATTTTAATTAGGATTTTAATTTTTTATTATTTATTTTTTAATGATATAACTTTTGGGAAATGAACATACGTAAAATCCAACGATCATTGCTACCAGAATTTAAATAAAAGAATATTCCTCAGTTAGCTGTAAATGTTTTTTAAGTTTTGCCAAAAGAGCATTTTGTCCATGCATTTAATTAAATAAAAATAACAAACACCAGCATAAGAAAACTAAGAATGATTTTGATTTTTAATAGATTACTTAATGAAAGCAAATACTTAAATAAAAACACAAAGACACTTGGAAAAATTCACTAAAATTTTTCAAAATTATACAAACAGCAATAATGAAATGATGGGAAATTTTAAAGAAAAAAAGAATTTAAAAAAGTGAAAATTAATAGAAACAGGTGAGGTGCAGTGGATATCGGCTCGGAACGAGAAATTGGAAAGCCGAGTTTGAATTCCAGTTGAATTTATTGCATTGACTTACATTCAGATAACCTTGGGAAAGGTATTAATCCATCTCTTCCTTCCAGTTATGGGTTAAATAACAGGACAGATTGGGTTCTATAACCTTGGCTGGCAACCAGTCTACTGCAGAAATCAATGGCAAATCCTCTTTTTTTTTCACTATATTAAATATTGGAGAGTTCCTGTCATTCTTGAATGGTTTCAGTGGCATATGTTAGATATTCATGAGTTGTTCCCCTTTGAATGTAGTTACTCATACTACTCTTTCTACTGCAACCTCCCACCACATAATATACATTAGGCGCCAGACTACTGTAATTCAGTTCTCAATAAATACTTTGTTATGTTAATATGTCTTTCTTATTCTTTCCATCTTGTTACCCTTTTTACTAACATGCATTTGTATCAGCCTAATATAAAATGGTATCAGCTTAATATAAAAGCATAGACCAACAAATTGTTTACTGAATAGGTTATTTTCTGAGTAGAAATTAGATTTAATTTCCTAAACATGTTACTTAAATTCTCTTTTCTTCACTGTTATATCACAGGCTCTTGGAATGAACAAAAAGAAATGAAAGATTTGAACCCCCTAAATAATAATTGTTATTCATTCACCATCTGAGAATAGCAAAGATCACATAGACTGAAATCAATGAATTCCGTAAACATGACAACTTATCACCATGTTCAATTTAGAAGTGGCGTCCTTATCTTCAAAGACAAGGGATGTAACTTAATTGTAATTTGAGTTACCATCCTTCATAGAACGAAAAAATTTCTGGTAGATTTTTTGTTTCCACTTACTTCGTGGCTAATACATGTTAGTGAATTTTTGTTCAACACTTCACAGACACATCTTCCGATTAAGACCTTCCAAAGATGAGAACATGATTAAAAACTGTGTATCCTATCACTTGCAGCTACAGTAAGAAACATAAAAAAAAAACAGGCTGTCTCCCTTAAGATAAGACTGCAGGAACACACAAGGGAAAATAGGAAAATCAGATATGGCTAACCACATATGGATGGAAAAGGGACATCACCAGCTTCTGTCAGATGAGGTTGAAATAATAAACAGAGAATGTCACTGAAAAACATGAAAAATTAAGGAATCAGTGCATGTTCTAGTTTTTATTGAAAATAAAAAAAATTTATTCAAAAACCTGTTTACTTTTGGAAAAATGAAAATTTCAAAAATGTAGTTTCAGCTATACTTGAATGTCCATATAATGGACATTGATTTTATTGAGGTGATACCAAGCAAAGTGAGGGACCAGATGTTTGCCCTCAAAGATCCAGAAAGCAAATGACCAAAACTGGTCTTTGCGCAGCCAGCTCCACGTAGATGTTCCAGCAGAAAACCAAAAATTAAAAAATATCAAATTCCTTTTTGCGAACTTAAGTGAATTTTGTTTATCGTCCAATGGGAATCCCAGAATTAAATATGGGTGTGAATTCCCAAATGACTTGCTGGGACCCACAAAGATGAAATAAAATGCAGACACAGGAAGCATCATCAGTTGAGAAAGTACGAGCATAATTAACACGTCCCTTGACCTCGTCAACCAATCACACTATGCTCCCCCCTTCTCTCTCATCTTCTTTGCTGTCCCCTGAGCTACTTACCCGATCAACTGAGTGGAGACATCAAAGATATTCCTAATTGACAAACGCTCACACATACATACACACAAACTCTCTTTTCAGCATTTACTGCTATGAACATTTTAACGTCCTTTGAACTCATCCAAAAGACATTACTTTTATTTGTAAAAAACCTTAATTGATATATGTGTATATATATATATATATATATATATATATATATATATATATATATAAATGTTGTTTCTATATGCAATTTGATTTTCTTGTTTTTACCCCCCCCCCTTACATTGGGCTATCTACTAACGAGGCTAAATTCAGTTAATCTGTTTTAACACGCAACTGCGCTTCACTAGAACAGATAACCCACTATATTATCACATTGAATATTTGATTTACACTGCAAATGTTTGGTTAAACTGGAAAAATATTCATTTCAACCTCATCAAATTGTTAATTTGGAATTGTGTTTTTAGATTGTAAAGAATTTCCTGTTAAATTTGCTTTGCTCTTATTTGATATCTTTACTCAAGATAATATTTCCCCTCATTATTGATATATAATTAATCTATTTGGCAAATTGATGATCCCTTGGATTTAAAATTCTTTAGGTTTTAGTAATTAAATACACCCAATATCAGTTTTAACTTCTTTAAAATAACCTTTTTTTCCTTTTAAGAAAGTTAATGATGCATAAAGATGATAACTGGAGAAAGGTTAGAAGATAAAGAGAATTGAAAAAATTTCATATTTAGTGCAATAATGTTGGGCAATATATATTACTTTATAAAATCAATATGTGGGTAGAAATCAATTTGAGCAAGTACACAAAACTAGAAAGAGGCATAAGTTAAGAATGCATCTTTTCCATGGATTTATTCAACCTATCCAGTGAAACAATATTAAGAGAACTAAAAATTCTATTAGCATTTATTATTGGCAAACACAATCTTGACAACAAGATAGCACTGTTGATGGCAGACATAGAAAGAAAACTGCAGCTACTGCTAAACAATGTAGTAAAGGAAGTGTAAGAATACAGAATGTATGATTGTTAGCTAGAGGGAAAGCTGAAGATGCAATCTATGAACTGGCAACATTAGAATCAAGTAGGTGCAGACATTGAAATGCCACAAGCCTCCTGCTATTTACATGGGAAGTTTTCAGACAAACTATTATCCTTAGTGCCATCAGTTCTAACCTTCACAACTAAGACTCGCCATGCCACATGAATTTTCAGGAATCACTATCATTCCTTTCATATTCCACTGGTGAGATAAATTCCATTCAGCTTCTTCCCATGAATCACTCTTCCCTGATAAGTACAGCTTAATTTCTTCAAGTCTCGGGTCAACCATTATATTCCCCACATATCTCCATAATCTCTGCCTGTTGTTCTGTAATCCACTGCAGTGAGTGGTTATTGAACCTTGTGTTGAACTCCTCCAAAATGAAAATGGATGCTGAACTATTTACTCAGATAAAGGGAAGACTTGTAGCAATAGAAATGTAGTACTATAGAACACTGTTGAGAATATCATGGATACAAAAAAACATGTGACTAATTAGAAAGCTTCAATCAAAATAGGAACAAAAAGGAAAATTTTAATTTGACTTAGAATTGGAAAAAATCGTTGGGATTTCTGGAATGCACAATCAGAAAAGAGAACTTTGAGAATCTGACACTCACTGGACATATTGTAGGTGGGGGGATTACTTGATCTTATCTCCTAGAATGCCTGCAAGATGGAATTCTATTCAGGACTATCAAAATAAAGAACTCTTCTATTTGCTCACTGAGAAACAGGATATTATAGGGAGGAGACATGTCCAGTCTTGCTCTCTAGGAAAATTAGTTGCCTGGTAAACTTACTACTTTATTTCAAACAAACTATGTGAACATTGCACTTACTACAGGTAAGTACATTAAAGTTTTTTTTTTTTTTAATAACTGCATATTTTTCTTTTTCTTTATTAGCAAGCTCTGATGTTATTTATATATATAAAATAATATATATATCTCAAACAGTATGGCTTCCACTTTGCTAGGTCTACAGCTTATTTGCTAATGACCATAACTGAGTACATATGTCACAGCCACAAATAGCCACTCCCAAAAAGAAACAACCATAACAGCAGCAGCTATCAGCTGTTCCCTGACCTTTTACAAACAATGGTGGATTTTAAGACCTGCCATTAAGAAAATCCAACTGCACGTGCAACAGAAAACAATTTAGCGAATGCATCCGAGCTTAAAACTGTTGTAATATGCATCGAATTAGGCTGTGCTTCCCAAAACACCAAATGACATGGGGAGCAATTATTATTGAGCGTTTTTCTACTCCCATTGATCTGGGAGTAGTTGACCGAACACTTTTGCTTATCACCAGTCTCATTTCGCCCAAAGATTTTGGAGTTATCTAGTCATAACACCCCGCGCTTTTGGCACTGATCCTGCCTCCCGGCATTCGAATCAGCCATCAAAGTCGCTATACCTACTTCTGGCATTGATCCTGCTTTCCTGGCAGTCAATCAGCCATCAAAGCTGCCACACCATCTTCTAGCTCTGATCCTGCTTTGGCAGTCACATAGGCCTCTCAGAGTCGCAGCCATGATGACCCTACTTCTACTCAGCCCTGTTTATGGATTCTGCTTCCGTAACCCCTCGGTACAGTCTTGCATCCACGACAACCTTATCTCAACTCGGCCCTGTTTAGGGATTCCATCGCCGTAACGTAATCTCTTGGTACAGTCTCGCATCCGCACCGACCTTAACTTAGTCCAGTTTAGGGACTCCGCCTCTCTTCAAGTACCTCCCACTGGCATGAGCTTGTTTCCACGCTCGCCACTTCAACCCGGGCCTGAAGACAGTACACCCCAAAACAGCCAGGCGACTCTTCCAGCATCTCCAGCCAACCAGCTACTGCTGCGAACGCCCCATTTTGACTTGGCACTGAATGAGGCTCGAAGCTCGCCGCACTAACTCCATAGATGCTACTACCCTCCAGATCTGGAGCCTACCTGAACAACAACTTGTACCAACTTACATCAATAAAAACCAAGGCTGTTATAGTTATTACATCTGCCTTTGTCTTCTCATTGTCTTGGCTGTTCACACTTATCAAAAATTCAAGTTTGCAACAAGCCTGCAACACATATACCAGGCTCTCGATAAGAATGGTGAGGCTCGAACTGTTGCCCTTGATATCTCCAAAGCATTTGATAGGGTCTGACAATTGGCCTTCTGCACAAGCTACAAGGCTATGGTATCACTGTACACTTGCTTGGTTTGATCCAGTTGTTTCTATTAAACCGTATAATGAAGGTCATTTTAAATGGGCATGCCTCCAGATCCTATCACGTGAATGTGGATGTTCCCCAGTGCTCTATCCTAGGCCCAACACTCTTTCTGGTCTTCATCTTCCTGATTTGACCAAATCCCAAGTAGGCATTTATGCTGACAACACCATTTACTTCTGCCTCAGTCAGAAATCTGCCAAGGCAGACAAAAATAACCTCACTGCTGATCTTGAGAAGGAACTCCAATCTGTGGTAGACTGGGGTATGAAATGGCTCGTAAACTTTAGTGCTTCCAAAACAAAGCTGCTACCCGTCAATCACCATAGACAGTCTCTTCTGCCACCTCCCTATTAACATGTGTCTAGCTAGACTCTCTAAAAGGAAAACACTGCAACTCCTCAGCCTCACTCTCTCAGCTAACCCCAAGTGAAATGACTACATTGAATCAATAGCTAAATCTACTGTTATGAAGGTTGGGTCACTGTGTCGGGCTAGGAAGTTTTTCTTGCCTGAGTTCATCTTGCACATGTACAAATGCATCAAGTTCTGTTGTCATATCTGGGCAGTTGTCCCTGCTATTCATCTCAAGGCTATTGACAGGATACAGAAGAGAATCTGCAATGTAATTGATCCTGACCTGGCAGCTTGACTCCACTGTCTTTCTTACCGATAGGATGTGGTCTCCCTCTGTTTCTTCTACAAATATTTTCATGGCTTCTGCTTCAACAAGATTAGCTTTCTGGTATCCTTTCTACAAGAATTTACTTGAGCAACAAGGTCTCACCCTTTTACAGTCAAAACAGCCAAATGCAGCCATCACTTCTACTATACCAGCTTCTTTTCTCACACTTCCCTCTTATGAAAATCCCTTTTATTTACTTACTTCCTTGATAGTTACTATCTCCAAAAGTTTAAATGGAACATCAATTGCTATCTCTTATCCCCTTGACTCCCATATTTCTTTTATCCTTTTCCCAACACACCCCGAATCTTGTTCTCCTCTTTTTTTCACTCTACTCTCACGCAACTCTCTTCACATCAGTATTCCCATCTTTCTCTTGCCCATTCTTTGACACCCACTATAACCAGTTCCTCTCCCTCTTCACTCTCCTCTTATGTAGCCCCCTCTGCACCAGTGACAGTACTGCCTTGCTTGAGGTGAAATGATTAAAAAAATATGCCTTCAGTGAACAGGTTGTTTGAAATACTACAATAATTCAAAACAGAAAGTGAACACATAAGAAAGTTCAGGATTAACTGTATCACTTTATTTATTTAATGATTTTCCATGATCGTAGTTGTTCTTAATAATATCTGAATTGTTAAACAAAATAATTGTTGATGGATTTTAACACAAAGAATGAATTCCTGTTTTACTGGTTGGTTGTAAACAAATTTTTTTATGAACAATTTTAAGAGAAAATATTGCTTGGGTCATATTTACTTTGTTGTTCATAATAATATTGTTATGGAATACATCATTAGCCCTAAAATAAACATGGAAAATGTAAAGATTCTCAGAAAAATCCTTTCTGTGAATGCAAAATTATTGATTTATATAAATAAAAATATCTATTCTTTTTCTTGATGAGTATAATACTCTTCCTTTTGAAAACTAATTTTTTATTTTTTGAATTTTACACATTTACACCAAGAAATTTAAGGAAAGAATCAAAATGTACAAATTTATTAAAATAGCAGAAAGAACTAATTTTTTTTAAAAAACATTATCTCTGATGAAAATTTATTTTGAATTAATGCAATTTGATTTATTTTCTTTTAAATGGTGAATAAACATGCATCAGTTAAGGGCCATATGTGATACATGCTTGGGCGATCATGTCTTGAAAGATACATGATTGACAGGGCAGAGAATTTTCCCATAGTAGGTTGCCATTATTTTTTGCAGTAGACTGGTTGCTAACCAAGGCTAAAGAACCTAATCCATACTGCTATTTAATATTTAACTTATAGCTAGAGGGAGAAGTGACAGATTGATACCTTTCGCAAGTGTATTTGTGCATAAGTGAATGCAACAAATTCAACTGGAATTTGAATTTGGCTCTCCGATTTCTTGTTTTGAGCGAATATCCACTGCACTACAAAACACATCCTAAATCATGCATTCCTTTCATCCATATCTTTCGATAAAAAAACATGCATACCTTTTGATAAAAAAATTTTATGCAAATTGAAAATTTTTCTTTATAATTGCTTTTCTGTTTCATGAAATCATATAACAATTAAAAATCTTATCAATATATCCAGTATTGTTTAGATAATCAAATCCTTTCTCCATCTTCTTTTAAATGTTCATACAATGTGTGGGTCGATACATTCTTTAGCCTTCAGAAGCCAAATAAAAAATAAAGATATTGAAAGGAAACACTTGACCTCCTTCTTATTCGGTCCATCATACTTATTTTGGTTATCACACTGACAACTTTTTGTCTGCTATAATCTCTGACCATCTTAAGGTGTCGTCAGCATCCTTTAAAAATGTGTAAACTTTTGTAATTTTGATCCAAACATTTTGTTATTCATAGAATAAGGAGAGATTGTTATCATTCCATTTTCCAAAGCATATAATGGTGATAATAGTAAGTATTCCTCAAATAAAAAAAAATTACAAGCAAAATTAGAAAGACGAGATGTGTCAATAACATCAGTGTGCTAAAAATGCAGATTTGTTGTAATATTAGATTCGGCAACAAAAACTTTTCTAAGACAAAACATCAATATTTAACTAATAAATACACACACACATATATATATATATAATAAACTTCCCCATCATCTTTGATAAATGTGGATTCAACAGTTCAGCTTCCAGAATTGATAAACTTATATCCACATCATGTTGGAACACCAGTGACCATTTGATCACAAAAGTTAAACAACATTGAGCCTGGTCAGTACTTAGATGTTTGATTGCTTGGGAATACCAAGTACATTTGCAGACAGGCCTATTTTAGAACATGAATTAAATTTTTAGATTAATATTTTGGTTTTGTACCAACTTGCAATGTCATGATTATCCTCAGTACAATCCATTCTATGTTCCATTTTTTTTTATCTCCTACACTAAATTTGTTATGTTGATATAACTCATCATGGTCCATGGAGTAGAAACAATCTACCCTCATAAATTAAAGAAATGGTTCAGTTCAAAATTTCATATCAACAATCACCTGATGAAGGCGAGTGGACACAATGGGTGAAATGTTATTATCACAACAATAGTCGGCATGTAAATAAATCTGCACTCATTGAATAGCTTTTTTTTTTCTATTTGCAGTTGAGTGTGATATACTTTAAGTTCAAACATAATTTTTGAAATTTGGGGAAAATTTAGAAAATACTTTAATCATGTATATAATATATATGCATCTTTTTCTCAGATTTTTAAACCTAAAAGTCAAGGATGTATATTATACATGAAAGCAAAATAACTTTTTCAGCTAAGCAGATCACCACATTTAGAATGGTACAACCAGAAGTAAATTATATTTAAGATTCAAATGAAATAATGTGTAGCAAAGTTTAAATCACTGACCAAAAATAGCATTTGTTTTTTTGTTTAAGTTTGATATTAAGCACATTTCAGTTTCTTTGCTGCAGTCACTGTCAAAGGTAAACATTATGAGAGATTCATCTCTATTTTCTGCATTGTGGATCTCTTCAACATGTTTTGATGTTGGAATCATTCAGTCATCTTGTTCTTTCTGAAAATCATGTAATCATCACTGCTGTTAAGTACATTAATGATGAATTTTTAAGTGATTTAGCCATCATGATTGCAGGGATGTTTGCTAGGCTGTCTATTTTCTAAACCCCTGTCATTGGCTCTAAATACTGTGTATTTTTGTTTGTATTTTTTTTGTTATTTATTTGTATATCTATATATATAATAATCATCTCAAATATTTTGCTATCACTTTTGACAGCAAGGGTATACTTGAATTCAATGAACCTATTGTTAGAGATATCAGCATTTCTAGCAATACAATTTGTCATATCCTTTTGAGATGAAGAGATGTATTCTTTTTTTTTTTAACTCCAGTTAATGACCAGCTTTTTTTCACGTCTATTGTCTCCAGCCCCCCATTTGAATTGTTGAACATAAAATTTTGTTAATGTTTTCAAATAGCCATAAAAGAAGTTTCATTTGAAAGACTGACCACCCCACAAAAAAAAAAAAAAAAAAAAAAAAAAAACCTGTCTAGGAGTATTTGCTCAAAGGAAGTAAACAGGCCGAAATAAGTATTTTACGCCACAAGTCATTCAGCAGTGAATCAGATATGAGAACGGTGGTAAGGGGTGAGATATAGTCCGATTTTTTCTGGTCGATAACAGGAAAAAAGGTAGGTTTCTTCAATAAACAATTAACGATTTGAGTTCAGCATATACATTTGCACGTAATTAAGGAAGTTTAAGAAAGATTTGACGGGGTAAAGGCCTTCGGGGAACAAAGCAAAAATTTACTAAATGACGAAGTAAGAGCACAGTATATGTCGTGGTGGGAGAACTTTCTCACTAGGTGCTCTTTACTTTTAGGCTTTGGGCCATTCGGGCGGTAGGGACACCGTTTCATTAACACCGTCAGTGGCAGTGGGCAGAAAGAAACGTCATTCATCGAATTTTAATTATTCCTCTGAAAATGCTAAGAAATCTTATGATAAACACAAGGAACCAAATAACATCGTTTAACTTTTTTGTTAGCTAAAACAACTTAATCTCTTTTTGTCGTGTTTCGTCATTCGTTTCAACTTCCGACATTATGAACTGAACGAACAAAAAATTGGAAAAACTGACAGAAATCTGAACAAAATCATTAAAAAGACATTTTTAGCCAGTTTTATTTGTCTCGTTACAATCAAAGGTAAGTGAAGAATTTTGATTAAAAACAAACAATCATCGTTTTTAATTCCTCTTTTTATTCTCTGTTAATGTTTTAAGCGAAATGAAAAATAAAATAAATTCACCTATGTTTTTACCTCCGCAAAATCACTGAAAAAACAGCATAGTATGAAGGGAAAAGGCCCCAAACTAAATAAAAACAAACTTTTATCGGCAAAATATTCATATTAACATTAAGAGGATAGATCAAAGAATTTTTTAATTATTTTTCAAATTTTTTAATTATTCCTTCACGTTCGAAATTTTTGTAGAAAGTCTGTTTTTTTCTTACGTCAGTGCGAGCCCTAAATTGCCGCAACGTTATTAAGTAAAAAAAAAAAACGTAATATTGCACAATGCACTTTTTTGACACATTAAAAATTTGGCAATTCTCGCAAAAATCAAATAATGGCCTGATTTTGATGAAAATTTCAGGACTTATTCCTAATTGACCGAAATCAATGTTGAAGTAATTATTTTGTATAAAATATTGGTAAAAAAAATTTTTTTTTTTAAATATGTTACCCCCCACCAATTAATTTCCACAAATGCTTAAAAATTCGAATTTTGTCCACAATAAGCCTAATATAATTAAATTCAGGAGTCACTGGGCAATGTTAATTAACAGTTTTTTTTTTCTCCAATCGTGCCATTTTTCTAAAAAATAAGTCCGAATTGCGAAAAATGCAGTAACTATGCTAATTTTGATGTGGATAAACTTCTGATTGCTTTATGAACAATAAATTAAGCGTATCATAGTGTGAAAAGAAAAAAGTTCAATGAATAATGAATTTTTACAAGAATTATTTTCATTTTTTTTCATTTTTTAATTATATAGAAAAATTATATCTAAAAAGTTGAAAAATTATTGTTAAATTTCTTCCTCAACGTGTTCGGTTACGGTATGTAATTAATGCATGAAGACTACAATTACTAATCGAAACTTTAAAAGCTTAATACAAATGATTGAGCCAATAATTAAAACATTTTAATTGTGTGCATTTTTACTGCCCGTATTTTTCTTTGGACGGATGGCCGTACGTGATATTTATCATTAAAAGGTCACGTGATTCAAAGGTTGTCTTCCCTTACATAAAAAATTACATTCGTATATTTTGTCGCCTTCGGCCTCTCTATTTTAGCCTTGTTAACAACTTCCGGTTGTCATTATGTCACTTGACACTTGAGATAGGCAGTGTACCTTAACTGATAAAAAGTTATAGCGAATATTTCAGAGAGTAAGCAAGTACATCGTATGAAAACAGATACAGGTAAGTTTTAACTTAAAAAATTGACTTCAATAACGTGTCAGATTTATTTTCGCCAGATTTTTAAAACAGGAATGTGGCTTAAAATGCATCGATCAATCAATAAAATGGCTGTACTTATAAATTTTTCTTTTTAATCTGAAAAATTTTAGATTCCAATCAATATACTTTCACTTTAAAATATGCCAGTGTATTTTGTTTACTGGAACTACTAAATTTAATCTCTTGACTTTCAATTAAAACTAATTTTATACCTAAAATATAACTTGTTGATTTTAAAAATTTCATTTTAAAACCAGGTATTGAAAATTTATACCGAAAATTGGAGGTATCTAAAATCATAAAATAGTATTTTTTACAATTTAAAACCTGCAAAGCAACAAAGAAGTTTAGTTGAATTTTTTTTTCTTTGGTTTTATTTTACAATCACAGTTAAACCGGACATGTCTATAAAAAAAAAACACACACACACACACAAAATTTAACTTCATTCTGGTTTTTAAATTTGACCCATTAAATTTCTATGTTACTTTTTTTCTTTAAAATTTAAAAGAAAATGGAAAGATTATGGAATACAAATCTTTGGTTTGATGGAGTTAGGATGATTTTCTTGGATTGTTTTAAATAAAACGTTTTAAAAATAAAATAAATCCTTTTTCTTACTCGGTTAAAAAAAAACGTTAATACAAAATGTTTGTGAGTTCTATTTTTAAACACTTCACATTCACAAAATAAGCAACCGATTGCAGAAATATAATTTTTAGTAGAATTAGAATTTTTTAATAATTTATTCAATAAAAGAAAATAACGTTGAAACAGTTGTTGACACATTGCAATCGACAAAAAGAAATGACTACTCGTTTTTCGAAAGAAAATCATTTTTTTAGAACGCCTTTGTTTCCACTTGATTCGTTTCAGTGCTATCTTGAAAAGTTTGCTGAGAAAATTTTGGATGGCAAATTTTATTCGTCACTTCGAAAGGAAAAACAGAATGTCAGATATTAAAAAAAATAATCAGTTTTTTTTTTGTTTTTTTTTTTTTGCATATACCTCCATTACATCACAAAAACTAACATAGTATGAATTAAAAAAAGGACCAAAAACATAATAAAATGAACATTTTCTATCAAAATGTTCCAAATATTATGAAAAGGAAAGATCAAAGTAATTTTTATTTATTTTATAAAATTTTTTAATCCCTTTAACATGTTTGAAATTTTGGCTGAAAATTTTGTTTTGATTTGAGTTAGCGTTGCAGAAAATCTTATGACTGTTTACAATCGATCATGTAATTTTTTACGTAGCTCACTTTTTCATTGGCAAATTCTCGCAAAAAACCAAGAATTGTCGGATTTTAATCAAACTTTCAATACTCATTCACAAATGAATGAAATTATTTTTGAAATTATTTTTTTTAACTCTGCTACTCCCACTCCATGTAAATTCATGAAATTTTAATAAATTTTAATTTTCTGCAATTTACGTTTTTATTAGTTAAGCGCAGAACTCATCGGGGAATACAAATCATCTATTTTCTTTATTTAAAATTATTTGGCACTATCCGAAAATCTGCTCTGAAAAGGAAAATAAAAATGCAATAAAACTCTGATATAATTTAATTTGATAAGCTTTTAATTGCTGGAATAAATAATAATAATCATTAAGGACCTTATAGTCTGAAGAAAAAAAATTTTTTCGATTACTAATAAAAGTTTAAAAGAATTGTTTTCATTTTTTTTATTATAATAATTCATAAAGTTTTAAAAATATTTTAAAAATCTTTCAAAGAACTGTTGTCCTTTTTTTTAGTTAAGAATTGATGATTATATTGCCTATCAAAAAATAAAAAATTTAATAAAACTTGTTCAGCCATTATATTTTTAAAGTAAATAAACAAAATTTTGTGTATCAATAAATATGTTCATTTAAGTACGATGTTTCATAGGGGTCAAATTTATTTTAGAAGTTAACAAGTTTTGTATTATTCCTCTTACATGGAAAACAACAGAAATCGCACTTTGATTTAGATTCAAGTCTCAAGAGTAAGACGTTTATAAAATTTAACAGCCTGTTTTACAAGTCATTCCTTAAACATTCAAAGCAACTTTTAAATTTTAATTCCTAATTTTCTAATTTTGTTAAAAAAAAAGATAATAATAATAATTGTGAAATTCACAATTTGTAGAGGTATCTAAAATATGAAAAATAGATATTACAAATAAAAATTAATAAATGCCATAACAATTTATAAATTATTGAATTACCTCTGCTATTATTTTCATTCTGTTCTGTTGTAAATTTTTTGTTAAAAGCAAGTTTTATATTATTTTTATTTTTATTTTTTATAAAACATCTTCAAATGTAAGTATACAAAGCTAAACTAACTAAAATTCCATCAAATATTGGATAATTGCTGAAAATTGTTAAATTTTCAATTTTAACAGAGTTAAAAATAAAAAAGACGATTTGTATGAATAAGATTTATACCAAATTCGTCTTCCATACTTTTGGCCAGATACTGTAAATTGTCAGTTGTCAGCTTGTGATAACAAGGCTACTGTAATTGAGAAATGCTTTTTGAAACATTTTTTAAGCAGTAAGCAAATAATTTTTGTTTCAAGTCAACTTAAACTAAATTTAAATTCGGTAATTTGAAGAAAATAATGTGTCAGTGAGGTGTATTTTATTTTTGTAAAATTTTTTAACTGAGAATTGGCTCCTGTTTACAATCGATGAAAACTGGTGGAAAATTTGGAATTTTTAAAACTTTGAAATTTAGAAAATTTTTTATTCCTATCAATATAATATTGATTTAAAATACACCAGGGTATTTTGTTTACTGGAATTACTAAATTTAATCCCTATAAGAATATTTTGTAGCTGATCGGAAATAATTAATTTTATTAATTAATTAAAAACCATAATCAGAAAATCTTTTAATTGCTATTATAGATCAGAAGAGAACATACTAAGAGAAATTTTCCTTATCCTCTGAATATGAGCAAAGGAAAATGAAGGTGATTAATTTTATTAACTAAATATTAACTGTAGCTGGAAAATCTTTATCTTTAAAAAGAAAGCAGGGACAAAAAATAACACCTGGTATTTCTCTATTATTGTAAACCCGGAAAGAAGAAAGAAAGAAGAAAGATAAGAGAAATGGATTTGTCTCATGTCATAGAGTCGATTTTGGCCCACCCATGAAGACAAGTGTCATTCTTGAACCTGAAAGAAAGATAGATTTAATTGTTATTTTTTGGCCGGGAAAAGAATAGAAAAAGAAGACCAGAGTAAGAAGAAAAAGAAAGAAAAGTCTAAATTTGTTTCAAGCCACGAAACAATAAATGTCGGTTTCAGCCACCCAAGAGAAGGCTAGCATGATCATTCTAAACATAAAGGAAAGATAAATTTAATTGCTATTCTTTTTCTGGAATAGGAAAGGGGGATTTCATTTTGTGTCCGGATTGTCTTGCTGGCATGAGTTGTGGGGGAAATTCAGATAACAAATGTTTTGATTCTAAGTTGGAGTACTTTAGAGAAAAGGTATTTTTACTGACATCAGGGTAAGACTGATAAGGCATTCTTGTCACTTGAAAATATAGCTGACTCAGAGAGTGGATATTAAAAAACATGTGCGAAGAAATTGTTATCGGAGTAACAATGTCAATGGACCCTTGTCAACTTGTTTTGGGCGAAGGCAGTTCAAAAAGGTTAATACCTATTGTTTTAAGAAAAAAAATAAAACCCCAAAATTGTTTTGTGAGAAAGAAAAATTTTGAGAAAGAAAAGGTGTATGGGGAGATGACGTCATAAGATTGAGAGAGATTCCATTGGTCCTGTAAACAAGCCCCTAAAGGGGGAGACAACTAACAATTGACCTCATGAAGAGAAGACTAATCCCATTGGGGAAACCACAGGTAACAACGAGTAGCAGCTAAACCCGGCATCCGATTGGTCACCGAGATGAGGTGTTAGACACCCAGCAACCATTGGCCCCACACCATGGCATGGGCATAAATACAGGGTCCCAAGGGGCCAAATATTAGTTGTTGCAGCTCGAGTGGCAGAGAGTTCAGTTTCCCGGTCCAGAGACATAATGACCAAAGACAGATCCCAGTTGAAGAAGTAAAGAGACAGAGAGATGATTGCCATGCCGTTGGATGCCAACCGTGGAGAAGTCAGTCACCAATCAAACAACCAGAGTTAAGAGACAGACAAGAGAATTTGCAGACAAGTCTGAAATTGTTAACTGAAAGAGAATAACCCAGCACTTTGGCAATTTCCATAACATTCCAGAAAACAAGCAACAAGTTGACTAGATTTATAATGAACTTTGACTTCTGTTGGAGTAGCGAGCTTTGGCCAGCCAGATTTCTTGTGATTGCTTAGGAGAATAATTCAATTTACCTAAGAAATGTCCGTTCCGCTACCAGTTGATAGAAGCAGGGATGGGAAATTATTCCAGAAGAGCATATTGTGTATATTCCACTTATTTTTCCAGGTGGTCGCATATTTAGTGCTGTTTAGACCAAGAGACTATGGTGTATAATCTGTATATAAAGACATTGTTTCACAACACCACAGACATCAGTCCACTTATTTTTCTTGGTTCTATATTTCTTTCTTTTATTACTTAATTGTGTGCACGCTTCCCGGTTTGGTTTAGATTGGCAGAGAGACAGCTAGTGGAAAACTCACGTGACTACCTTGTGATTAATCAACACGTGGGACAAGGGAGAAAACCGTGACAGAGGCTATCTACGACCAGCTGACTGGATCGAAACCAACAGCGACCAAGGGCCAGGGTAGTGGCACACCCTTGGCTTTCAATTAAAGCTAATTTTAAAGTTTGAAGATAACTTACTTATTTTTAAAATTTCAATTTCAATTTGGGTATAGAAAAATGAGTGGAGGTACCTACATAAATACAACATTGTAGGGGCCTTGGTGATGCTTGGTAAGTTGGCCTTGTGCCAATATTTTGTGTCTCAGGTGCCTCCACTTTTCAGCATAAATTTTTGAGACCTAATTTTAAAATGAATTTTTTCGAATTAAAAAATATTCTTGAAGATTTCATTTTATATTGAATTAAAAGCTTAACGATTAAATTTATTTCCATTAAGTAAAAATTTCTATTGTATTTCAGATAGAAAATATATAGATTTGAAAGTCACATTTAATTTTGATTACTTAAATTTTCTTAAAAACGGCCATTTTCTTAATTTTAAGAAATTTGTAAACAAACAAAAATTATCGATTTTAAAAACATTTCAAAAGATTTCTGACACTTTATTTTAGTAAAATTAGAAAATTGAAAGTTAAATTAAGCTGATTCTAAAGAAATATTACTTACCTATAGTATAAAAAACTAACATACAACAAATTATTAATGATTGGTAGTGTTCATCTGATCAAAGGTTTGATGGACACTTGACTGATTAGGCGATGACAGGTTGTACACATGCCCAAAAATGACAATTTTCATAAATCTAAGTGAAGGAACAAAACTCTTAATTTACGTAACCTTTTCATAATAATGGCAGTTTTAGTCTACCATACATGAAAATAAGGTAAAAATATAATGAATTAAAAATTATTTTAAAAATAGGGAAGCGTAACTATGTTTATTAATCTTTGCAATTTTGGACTCTCAAATTTAGTTTCCACTTAATTGCTATATCACATCCGATAAATACCCCAATACAGAATTTTACATGATTTTAAACTATTATAAATTATTATAATTAAAATGTAAAAATAAAAAATTCTTGTAAAAATTAATTATTCATCAGAAAAATTTTATTTCTTCAGACAATAATGTCCTTAATATTACTTATTTACAAAAGCAGTTAAAAGCTTTTCTAATTAAGTAATGTCATAGACTGATTGGATTCATTATTTTTCAATTCAGAGCAGATTTTCAGTTAAACAGTACAAATTAAAAAAAAAAAATGTGGGTGATTTACAATTTCCAATGACTCCTACTTTTAACAAAAAAATAATTTCATGAAATAAGAAGGTTCTGTGCAAAATTTAATGAAATTAAGTAAGTTGGAGGTAACACATTTAAAAAAAAATTTTTACCAATACTTTCTAAAAAAAACAATTCAAAAATAATTCCATTCATTTGTGAATAAGTTCTGAAAATATCATTAAAATCGAACAATTATTTGATTTGTAAAAGAATTTTCAAATTAATGTATTTTCAACAGAAAAAAGCACAAAAAGAACAATTTTAAACTTTGTAGAAGGCGATGATGTAAACAAAACAAACATTCTAACCAGAATTTTGAACATGTTAGAAAGGATTAAAAAAATTCAAAACATAATTTTAAAATTCTTTGATCTTTCCTCTTAATAATAACATCAACATTTTGACGATAAAACTTTATATTTGTTAAGTTAGTGGCCTTTTGCATTACGTTTTGCTGTTTTTCCTGCGAATTAGTGGAGGTTCCTAGTCTACATTATTAAAATACAATTTTTATTAACAGAATAACAAAATTGTAAGAAGGAAAATATAAGTGAAATTTTGTTAACTAAACACTATAATATATTTGGGAGAAGAAAATGTTCTTAGAGAAAATGCATGCAGTTTTATAGTTAAAATTGTTCAAAGAGAAATGTAAGTATTTAAAATGTCCCACAGAAGTCTTATGTTCCTTTCCTTTTTTCGGGAGGTTGGCGACAGGGTGAAAAAGAAGGTGAAATGAATAAAGAAATTATACTTATCGCATACAGTGTGTCCATGTTGTTGTTGTTTTCTTTGGTGGCATGGAGTACAAATAAAGAAAAGAAAATTGGAAGTAAAGGTGAGACATGACCAAGTCAGCTTGAAGTTTCTTCCTTACAGTGTGAGATGCTATCAGATACTACTCCCATTCTGACTGATTTTGACCTGTCACGGAACATGGTTTAAGTAGTAAAATTTATCATGTGACTGGCTCTAGCTGGCATTTTCTTCTTTGGGTGAGAAAAAATTTAACTGATGTCATATATCAATTTTCTATTTTCTATCCAATGGGGATCCAGAATTTTACTTTTCACACTGACTTGTGAAATTTACCTTGATCTGTTTTTTTCCAAAATACTTTTCATAGTTTGGATCTGATTTTGCGGGTGTGCAATTTTATTTTGTGTATTTTACATAACTGTTGGATGATATAGAATTTGTATAACATGGTCTAAAATTACTTTTACTCTTGGAGATTGGGTTATTGGATTTAAAAATTTAAGTGCTGTCTTCAAAGTTAAATTATGTTTAGGATTTCAAAGAAATACTAAGAGAAAACTTAATTACCACTTGTAATTATTTAAAGTTATGTGTTTTTAAAACCTCAGCAAGTACATTTGACACTCATCAAACTGCAATTATAGACAAAAAAATGTTAAATAAATTTTCTAAGCCAATATTTTTTAAAATTTTTAGGCACCTCCACTAAATCACTGAGAAGACAGCATAGTATGAAGAAAAAGGCCCCAAACTTAATAAAACTGAACTTTTTCCATGAAAATGTTTATTATTATTGAGAGGAAAAGATCAAAGTATATTTTAGTTATGTTTTTAAATGTTTTTAACTAATCCTTTCTAATACGTTCAAAATTTTGGTAAAAAAATCTTGTTTTGATTTGTCAGCAGGTGACCTAATTGATACTGAGTATACAATGGATAATAAATGTTATTACCAAATTAGGTAACTCAGTTTTTTTTTTTTTTTTTTCCACTGAAAAACAGTAATTTGTAATATTCTTGCAAAAATTAAATAATTGTCAGAATGAAATTTTTGGAACTTACTCATGAGTGAATTAAATTATTTTTGAAATTATTTTGAAAATGTTCATAAAAATATGTATATTTTTGCATCTGTTAGCCCTACCTCCAATAAAATTCATGAAATTTATATAAATTAAATTTTGTAGCAAACATTTGTTTTATTATTTAAATGCAGTACTCATTTAGGAATGTAAATCATCTATGAATTTTTTAAAAAGTTGATTTTCTTTTCGAAAATCTGATCCCAATAATAAAATAGAAAATGCAATAAAACTATGTCATCAATTACTTAGATAAGCTTTTAATTGCTTTCATAAATAGTATATGTTAAGTACATTATAGACTAAAGGAAAACAAATTTTCAATGAATAATGAAATTTTAAAAGAATTGTTTTAATTTTTTCTTTTTTAATTATTATAATTTCATAATTTTTGACGAAGTGTTACAAAGCCTTGTGGCAGTTAGCTTATTAATTGAAGACTATATTTACTAATTGAAAATTAAAATATTTAATACAGTTTGTCAAGCCATCATATTTTTCAAATAATTTTTAATTCTTTTGGTGATTTTAAAATTTGTATGTTATTTTCTGTGTTACATTAAAATGTCAAGTGTTTCACAGTTTCTTCTGATAAGAAAAACATTTGATCAATTATATCAATTCTGCTCAACCATACATAGCTTATTCTAACAGCTGGCTCTCATCACACAACAATCACATATGGAAAAAGTCAGAAAGATTAATGCTTCATAATTAAAAAATAGTTTTATTCTAAATTTTATGCTATAATTAAGTTATACTTGTGAAAATCAGATTAATTTAACTTTTTGGAAACCATTATTATCTGTGATCCATTATTTTTGGAAAATTTGCAAATTTATCAAAAATAATGGGACACAAAGGTACAATTTATTTTTGCAAGATTTTTAAATCCAAGAATAAACTTTTGTTTGCAAATGTTTTGATTGACCAAAAATTGTTAAAAATTTGAAAAATTTTAGATTCTGATCAATTTCTGTTAGAAAACCACCAGAGTATTTTACTTACTGGGAAGTAAATTTAATCATTTAGCTTTCAATTTAAGCTAAAACAAAAGCTTCAAGAATACTATTTCATTTTTTAAAATTTAAATTAAAAATTAGGTATCGAAAATGAGTAGAGAAACTTACAGAAAATTGAATTTCTCAAAATATCTGCAAATAAAAGTTTGGTGAGTGGGTAATAGATGTAAAGAACACACAAGCAATACTTTTACCAAGATTTTTTAACAAAAAAAACTTCTACAAAATTATTTCATTTGTGAATAAGTCCTGAAAGTTTCATTAAAATCTGACAATTATTTAATTTTTGCTAGAATTTCCAAATCAATGTGTTTTTCAACATGGAAAAGACACTAAAATTTTCGGTAGTAATCTTTGGTCTATCCATTGACAGAAAAACAAACATTTTAACTAAAATTTAAAATGTATTAAAAAGTATTAAAATCCTTAATCAAAAATGCTTTAGTCTTTCTTCTTAAAGATTTTGATGATAAAACTTCCAATTTAAATTTGAAGCAATTTTTCATCATGGTATGCTATTTTTTAAAACTTTCTTTTACATTATCTGGTATAGGCATATTTCTGATAGCTTATGTTTTATTTGGGTTAGGCTTTCTTTCTTTATGATCAATTATTTGACCCAAATATTCAGTTTTGTTCATGCAGAATTCGCATTTTTCTAGCTCCACTTGAAATCCATATTTCTCTATTCTCTTGAATAGGATTTTTGTGTTCTTCTAAATTTTTGCTCTTTATTAATATGTCATCTAAGCATGCCATTGCAAATTCTAGACCGGCCAGCATTGTATCCATAATTTGTTGAAATAAAGACGGTGCTACTTTCAACCCAAAAGGCAAACGTTTTAAGGTATAAAACTTTCTATGCATATTATTAGCGAGATATTTTGTACATTCTTCCTCGACTTTGATTGCAAATATGCTTTGGATAAATCAATTTTCGAGAAAATTTTGTCTCCATTCAACTTTGGAGAGTTTTTTTTATATGCAGTTGATACTGTTTTTCCTTGTGAGTTCTTTTTTAATCTTCATTGCCACTGTTATATTGTGAGAAGGATATAAACAACAAGGTAAATTTCAAATGGAAAGATTTACACAACATGTAAAGGGTTCACAAATGACAGAGTTTATTGTACAGAAAAGTACAATTAACAGTGAGTTCGATAAAATGGTAAGTCAAGACGGAATGGGAGCGGAAGTCGAATCGTCTCGTACTTCCTTACTTCTTAAACTCTTCAGCGAGTCAACTGTCGGGGGTTCTTGGATGTTTCATTATAACAGATTTTAATATTTCTGGTTTATCAGTTGCTCTCTCTTGTCATGAAAGAGATCTTATATCTTTTATATATTATTCCCATTGCTGGAGTATTTCCTCTTTCTCTAATATGAACATTCTATCCGTGTTCTTTGTCCTGTTAATGCCCTTATTTCTTTATTCATGTTTCCTTTATTAGTCTTGCTCAATCAGTCTACCACTACACATTTGTTGTTGAATCATTTCTCTTTAGCCTGTCTGCATTTGCTCCTTATTTCCTTGTGTATTTTCCTGTATTCCATTCCATGTCTTGGTATTGTTTTTTTGTCTCATTTGCTTCATGTCAAGAATCTCTTCAGTCATCCATATGTTTTTTCTTCTGCATCTGATTTCCTTTGGGAAAATATGTGCTGATGTCACTAGTGCTTCCTTTAGTGCATCCCATTTCAAGTTTTCATTTCCAATTTGTTCTTCGGATTTGTTTTCACATTGTTAATAAGTGCTGAAATTTTTGATAAAATCCGATAATTATTAAATTTGTGTTAATAGCTTTTAAAATATGATTGTAATTTTTCCTGCTAAATTTCTCAAGGTTAGATTTATTCATGCTGTTGTCATCAAGTTATCATGTTTGATTTATATGATCAAAGAATTGCCAAATTGAAATCACCACGTCAGTTTATATTGTGAAAAAACAAAAATACTTCATTAATTGATATCAAACTGATTCCTTATTCTCTCTTCCATAAATAAACAAAAGTTTATTTAGTCTTTACATTTTAAATTTAATACTTTTTGTTTGTGTGATTGACTGATTTCATATATTATTCATGACTTTGTTAAATTTTCCCATTATTTTTTTTTCACAGGTCTTTGGGCTGAACAAAATCCTGATATTCATAAAGCTGTTATTGAAAATTTTAATGAAAGAAAACAATAATTTTTACTTTATATCAAGAACAAAGTAATCCTATAAGTATCATGTAAAATGTATCTGTATTTTCAAAATTATCACAAGAAAACACGATGAAGCTTGTGGATTTTGGGGGGTTTATTTGTAGACAGTTTTACATATGAGAAAAATTAGAAGTCCTTCGGTTAAGATTTCAACCCTTAGTCTTGTTCCAGATTTATTGTGTCATATCAAAAAATGAACCAGAAACAGACACTATTCTTGTGAATTTGGTGGATCTGCATGTTAAAAGAAGTCAAATTCAAAATATCACATTAAAGCACTCATTGGGGAGAAATCACATTCTTGTGAAATTTGTGGCTCTGTCTTTTTACCAAAGACAAACCTGTATTGCCATCTGCAAACACACACTGAAGATATACCATATTCTTATGATTTTTGTGGGTCACCATCTTCACAGAAGAGACTTTTTCACTTTTGATTCAGCATATGTGAACACACGAAAGTGTAAGGAACATATTCTTGCTATTGTGAATCTGTATTTTTAGTCATGTCAAATTTGCAATGCCATATGCGAACAAACACGGGAGAGAAATCTTATTCTTGTGAAGTTTGTGGATCTGCATTTTCACAGAATTACTGTTTGAATCGCCATATGCGAACACACACTGGAGAGAAACCATATCCTTGTGAAGTTTGTGGATCTGCATTTTCACAGAAGACGTCTTTGGCACATCATAAGCGAACACACACTGGAGAGAAACCATATTCTTGTGAAGTTTGTGGAACTGCATTTTCAGCAAAGATATCTTTGGCCTGTCATATGCGAACACACACCGGAGAAAAACCATATTCTTGTGAAGTTTGTGGATATGCATTTTCAGAGAAGTCAAATTTGAAGTGTCATATGAGAACACACACTGGTGAAAAACCATATTCTTGTGAATTTTGCAGATATGCATTTTCAGAGAAGTCAAATTTAAAGTGCCATATGCGAACACACACTGGCGAAAAACCATATTCTTGTGAAGTTTGCGGATATGCATTTTCAGTGAAATCACTTTTGAATCGCCATATGCGAACACACACTGGCGAAAAACCATATTCTTGTGAAGTTTGCAAATATGCATTTTCCGTGAAATCACATTTGAATCGTCATATGCGCACGCACACTGGAGAGAAACCATATTCTTGTGAAGTTTGTGGATCTGCATTTTCAGAGAAATCACGTTTGAAATGCCATATGCGAACACACACTGGAGAGAAACCATATTCTTGTGAAGTTTGTGGATCTGCATTTGCAGAAAAATCATGTTTGAAATGCCATATGCGAACACACACTGGAGAGAAACCATATTCTTGTGAAGTTTGTGGTTTTGCATTTTCAGTGAAATCACATTTGAATCACCATATGCGAACACACACTGAACAGAAACCACATTCTTGTGAAACTGTGTTTTCATGTAAATTAAATTTACACTATTAAATCTGAACATCCTCTGCAGAGGAAACTATATTCTTATGTTTATGGATTTGTATTTTTATTGAATTCTTTTTGGTGCCATGTTCATATGTACACAGGATATAAAACATCTATGCATACTTTTTAAATTTCAGTTTCTATATACTGTATGCATCATGTTGAAACCTCTTATAAAGAGCTGCACTGATTTTGTGAAATTTGCATATCAAAATTTATACAGATGTCAATTCCATTGTTGTGAATGGAAACAATGAAGCAAAACTATATTCATATTAGGTATTGCAGTTTGAATTTCCACACATGTCATCTATCATTGAACACATACAAAAGCACATTTGTGAGGATACTTCTATTCCAAAATCACCAAATTTCATGCTACATATAACAATTAATTTTTGTTGTGATTGACTGGGAAAAGAGAGTAGTCACACCTGTTAAAAAGGTGCAATCATTGAGACTCAAATTCTACATGAAATTTAAAAGATTTATGACAAAAGAAAATACATACAGCAATTTACAAAATTAGCTTGCACAAAAATTTCTTTTTTTTTCTGCTTATTTAAAAAAATAAAGTGGAACAATATATCAAGCAATATGCACTTGTTATTTAAAGAAAAAGATGTCAAATAATCTTCAAAAAATTAAAATTTGAGAAATCTAATGTTAATTTTAGATTAGACAAAAAAGTACATTTTGGCAAACAAGTTAACCCACTTAACACCAAGACAAATGAATGTCACATCAAAAAGGTTAGTTTAGATACTTTAGGAATATAGATGTCACTGGGACTTTTTATAGTTATTCTTTTGGAGAACAGTTCTATAAACAGTTTTCTGTTTCTTGTTATGTTTTCAAATTATTCTCAGGAGGTAGCCAAAAATTGTTTTTCCTTCTGGGTCCTTATCTGCCTTTCAGATGAAATGAATGTGTCAGTTTGTCTTAAGATATTTGATGAAATTTTTATCTTTTGGGGAGATGAGTCTACAAGTAATTAGACTGTACAAATGTTCCAGAAATTCCTTACTGATGATGAGAGGAAGAAGATAAAGAATGGTCACACAGTCTTGACAACGAAAAATTGAAAGAAGTTGTTGAGCAAAACCCATACCAAACTTTTAGAGAAATGTCTAAGAAGCTTAGTGTCAGCACAGCGGTGAATACAAAATAAATATAACTCTTTTCTTCAATGTTTGCAAATTAGTGAGCCAGTGTGAAATCTATATTTTGACTAATAGAATAAAAGGATTAGCTCTGCTGATGATGAAAAGATCAAGACAAATTTCATGAGCTTGTGCAAATTTTTTATTAACTCATGAAAAGAGAGATTTATAAACTCACAGAAAACAGCAAACTGAATTTGGAATATCTCATGTCATATTTCTTGAAAACTGATATAGAAAAATCAGGCATAGCTGAAAAAAGACAAGAGATCAGCAACCTCTATCAGATGAAGTTGAAGTAATAAACAGAGAAGAAAAATGTAAAATCTGAAAACTTAAGGAATCAACACATATTCTAGACCACAAACGTCTCCTAAGCACAGAAATGAATTCAATAGAGGAGTGTTTGAGAAAAACAAGAACAACAAAATTGTAATATTAGCTCTGGTTTAAAAACAGTCATGTTTATAATTCCCA
Source organism: Ascarosepion bandense (assembly GCA_037127315.1). Classification (NCBI taxonomy): domain Eukaryota; kingdom Metazoa; phylum Mollusca; class Cephalopoda; order Sepiida; family Sepiidae; genus Ascarosepion; species Ascarosepion bandense. Next base: position 250,965 of record JBBBDQ010029019.1, read on the forward strand.
AAAATTCATTTACTTAAGGACACATGGCTTAGTGGATATAATATTTGTTAAAACCAGTGACTTAATACAAGAGTTCAAACCTGTCTGAAGCAGATATGTATAAAAAAAACTCAGTGGAAAAAAGCCTTGTTTAAACCCAGTGACTTGACCCAAGTGTTGTAAGTTCAATACCTGGCTACAGCAAATATTAAAAAAAAAAAAAAAAAATTTGCAACTTGATGGGGACAAAATAAAGGGTTTATTTTGAAATTCCAATCAATAAATGAAATTCCACTCACCATTTTATGCTCCAATGATGATGAGGAAGAAGCCTGAAAAATGTAAATAATTACAATTCCTCATCTCAGAAAAAAGAAAAGGAGTCTTAACAGTTAAGTAATATAAGTCCTCTATCTGTGAGGTTAGATGTGGTTCTGCTAAAGGATGCTGAGAATATATTATTGAGTAATTTATAAAGATAATTTAACAAGTGCAAAGGAAAGACATGAACAAAAGTTTGATAATTAATTTGATGATTCATTTTCCTATGGACATTTGATATTGATTCTACTTTTTAATGAAGATATTTTTTTTTATTGAAAAACCTGAAAATGAAAATTTTAAATGTGAAGTTCTAATTATAATATACATATACTGGACATTGTTGTTATCACATTGAATATTTAATTTACACTGTAATGGGGGAGTTAAAGTAGAAAAAATATTTATTGGAATTGTATTTTTAGATTGAAAAATGTCCTGTTAAATTTGCTTTTCTCTTATTTGATATATTTATGAAAGGTAATATTTTCTTTCATTATTGATACTCAATTTATCTATCTGGCAAATTGATGACTCATTGGATTTCAAATTCTTCCAGTTTCAATGAAAAAATGAACAATATCAGAGTTAACTTTTTTAAATAAACTTTTTTTTTTCTTTTAACAAAATGTAATAATGCTTAAAGTTGATAGCTGGCACAAGATTAAGAGTTAAAGAGTATATAAAACCTTTCATATTTAGTGCAATAAAGTTGGGAAATCTATATTACTGTGTAAAAGCAACAGGTGGGTAGAAATCAGTTTGAGGAAGTACACAAAAATAGAAAAAAGAGGCATACGTCAAGAATGCATCTTTTCCATAGATTTATTCAACCTTTTCAGTGAAACAATATTAAGAGAACTAAAACTACTACCAGCATTTATTATCGGTAAACACAATCTTGATGACATAAAATATCACTGTGTTGATGACAGACAAAAATAAAAATGCAGCTTCTGCTAAATGTAGTAAAGTGAGAAGAAAGGACTAACAAGCAAATGTAAGAATACAGAATGTAGGATTATTAGCTAGAAGGAGAGCTGAAGTTGCGATCCATGAACTGGTAACATTAGAATCAAGAAGGTATAAAAACTGAAATGACGCATGTCTTTTGCTATTTCCGTGGAAAGTTTTCAGACAAACTTCATTTCTTAGTTCCATCAGTTCTAACCTTCACGGCTAAGACTTGCCATGCCACAGACATTGTCGTGAACCACTCTTATTCTTTTCATCTTCCACTGGTGAGATGTAAATTCCACTTAAGCAGCTTCTTTCCATGAACCACTACTTTGTGGAAGTGACTCCCAAGAGGATACTTCACTGTTTCCTATGACTTAACCTCTACAAGTCTAGAGTCAACACTTATCTTCCCCACTTATTCCCCATAAACTCTACCTATTTTGTATTCCTCTATAATGGGTAGCACTTATGCACTGTGTGAATTCCATTGTCAAAAAGAAAGTGCTAAATTTTTATGTAATATCAATCCTTCAATATGGCAATGAATGCTGTATAATTTACACAGATCAAGTAGAGACTTGTAGCAATAGAAATAAAGTACTATAGAACACTGTTGAGAATAACATGGATAAAATGTGTGAGTAATCATAAAGCTTCAATGAAAATTGGATCTAAAATGGCATTTTTACTTAGAACTGGAAAAAGATAGTGGAAATTTCTGAGAGGCACAATGAGGAAAGAGTGCTTGAAGAATTTGACACTCACTAGGCATATTGTAGGCACGGGGATTACACAATCTTATCTCCTAGAACACCTGCAAGATGGTATTCTATTTAGGACTATCAAAAGAAGGACTTTACTCTTCTATTTGCTCACTGAGAAGCAGGTGTGGGGTTTGATACATTGACACCCACACACGCACACACACACACATACATGGTGATTCAGCGTTCACGTGATAACTTAGTTTCCCGCGTAAACGCATGCTAATAAAAGCGGGGAACATCACGTGGTACGCTAGTTAGGATTTCGTCCCAGGACAAGAGCAGACATGTCTCCCTAACTCACACAAACACACGCGCACTAATTGCGGGTAGCAATTAGTGGCGCAAATTTTGTTTTTATTTTTCTTCTCACCGACATTAACACTATGCACATTAACTTTCATTCAAACTGGACCTTACATAAAATAACTTTCTACACATAAATTCACATTTTTCCAACCTTCGTCAGTAGAAATCCACAGATTGCCTAAGACTACTACATTCGCATGTAAGTCTCTCTCTCTCTCTCTCTACTCAACGCACACACAGACACAGAACTTTGTCTTCTGTCTGACTTTCTTGCCTAAACGCAGACACAGACACAGAACCTTGTTTTCTGTCTGAATAATTTCATCAAGGATGTGAACTTCGAACTCTTGACGATAATCTTAACAATTGTTACAAACCTTTCTTTCAGCTAGAAAAAGAACTTCTCTTTCCTTAATTTTACTTACTTATGCATGCCCTCAACCCTATGTAACCTTTGTTAATATATTGTCTTTCTTGTTACTTTCGCCTTACTCATTCTTTCTTATTGTCTGTTTTATTTCACCACACATGTTACGTTGAGTCGACTCGTTAAATCTAAATTAGTAATGGACGCCTTCGTTCGCTACACAGGATATAAGAGGAAGGAAACATGCCCAGTCTTCCTCTTGGAGAGACTTACTTACTTGATAAACTGACTCCTTAACTCCAAACAAAACACTCACTGCAAGGTACATAACAGAAGATACGTTCATCATATTTGTAACAAAGTGTAAAGTAAATTATAATTTTTAAGCCAACCAGATTTTTAACTCAGTTGTTACGTTTTTTTACATCTTATCAGCATTCTGCAGATTTTCTAAGGCCTGAAAATATCTTTGTATTGTCAGAATGTTTTGGAAATAATAAGGATTTACCGATACAAGTTATACTAATTAACCCATAGCTAGGAAGAGAAGAGATGGATTCACACCTTTCTCTGAGGGTATTTGTGTGGAATGTGAATATAAAAATCATGACTGGAACTTGTCTCCTTGATTTCTACTTCTGAACTGTTATCTATCCAACTTCACATCCAAAGTTACAATACATGCTATTTCCAAATGGTTACCCATCGAGGTACTGACCCAGCTTAGATATCTTCAGTAATTGTGTGATAACCAGTTTTTCAACATGATATGACCATAACCCTTAAAATTAGCATTAAATGAAAATTGAAAGATGTCACAGACTTCCATTTTCAAATTAAATTGAAAACAAGCAAATTAACACAAAACAAATGTTATGTTACACTTGCACTTAAGAATATATGCTTTGACACTATCTTTTGCACATCTTTGAATGTTGGCTACTTAGAGGCCATGTTTAAGAGGAAGGATGATCATTTTTTTACTCCTTACATTTTTCTTCACACAACCTTTTATCTCAATGTATTTTGGTGCTTCACTCCTAAGTGGATTTCTCTAGCAAACTTTGATTCCTTTTCTTTTATCATCATGCAGACTCTTTTCTCATTGAATGATTCTTTATTTCCTTTTAGTCCTTGGAATTTTCTCAACATAATCTTTCATCTGAAAACTTTTCACTGCTTATTCTAGTAGTCATCTTAATAACAAACACACTTATAAGGGATTTGCATTCTCTACCACTTCTCAAAACTTCAGCATATTATGCTATTCAATCAATCCCCAAGTACTGCCAGCTGAGAAATTTTCAACTTGATGTAAATCTCTGACTCTTCACTTCTACTTCTGTCTCTATAACCTATCTTGGTCTCCCTCTAGTCAAAAGCCTTTCTCATTCTTCAGAGCCTCTAACTTCTCATTAATTTCATAGGCTTGTTTTTTGTCAAGAATTCTGTCAAGTGAGTAACCTGCATACCATCAAAAGAAGTCACAGGTCTAAAATCTGATGTTCTCAGTCCAAACAGGAAAATGCTACATGATAAGCTGTTGTAATGCAATCGATATCAGCTTGGAATGAAAAATCAGAGAGCTGAGTTTGAATTCTAGTCAAATTTGTTTCATTTACTTCCACATAAATACCTTTGGGGAAAGTTATTAATTTATCTCTTCTCTCTCCAGATATGGATTGAATAGCAGGACAGATTGCTTTCTATAGCCTTGGTTAGCAACCCGTCTGCCACACAAAATAATGGCAACCTACTGTGCTAAAATCTCTTGCTTTTTTAGTCATGCCACAAAAGAGACATGATTGCTTTAGCATGTATCACGCATGGTGACTGACTGATAATTTTATCATTTCACGCATACAAATAAATGAGCATACATGTGTAGCTAAAACCAATTTCACTCATAAGCATACAGTAGGATGGTTGTCCTGTATTATGTATAAGTGAGGAAGACTTTTCAACATGATCTTATTGAGATCAAGCTGAAGCAAGAGGCTTGTTCAATATGACTGTAGGTGTCCTGGATGAAATACTGAGTCATCACTCACCTGGTAGATGGTGTGAAAGTTCTCTCTGGATTGGCAAATTTTTTTTTTTTAGTGGGCTTAGATAATTTGCTTTACTGTACCAGATGGTTCAGTTGTGAAGACCCCACCTGACACCTTTTTCTACTGCAATGTCGTAGTCCCATTGGGAAAGTGGTTTGTAAGCTGTGTGGAAAGATGTTTGTTCTTGAGGTCGTTTCTGTTTGTAGCAATGGAGTGATGTTGTTGACCTTATGTGTTTATGTACTTGTTAAGTGTTATTCTTGTCATGATATGGACAACACAATAGAAGAAATTCTATGGGAGCGAGAAGTTTTCATCTTTGCAGCTGATCTGGTTTGTCATGTATCAGCTTAAAGTCAAAATCAGGATGGAAAGGCGATGACACCTTCCATCAGAATTTGGCAAAATGTAGGTGAGTCTTGTGCACATCTGTTGAATGAAAGGAACTGACTTGGAATGGCATTTTGATGCTAGTTAGGCATATGGATATTGAGGATTCTGCATTAAACATTGTCAAACCTATGCAAAAGTAGGTTATTTAGCTTTGCTTTTCATTTAGTTACTCCAAGTTAAAACTCAACTAGTGTATGTATGGTCATTGGCCCCATTATTAGTTTTTCGTACCCACTTTTTTAGTTTAATTCCCCATGCACTCCTACCTTAGGTCAACAGAAATGTTAGTTCCCTGGTAGATGCTGTGTAGGTTTTGTTTTTTAGTGTATTTATTTTGTATTTGTTGTGTTTGAATGAGTGTGACAAATAACTGTTTGATTTATACAGATCTTGCATAAATTATGTCCAGTCAAATGAAATTTCTGTCACAATTAAGGATTGTGAGTTTCTTTTTATTATTAACAGTATTTTGTTCAGTTTCTTATAAATATATATCTATTGTATTTGTCCTTGGGCCACTTTTTTGTATTTTACAAAAATAAATATATTATCTTTGACATAGTGTAATGATTAGCAAGCTTCTCTCACCAGATCAGTTACTCCTGATTTTGAGTTACACTAGGTGCTCTTTATTTTTTTAAGCTTTGTGACACATGTAAGATTCATATGGCCGGGAAAACCTACTATAAAATGACCTTGTATCACATCTAAACTTGTGTGGGAAGGTTGGTAAATACCTTCAGTAAATTAAACTGGGGACACCGGTTCGTCAGTGGGCAGACCGGAAGAAACGTCATTTACCGATTTTTGAATCTCTTCTTGAAAATGTCAAGGAATTTCAGGATTTTAAACCCAAGGAACCAAATCTCGGATAATATCGTTAAACTTTTTTGTCGACTAAAAAACTAAAATTTCCTTTTCTGTTGTGTTTATTCATTTCTGAATTTTTGTTTTTGTCGTTCGTTTCAACTTTTTACATATGAAGAACATACAATAAAAATTGGGAAAACTGAGAAATTTTCTTAAAATCATTTTGACTTTTGAGAATCAAGAACTCAGCCAATTTGTTTGTCTCGTTACAATTTACTTTTTTTTATTTCGAAAGGTAAGTAAAGAATTTAAATAATTTTGATAAGAAAAGACAAAAAAAATCTATCCTTCCTTAGTTATTGATTTGCGTCATCTTTTTTCCCCGCTTTTTTTATTTTTTATGTTAGTGTTACTGACTGTTTTTTTTTTTTTTTTTTTTTTTAATCATCTCACCCCAAGCAAGGCATTCCACTGCCACTATTGCGCATGGGGCTACATAGGGGAAGGTAAAGAGAAGGAGTGGATAGACATAGGGAATGTCAGGAGAAAGGTGATAGATGAGTAAGGATAGCGAGGATGAGTGTCGGGCAGATGGGAAGAGTGTTTGATAGAATGGGAGCAGGTTAGTGTGTTAGGAGGTGTCTATTGACCTTACATTTAAACTCCTGGAGATTGTAGCCGTCGGGGAAGCAATCGTTTGGAAGAGAATTCCACAGTCGGGAAGTGCGAGGAAAGAAACTGTTGGAGTAGAAGTTACGGCTGCATTTTATCGATTTCACTGTAAAAGGGTGGGATCTAGTTGCTAATCTAGTATCTCGTGCAAATTCGTATTTAGGGGGCACCAGTGATCTAAGTTCATCGGAGCAGAAGCCGTGAAAGTATTTATAGAAGAGACACAGCGAAGCCACGTCTCGCCGGTGGGAGAGAGACTGCAGGCGGTCTGCCAAGTCGGTATCTATCACATTACAGACCCTCCTCTGAACCTTATCGAGAAGCCCGAGGAGAACAGCAGGGGCACCCGACCAGATATGGCAGCAGTATTCAATGCACGGGCGGATGGTAGATTTGTAAATGTGCAGGATAGATTTAGACGGAAAAAACTTCCGGGCCCTACACAGAGAACCGACTTTCATAGCAGCGGATTTAGCAATGGATTCGATATAGTCATTCCATTTGAGGTCCGCTGAAAGTGTGAGACCAAGCAGGCGTAGTGTTTTACTCTCTGGGAGGCAAGCCTGGTCCATGCTAATGGGAGGTAGGTGAGATTGTCGATGATGGTTAATTGAGAGTAGCTTCGTTTTAGAAGCATTAAAATTTACTAGCCATTTCTTACCCCAGTCCAATATGGATTGGAGGTCTTTTTCAATCTCGGCTGCAAGTTTAGCTTTGACGCCTACACCAGATTTTTGTTGGAGGCGAGAGTAAACTGTGGTGTCATCGGCGTACAAACCTATTTGGGTTCTTATGGAATCAGGGAGATCATTAATATATATCAGGAAGAGTGTAGGACCTAAGATGGAGCCCTGGGGGACACCTGCGTTTGTATGGTAGTTCTGTTTAATACCACTTTCATTGTGCGGTTAGAGAGGAATGACTGGATTAGTTCAAACAAATGTCCAGTTATACCATAGCTCCGCAGCTTACATAGAAGGCCAGCATGCCAAACTCTATCGAACGCCTTAGATATATCCAATGCAACGGTTCGAGCTTCGCCATTCCTGTCGAGTGCCTGGTATATGTACTCGGTGATGGTCGTTAGCATATCAGCAGTAGACCTGGTGAAGCGGAAACCATATTGCTTGTCCGAGAGGAGCCTGTGTGCTGTGAGATGCTGAACCACCTCGGCGTTGATAATGGCTTCGAACAATTTGCCAAAGATCGGAAGAAGGCTGATAGGGCGGTAATTTGCAGGGTCAGAGGGTTCTCCAGTGTTTTTAAATATAGGAACTATAGAGGAAGATTTCCAACAGGCAGGAAAGCAGGAAGCAGATAGGCAGAGGTTGTAGAGCTTAGAAAGGATGGAGGAGAGTTCAGGGGCACATTTCTTTAAGACTATGGTTGGGATTCCGTCACCACCGCTCGCTTTGTGAGGGTCAAGTTTTAAGATAATCTTAGAGACAAGCGAAGGTGTAATGTGGACATCATTCAGTTGTGCCTCGGTTCTAGGTGAGAAGTTGTTGTTAGCTAAGTGAAAATAAATTCCGCTGTAAGTCCATCATGTTAGTTAAATATTTTGAAAAAATAATATTTTTAAATTTAAAAACTGTAAAGCAAAGGAGATTAGTTTTATTTTACAATTTTTTTTTTTTCTTCAATCACAGTTGACTGACTGGACATGTACATAAAAATAGCATGCAATTTGACTTCGTTCTGGTTTTAAATTTTTGTTACAGTTTGACCCATATTCAATTTCCATCTTATTTTTTCTTTAAAACTTATGGAAAAAATGGAAAGATTGTGAAATACAAATTATTACCTTAGGTTTGATGGAGTTAGGACGGTTTTCTTCCTGGAATGTTTTTTCTCACTCGGTTAAAAAAAAACGTTAATACGAAAAACTCAAAAAAGTATTTTTATTTTTAATTTCTTAACTAAATAAGCAGCCGATTGTAGAAATAGTATTTTAAAGAAAAATTAAGATTTCCTAAATAATTTATTTATTAAAAAAGTAACTTTAAAACTGTTATAATTGAAATTGACTAAAAAAAAAAAAGTAAGAAAAAGTATCGGTTTTTGTTCGAAAGAAAATCAAATTTTTGTTCAAAATAGCATTGAAATGAATTTAAATTCATTTCAATGCTATTTTGAAAAGTTTGCTTAGGAAGTCTCGGGATATCGGAATTTATTCGTCACTTAAAATTGAAAAACAGAAAGTCTGAATCTAAAAAAAAAAAAATGAGTTTAATTACTGCATTAACAACATGGTCCAAAAAATGTTATTGTTCTGGAGACTGGGTTATTTCATTTAAAAATTGAAATTTTAGCTAAGGCCATTGTTCAAATAAATTATAAATTAAATACTAAGAAAAATTTCTGTATGTAATTATTTGAAGTTGTTAGGTGTTTTTAAAACATTGGCACATGGACTAATCACTCATCAAACCGCCATTATAGACGAAAAAATGTTAAAAATTAAAAATACGTTTTAAAATTAAGTATTTTTAAATCTAATATCCGTTTTTATTTTACAATTTTAAAGATTTTCAGTAACTGGGACTTCTGTTTTACAACAAAAAAAAATTGATGATTTAAATTTTCCATTGAGTTCTGCTTTTTAACCAATACAAAATTAGAAGTGGCACAAAAATGAATTTCTCGAAATTTCTTAAAATTAATTTTAAGTGTGGGTGATGAGGAACAGATGTAAAAAAAAAATGATTTAATTTTTGTGAATAAGTCCTGAAACTTTCATTAAAATCCAACAACTATTTGATTTCTGATTTTTGCTAGAATTTCCAAATCAATGTGTTTTTCAACATACAAAGACACTAAAATTTTTCTGTAGTAATCTTTGTCTCATCCGCTGACACAAAAACATTTTAAAATTTCGTTTTTAGTGTCTAGACATTTTTATGTAGGTATCACCACTTTTTTTAAATTTACCTAAATTTTAAAATGTATTTTAATAAATAATTAAAAAAAAATGTTTTTAAGTTTTAATTAAAAGTTAAATGACTGAATTTATTATTTCCAGTAAGCAAAATACTCTGGTGTAGGACTTGTACATTGCACCAATTTGGCTTAATTTTGCCTGCAAGAAGAATAAAAATCAACTGTATCTTATATGATTGGCTGAAATTTATTTCTTTGCCAAACTATCAACCAATGTTTGGCAGGACCGACTTCATTTACAGGGACCTGTCCAGTAAAAGCCAACCTTGTTCACAAGACCAGTGCACCAGGGCATGTTCGATTTTTGGACCAAATACAGAAACACAGCAAAATATCCTTAGAATTAGCTCTGCTTAATTCCCCTGGTGACCTATATGCTCGTGTTCAGTTGCCACAATGGTGTCGACCAGGAGAGGCCTTATAATCTAGCAACATGTCTGATGTAGAGGTTGAGAGATGTGAGAGTGTGGTTATAGGCTTACAAAAACTAAATTATTTAAAATTCAAGGAAACATGAGGTTATAGAGGATATTTTCTAAATTTAAAAAAATTACTTAAAATTATATAAGAAACGAACTCAGATTATATTCTTCATTTATTTTTAAAGGAGTCACTGTAGGTAAACATTAAATAATTCATTCAAGCTGTTAACACCTTAAATAACCACTTATTACCATGTTAAATAAAAAAGCATTTCTGCAATATTTTAAACTAAAAGTAAGTAATATTTGTTTCAAATCAGATTAACTTTAAATGAATTGATATTTCACAAGTAAAGTTTCAGAAAGTATATTTTATTTTTGGAAGATTTTCTAATCAAGAGAATTACATTCTGAAGAAAGCTAATTAAAAAAAATCAACAATTTCAAAATCTGAGGCTAATCTCTGAATTTAATGGTTCAGACCAGGCTGGCTCTATCATGGTTCAATTATCCCTATGATATAAAAAATATTGCTAGTGCTCTACAACTTGAATTGATAAAAGGAACAATTGCTGTGTTACAGCAAGGAAGGAAGAAAGAAAAGATGTGGGCAGTATCAGAAACAACTTGTACATGGCCTTCACCACTGATCCATTTGTAGCATACATCTTGTTTGTAGCTAGATATTTCAATACAAATGGGTCTGTAGATATCTAGCATTGCATTCTTAAAATCTAAACCTGTGGTTGGGTATCTGACTTGAGACTTCTGTGCAGGTTGTTCATAGCACATCAGGCAGCTGCTATGCACTTCCTTTCAAATGGATTCACTGGACATTAACCAGCTATTAGTGCAAGCCAGAGCCATACTAAATGATCATATATTGATAGCAGTTGGATCCAATTGTGGTAGCTACAAATCCTGTGTAAAAATGGAGCAGATTTTATCTGCCAGAGATCACTTAGCTAGAAATTGTTTGAGTCAACTTTTCAAAGTGGCAGCCAACAAGGAGACAAAGAGATACATTGTTATCACTCTAATAAACTGGCCCCTGTATTGCAGAAACAAGTCAATATCATTACACTCACTTCCTCCTACCCATGTGAAGAGGGGCTGCCTGTAGTCAATGTATTGTTTGATGGGGGAATGTGTTTAGTTAACATTGACTCTGACTGATCTTAGTCAATCAGTGGTACAGAATGAATTCTGGTTGTGGACCAGAAAATGCATGATGTTCTGACCCTGAACTCATGTATCCATATCAAACATGTATAATCTTGAAGACATCCAAATAAAAACTTTTAAACAAGATTGAAGACGAAATTCTATTTATTGGGAGGCATATAAATAAGACTTGTTAGTTTGAAAATACAAATAATATATAAAAATAGAAGCTGGAGGCTTCAGCATAAAAATAACATCACTTGACTAAATGGGTAAAGAAATGTAGCAAATATTGTTTACATGAATATATATAAAGTTTACTACATTTTGCTGCTGCAGTGATTTCACAAAAAAAATAAGGTTACATTTTGCAACACGTATTGAAAGGATTACATTTTGGACATGTATTGGAATATACAAATGTATAAAATATAGCTACTTTAAACAAATAATATGGAAATAAAATAGACAAATATATTGAGAAAAAGTATTACAAGTAACAACCTGGTCATGATTAACATTGGGGTGAGATTAAGAGAATGATAAAACTACCAACCATGTACTTTGTGTCATGTTTTATTGAGGGAGGTTCCTGGTGAGGTACTAAAGTTTAACTGGAAGTGGTCAAAACAGTAACTGCAAAATTTCTTTGGAGAAAAAAAATTCAATGAATATATTTTTCCAAGAATTTTTCAGGCTATCAGATTTTATTAAACTTTTCAGTCGTTATTCATCAATTAATAACATTTTTGTTGAAACTTTTCTTTTTTAAGTTTTGATGATTATTCTTTTCGATTCAATTCTATACCTGTTTTACATACCTTGTGTTCAATATATATGAATGAATTTTGGATAGGCATTGTTTTCAAATTTATATAAAGCTAAATAAAGTAATATATTATTCTTTAAAATGGAAATTAGTCTCAAATCATTTGGAAAGAACTCAAGATAATTAAGAAATTATTTTTGTTTTTGGAAATTTACTGATACTCAATTTTAATAACATCCTGTATGTGTTTCATTTACACAGGTAAAATAAAATTCTCACATGTATGTGTTTTTCAAAATTTGACATGTATTTTTACAGTAGAATTTTTATTCTTTCAGATATTTGTTGCTGATATGCCTGGTATAAAATAAAAATTGGTTTGAAGAATAAAAATATATCAAGTTTTATGAGAAATTTGAGTGGAAACATTTTTTTATATAAATTCATTAAGATTTTTCATTTTGTTTAATGACTTCTGTGCTATGGGAAAACAAAAATGAGTTTCTGAAATAAAATTCTGAATTACATCTTCTGACTAATACAATTGATGAATAAGTGCTATAATTTTTAATAAAATTAGATTATTCTTACATTTTTGTTAATATTTTTAAAAATATGAGTATGGTTTTCCTGTTAAAGTGTAATGCTTTATGACATTATTTGCTAAAAGGAATGAAAATGTAAATTTAAATTATAGTTGATTCTTTTGTGAATTTTTCTAGCATATTCTTCTTTTAATAAATCTTCACATTTCAATAAGACCTCTTGTCAAATAATAATTGTAATTTATAAATGAATGTGCATTCTGGTGTCATGGATATCAGCTCTAAATGAGGACTTGAAGAGATGAGTTTCAACTAGTTTCATTTACTTACACACCAGTTCCCTTTGAAAAGGTATTAATCCATCTATTTTCTCTCCATGTATGGGTTAAATAGGACAGATTGGGTTCTATAGCCTTGGTTGGCCAACAGTCTACTGCAGAAAGCAAGGGCAACCTACTACAGGAAAATCTTTTGCCTAGTCAGTCATGTCTCTTTCAAGACCTGATCCCCTAAGCCTGTATCACGTATGGCAATTATCTGACTGAATAAATAAAGATGAAAGGAGAACTTCTCTTAACTAACACATTTCATCCTCTGAAGAACTTTATGCAATCATTTTATTTTGTGACAAGTATTGATGTATAAGGGCAAAAATGTTATTGATTTTTCAGAATTTTAAGTTTAGGAACATACAAAATATATACATCAGGTTAGCTGAAAATTCAGGGAAGTCTTAGAGGACTTTGAATTGTGTCACTGTGCATTCTCCATAGTTTATTCAATTTTTCAGCTAAGCTGATAAATATTTTAGCATTTCTATATTTAAAAATATGGAAAAATCAACATGTTTGCTCTTGTATATAAATACTTGTCACAAAATAAAATTCTTGTGTTTGCATTGATAAAGTCCTTCAGCAGATGAAATGTGTTGCCTGAAGTAAGTTTTCCTTTAGTCTTTATTCATAGTTTTTTTTTTACAGATACACTATATTTAAAATTTTAACACTATTTGTAATGTATAAAAGAATCAGTGAACTACCTTTTACTGTCTTTTTCCCTTTTATTCAGTGTAAGAAATACAAAGTTGTTTCTGATAACTTTCATGATATTTGCATATATTTTTACTTCATCTACAGAAACAAGTTTGTTGATTTTGGTAGGTTTGGTGTGATGTATTTCATTGGATTTAAGCATGAAGTTTTAAAAATAAAGACAGGATTGTAAAACATTGTATTGTTGTACATTTTAATATGTTCGCAAATGAATTAACTCGATTCGCATGTTCACACCTTTTCCAAGGGCATAAGTGCAAACTGATCAAAGCAGACTTGGTTAAAATTTAAACTTTTCCTGCCTATTCATCTTTCCATTTTGAAAAATAGTGCCAGATATAGATAAAGAGAGGCTCTATGCTTCTTCCGCTTCACTAAAGGACTTTCTTGGTGTATTTTAGAATAACTATTTGAAGATAAACAATTTGTCATAATATCACTTTCAAAAACATCTTTGGTTTTATAGAGTTGATACAAAGTTTATATCAACAAACAAATGCCAATTTGAAATCTCTATCTTTATTTATATTACTTGTGTAAAAAATAAATTTTATTACTTGATATTTGAAACTGATTTCACCTTTCTTCTTTTAAAAAAAAAGTTTTATTTAATCTTCATGTTTTAAATTTGATGCTTCTTGTTACATTTTGAGATTAACTGATTTTGTGTATTATTCACAGTCTCTATTAAAATGTTTCAATATTTTTCTTTACAGGTGTTTTGACTGAACAAATTGATATTCATAAAACTTCTTATTGAGAATTTCAATGAAAAATCAAGAGTTCTGACTTAACATCAAGAACAGAGAAATATATGCTATAATTATCATGTAAAAGTTGTGTATATTTTTAAAAGCATTACATTAACTAGCAAGGAAATGTACTTTAAAGCTTGCTGTTTTTCTGTAGACATTTAATTTTATATATGAGTAAAAATTACAAGTCCTTTATTTTTTAAGATTATGAACCTTTGTCATAATTTTATATGTTATGTCAAAAAACACTAGAAACAAACCATATTCTTGTGAATTTGGTAAATCTACTTGTTGAAAGAAGTTAAATTTCAAGTGTCATATGGAAACACACATTGGGGATAAATCACATTCTTTTGAAATTTGTGGCTCTGTCTTTTTACAGAAGTCAAATTTTGATTGCTATATGGAAACACACATTAGGGAGAAGCCATATTCTTGTGTTGTTTGTGGATCTGCATTTTTAAACAAATCTGGTGTAAAGCAGCATATGCGAATACACACTGGAGAGAGACCATATTCTTGTGAAGTTTGTGGATCTGCATTTTCAGTGAAAAGCTATTTGGTGTGTCATATGCGAACACACACTGGAGAGAAACCATATTCTTGTGAAGTTTGTGGATCTGCATTTTCACAAAATTACCATTTGAAATGCCATATGTGAACACACACTGGGGAGAAACCATATTCTTGTGATGTTTGTGAATCTGCATTTTCAGTCATATCAAATTTGAAATACCATATGCTGACACAGTGGAGAGAAACCACATTCTTGTAAAGTTTGTGGATATGCATTTTCACATAAGTACCTTTTGAATCGCCATATGCAAACACACACTGGGGAGAAACCATATTCTTGTGAAATTTGTGGAGCAGCATTTTCAAACAAGTCATATATAAAGCAGCAATTGTGAAAACACACCAGAGAGAAACCATATTCTTGTGAAATTTGTGAATCTGCATTTTCAAACAAGTCATATTTGAAGCAGCATATGCAAAAACACTCTGAAGAGAAACCATATTCATGTGAAGTTTGCGGATCTGCTTTTTCAGTGAAAATCTCTTTGGCATGTCATATGCAACCACATAGAGGAAAGAAATTACATTCTCTTGTAGTTGGTGGATCTGCATTTTTGCAGACAAAACTTTTTACGCAACACACACTAATACACAGTGGAGAGAAACTACATGCTTGTGAAGTTTGTGGATATGCATTTGCATATAAGTCCCGTTTGAATTGCCATATGCAAACACACACTGGGGAGAAACCATATTCTTGTGAAGTTTGTGGATCTGCCTTTTCAAGCAAGCCATATTTAAAGCAGCATATGCGAAAACACTGGAAAGAAACCATATTGTGAAATTTGTGCATCTGCATTTTCAGTGAAATCATGTTTGAAATGCCATATGCAAATACACACTGGAGAGAAACCATATTCTTGTGAAGTTTGTGGATTTGCATTTTCACGGAAAAACCATTTGAAACACCATGTGTGAACACACACTGGTGAGAAACAATATTCTTGTGAAATTTGTGAATTTACATTTTCTAAGAAGTCAAACTTAAATCGCCATATGCAAACACACACTGGAGAGTAAATACATTCTTGTGAAGATTGTTGATCTGCATTTTCAGAAAAATCATATTTGGTTTGTGATATGTGAACATACATAGAAGAATATTCATAATCTTGTCAAATTTGTTGATCTGCATTTTTATAAAAGGTAGTCTTGAACTACAATATCTCAATACATAATTTTAAAAAAATACATTCTTGTGAACCTTGTTGTGTAGATGTATTTTCATGAAAAGCAGATTTGCAGTGCTAAATCTGAACATACTTATGTTTATGAATTTGTATTTTCATAGAATTCCTTTCAGTACAATATACAGGGTTGAAAACATATCAATGCAAAGTTTTTAGATTGTCATAAAATCAAATGTACTGCATCATATTCAAATCTCTATCAAAGAGAAACACTGATCTTGTGACATTTGTGTGTCTGAATTTTTAGAGATGTCAACATTGTTGAAGTGATTGTAAACAAAAAGCAGTCACATGATAGCAGGCAAATATGCAAACTTCTAATCTCAGTGTTAGCAATCACTGCCCATTGCTGCTTTGATTTCTTTCATTTATTGACACCCACCTAAAATAGGTGTAGAACATAGTACGGTTGGGAAGTCAGTGACTCCCTTATCTTCCAACAAGAGATCTTTTGTTGTCTGGCTCCTGAAAATCAATTACATTTCTAAATTAGGAGACTCTCTTTTCCATGGGTAGCAGTCACAGGTATCAATCTACCTCAACAGTCTTTCTTCTCTTACTGGCATCTCACACTAATATTTCCCAGTGGGTGTGAGCAATTTCTGCACCTGCCACCTTGGCTGCACTTCTATCAGTCTGGCTCTGCTGCTTGGCATGGCTTGACTGGTCATTAATTTAAAAAATTATCATTTCAAATTTTGATTACACAAAATTTCTATTGTAGCCATGTTCAAAATCAAATATGTTGTTTTTCTGGTCAACCATTCCCCAACCCTGTCCAGGTCATTAATTTCTCCAACCACAAGGAAACTATTGCCAGTCTAAAGATTGCCACATTGCTTCCTAAGATAATATAATTCCATAAGTAATTTTTCTGGTTTTAGCAAATCAAGTTTAGCAAATCAAGTTTAGCAAATCAAGTTTAGCAAACCTTCGTTCATTGTATTCATCAACCCTTTCTTTCCATTTATCAGCACCAAATAGTATCACTTATCTACACAAAAGTTTTGGCTAATATCTAGTTTTATTAAAATTATCTAATTTATTTGTGCTGGAAAATTATAAGTCTTTGATGTATGTTCGTTTGTGATAAAATGAACAGATATTTTCATCATACAATTTTAAAATTTCAGGTCTTGTGCATTGATTTAAAATATACCTTTTTAAAAAGAATGTTTTGGCTGATTGTTTTTTATCTTTTAACTTAAAATCAAATTCAAATATAGAATTTTAAATTATGTTCTTTGACTTCTTTAATTTTTCAAAATATGAGGGTAAGATTAATTTTTTATCTCTTATCAACCCTTTTCAGGCTATTTAAAGCCAGAAAATATTTTCAGATTATAAGAATTATTTTCTTTTTATGATAATAATTGTTTACTGGTACCTATCTTACCAATTAACCCATAAATGGGCGGGGAGAAAAGGTGGATCCATTACTTTCCCAAATGTAATTGTGCATCAGTGAATATTACTATTCCAACAAGAACCTGAATTTGGCTCACTGATTAACAATTCTGAGCAGTTATCCATTATACCACCTGATATTTCCAAGCAGTCACCCATGTAGGTACAAACCAAGCATGACATTGCTGAACTACAGTGATTGTATAGGAACCATTGTTTTAATGTAAGCCTATGATAATAGGGTTTTCAAATAAAAAACATACATTGATCAGCTGTAAAAGGTTTTTTAATTTTGCCAATAGTGTGTTTTTGTCCATTTACTTAATTAACTGAAAAAAATAACAAACACCAATGTAAAAAAATTAAGAATTTCCTTGGTTTTTGATAGATTATTTAATGAAAGCAAATACTCAAATTAGAATAGACACGTGCAAAAATACACTATAATTTTTCTAAATGGTACAAACAGTAAGCAATAATAAAATGATGGGTAATTAGAAAAAGCAAAATGAATACAAACTGGTACATACAGTAATGTCATGTTCATCTTAACAAACTTATGGTAAATTTCAAGATTGATTTTAAGATTCAAGCTTCCAGCTCTGCTTGTTCATAGCAATTGTTTCAAAACTGTGTAGGCAACTATCAGCCATAGTTTCTCAATTACATCTTAATCATTCACAGCCTTGATATGCTATGTTCACTACCAGCTCTGCTAACAGGTAATGTCACTCCAATTTGAACCAGCCAAGTGTCTTTGAATGCATAAAATCCAGTAACTCAGTGAACCTTTCTAAATGTCATGACTTTTGTTCTGTGAGACACTTTGCACTGTGACTCTCTGCTTTCAAATCCTGTATGTTTTTCCAGTACATTTTAGCCATAAATCTGCGACATCAATATACAAAAAAAATGGTTTTCTGAAGATTCAAATACAGCATGAATTTTATATTTTCTTCTGAAAAACAGTATTGAAACTCTCACACATTTCTGTTCAAAAAACTGTACTACCAGTCAACAACTGCAGTCATGATAGTCTTTTAAATGCTGCTGTTTATAAACAGATTGAAACTAATTTGTCTGGCAAAAATGTTTATAAAATGAAGCATTTCAAAATTTTAAGAATTGAGAAAATATATTAGTTCTTGTATAGCCTTTTTTCTTTTCTTGAAGTTGTAAGAAAATTATACAAGGTGACCCCCCAAAAAATGAGAACTTTTTAACAATCCAATAAAACCAAGAGTGATGGGAAAAAATATTTTATTCAAAGTAATTGAAACCTTAAAACATGCTGTTTAAGAAACAATGATGGAATTTTCATTTTTTTAAAAATTACATCCTGTAGATGGTGTCCTCCTGTATGAATGTACGAATTCAGGTGTAACAAAGGATTGTAACTTCTCCATGTAATGATTTACAGTGACTGAGATCCACTGTTCATTCACAAAAAATAAGGTTTGATGATCCCATGTAATGAAACAGCACACTATACTGTGACCTTACTGGCATGTAAAGGGCACTCATGAACTTCATTGGGCTTCATCTGACATCCATAATTGCTTAAAAATTCATTGTCATTGTTAATGTTTATCATTGTTAATGTTTATCATTTATTGATAGAATTCATGGTTACTGAAATTGCAGAGTGTTTACTTTGTGAGGCCACTGTTTCGCAGTACTGCCACTTGCTCATGTCTGCCAATACACACTTCAAAAATTCTCGTTATTTTGGGGTCACCCTGTACAAGTAAAAATTGTACTTGTTTTTAAATATAATGGAAAATGTATAAGGAATTGTTTTTGAGAAAAACTTATTTTCATGCCAAATATGACAATTTATTTCTGTTGGGATTGAATGGGAAAAGAGAGTATATTACTTCTCTTATCCTGAATGTTGAAAAGGTGCAAGCAAATAAAACTCAAATGCTACATGAAATTTAAAAGATTTATTATAAAACAAGTACAATAATTTACAAGATGAGTTTGCACAAAAATTTCTTTTCTGCCCATTTAAAAAATAGAGCAGGATAACATGTCAAGCAATATCCACATGATATAAAGAAAAAGTTTAAATTTTAGAAATCTAATGTTAATTTTACATGAGGCCAAAAGTAGATTTTTAAAAAAATGTTACCCCCATAACAAAAAGACAAAAAAATGTCACATCAAAAAGGGAGTTTAGATACTTTAGGAATTGCTGATGTCACTTGGACTTCTTATAGTTATTCTTTTGGAGAACAGTTCTATAAATAGGTTTCTGTTTCTTTTTTGCAAAGTATTCTCAGAAGGTAGCCAAAAATTGATTTTCTTTCTGTGATTTTTTTTTGCATTATTTCACTTCTTAAATAAATTTTACTTTTTGTTTTTAACAAATTTGTGCAATTTTCTTTCTTTCTAAAAATGTTAATAAAAAATGAAAACAAACAGTTAAGCCTTTTTGCTACGACCACCAAACAAAATTACTAACTCCAAATTGAACGTGAAAAAGTATTAGCTGCCAATATTGTAAAATACTAATATTGTTTTGCTTGTAGTGTATGTTCTTTCCAAAATTCAAGTCCAGAAAAAAGAAAAAAATCAAGTTTACAGAATTTCATTTTCTGCAGATTTATTTTTAAAGAAAATGTGAAAATCAGTGAGAAAGCTCATAATTTGATTAGTGCCTTCATCTTAATTGCTCTTACGCTTTCAATTTTTTCAGGTGTCTGTCATAGTAAATAAGCTGAGAACTTCAAACTGAATCTTTTATTCAATCCAGAAATGTGAATTTTCAAGTTACCTACATCTTTGAAAACTGTTACTTTCTGGAAACACAGAAAGCAAAGAGCTGCCATAGAATATTAGGAAGAAGAATGCTCTGCAAACATTTACAAGAGGTTAGCAAATGGATATGAAAAAGTTGCAATTGATGTAAGCCCACCAAGTAGAGCTCATGACAATCCAAAAGTGAAAGGAAAAGCTTATCTTTGTGATAAGTTCTGTATTCACCTGTCAGTTGGCACTATGAACAAGGATAAAGGCAAATGGCTGATAGAAAAATAATTATTCAAAACAGTGAAAGTGTTCAGGTGAGCCATAGTCATGATATTTAGTACAAACTATTGGTTATTCAAAATTGGTTCACATATTTTAATAATTTAGTAAATGTTATGCATTTAAGAATAAAATTTTTTTTTCACATTCATTTATATAGTTAAATGTTAAATATTGCATTGTATAAGATTTTAGAATGTAAACATAAAATTGTTTTTGTAAATAAACAATCTAATGGTGTTTAATTATTTTTGTTTCAAATTATTAAGAACAAAATAGATATAAATTCACTTTTGTCATGCTTAAGTTTTATTACATCTTTTTTTTAAATAATAAACATTGCTGAGGAGTGAAGGTAGTTAAACTAATAGCAGTATCATGGGATAACTGTCCTTTTAACACATGTTTTTTCTTTTCAGGCATGAAGGTTCAAGATTAATAAATGATCTTTATAATTACAGTCAGAGTAGGTAAAGGTGAAGTTCAGGTAGTAAAGAAAATAATCATTTTAGTGGTGTCTGCATTTGAACCTATTAAATGAAGAACAGGTTTTAGCTAATTTTCGTTTTGCCTGCCAAAAAAAAATTCCTAATGGTAGAATATTATGATTAAACATAAGTGGCAATTTTTTTTACCCAACATTTTTAAAATCTTTTCATGTCTGTTCTATAATCAAATTCATAAAGTTTCTTATAGACCCAGATATACAAAGACTGTAAAATGTAGTTCTTAAAATGTAGAATGCAATTATCTCCATTTTGATAGGATGAATTTACTGATTTCTTTGATGATTATACATGACAGCCTGTTAGTGTGAGTATTTCATGATTCCTTAGCTTATAATGGAGGAAGATGTGGTAACCACTTGTGGTTTCACTGACCACAGTGGGTTACATAAATCCCATGCAACCTAAGACAAGTTACCAGCACTGTGACATGTCTATTTTGGGCAAGTTACAAATAAAACTTAGTTTTTATTTGTACATTTCACATGCTGCTTGCATTTTATACCTGTTTCAATTTCTCTATAAAATGTAGACAGCCCGCGCACACATGGGATTGGGCACTGTGCATTCTTCTCTGCATAGTCTGTGGTGCGGAAATGCTTGGGTGTTTACCCATTCCCCTGCTGTCGCCACCACCACCAAACTAATGCATCATGCAACACATTGTCAGTTGTGTTTAACATGGGGAACCAAAACATGTACACTCAGGTTTAGATCAAACTCAAAATTTATCCATCCCTTGTATGCATGGTGTCAGGTACTATGCTTGTCTCAATATAGTCTGTATCACAGAATATCTGGATATTTACACATGCCTCACCTCCCCACAGAAGCTGGATGTGACACATGATCAGTTGTTTAACTTGAGGAAACCAAGTGTATACACTTGAGTGAAGAATCAAAATTTACCAAGCCCTCACATACATGGAATTGGGCACTGTGCTTGTTTGAGCATGGTTTGTGTTGTGGAACAGCTGATTATTTAAATCTAACAATGCTGTTTGTTTTGTATTTTTTGTTTTTTCAGTAGTTTCACCAAATATGCCTCAAGCAAATAGGTTGTTTGAAATACTACAGTAAGTAAAAGTATAAGAAATTTCAGGATCGAGTGTATCATTTAATTTATTTAGTTAATGATTTCAATGATCATAGTTGATCTTAATAGCTGAACTCTTAAAATTGTAACACAAAGAACGAATTCCTGCTTTACTGGTTAGTTGTATACCAAATTTTTTTTTATAAACAGATTTATGAGAAGGTATTGATTGTAGGTTGTATTTAATTTGTTGCTCATCATATAATTGTTGTGGAATACATTGTTAGTCCAAAATCAACACAAAAAATGTGAAGATTCTCAGAAAAATCCTTTCTGCGAATGCAAAATTATCAATTTACCTAAATAAAAGATATCTGTTCTTTTCATTGGTGAGAATAATACTTTTCTTTTTGAAAACTAATTTTGTATTTTTTGAATTTTACTAATTTACACCAAGAAAATGTAAGGAAAGAAATAGAATGTAAAAATTCTATTGAAATTAGTTGAAAGAAGTAACATTTTTTCAAAAAACATTATCTATGATGAAAATGTATTTTAACTCACTGTTTGATTTATTTTCTTGTAAATGGTCAATAAACATATCAGTTAAGTGCCATATGTGATACATACTTGGGCAATCATGTCTCGAAAGAGATATGACTGATGGGGCAGAGGATTTTCTTGTAATAGGTTGCCATTACTTTCTGCAGTAGAACCTAATCTGTCCTGCTATTTAATATTTAACTCATAGCTAGAGGGAAAAGTGATGGTTTAATACCTTTCCCAAGGGTATTTGTGCATAAGTGAATGCAGCAAATTCAACTGGAATTTGAACTTAGCTCTCTGATTTCTCATTCCAAGCCAAGATACATAGCACCACAACTCATCCTAAATCATGCATATGTTGCCTGCATATCTTTCAATAAGAAAATTTAATGCAAATTAGAAAATTTTTTTTTGTCACTTTTCTCTTTCATGAATTTGCATAACAATTAAAAATCTTGACAGAAGAGGAGAGGACAAACACATGATAGAAACAAAGCAAATGGTAAGAGATTTTTTTATCTCCTTTGTCTCTTGATATCTCAACGGCTGTGATTTTTTTTTCTCCCATTTTGTTTGGTGATATTTAAGTATTTCGTTGTTTAATGGTATTTTTGTCTTTTGGTGATCTTCTTTCTTTTTTTCTTTTTTTTTAAGAGTTGAATTTTTTTATAAGTATGGATAGAGTTGACATTGATGCTACTACCCATCCCCATCTCAAGTCATATCAGGGGGTTCTCTGATTCCTGTATATTCAGGAAATCTGTCAGAATTTCAGGTTTGGATAGAAGCACTGAAAAAGAAAGCCAGAAGTCAGATATCGAAATATTGTCAACTCATCATATGATTATTTAGATGGCACTGTTTCTCAATATCTAGGTTTGTCTTCATTCCTGCAGCTGGTTTAACAGACCCTCTTATAACATCTTATAAACTCTTATAACAGATATAAAGACCTATATATAAAGACCTATATATAAATCTTATAACAGACCTCTTATAACATCTTATAACAGATATAAAGACCTATATATAAAGACCTATATATAAATCTTATAACAGACCTCTTATAACATCTTATAACCTCTTATAACAGATATAAAGACCTATATATAAATCTTATAACAGACCTCTTATAACATCTTATAACCTCTTATAACAGATATAAAGACCTATATATAAAGACCTATATATAAATCTTATAACAGACCTCTTATAACATCTTATAACCTCTTATAACAGATATAAAGACCTATATATAAATCTTATAACAGACCTCTTATAACCTCTTATAACAGATATAAAGACCTATATATAAAGACCTATATATAAAGACCTATATATAAATCTTATAACAGACCTCTTATAACCTCTTATAACAGATATAAAGACCTATATATAAAGACCATAACAGACCTCTTATAACATCTTATAGCCTCTTATAACAGATATAAAGACCTATATATAAATCTTATAACAGACCTCTTATAACATCTTATAACCTCTTATAACAGATATAAAGACCTATATATAAAGACCTATATATAAATCTTATAACAGACCTCTTATAACATCTTATAACCTCTTATAACAGATATAAAGACCTTTATATAAATCTTATAACAGACCTCTTATAACATCTTATAACTTCTTATAACAGATATAAAGACCTATATATAAAGACCTATATATAAATCTTATAACAGACCTCTTATAACATCTTATAACCTCTTATAACAGATATAAAGGCCTATATATAAATACCTATATATAAATCTTATAACAGACCTCTTATAACATCTTATAACCTCTTATAACAGATATAAAGACCTATATATAAAGACCTATATATAAATCTTATAACAGACCTCTTATAACATCTTATAACCTCTTATAACAGATATAAAGATCTATATATAAAGACCTATATATAAATCTTATAACAGACCTCTTATAACATCTTATAATCTCTCATAACAGATATAAAGACCTTTATATAAATCTTATAACAGACCTCTTATAACATCTTATAACTTCTTATAACAGATATAAAGACCTATATATAAAGACCTATATATAAATCTAATAACAGACCTCTTATAACATCTTATAACCTCTTATAACAGATACAAAGACCTATATATAAAGACCTATATATAAATCTTATAACAGACCTCTTATAACATCTTATAACCTCTTATAACCTCTTATAACAGATATAAAGACCTATATATAAATCTTATAACAGACCTCTTATAACATCTTATAACCTCTTATAACAGATATAAAGACCTATATATAAAGACCTATATATAAATCTTATAACAGACCTCTTATAACCTCTTATAACAGATATAAAGACCTATATATAAAGACCTATATATAAATCTTATAACAGACCTCTTTTAATATCTTATAACCTCTTATAACAGATGTAAAGACCTATATATAAAGACCTATATATAAATCTTATAACAGACCTCTTATAACCTCTTATAACAGCTGACAACTGAATATAGAAAATACGTAAGTGCAGTTGATGTTTCTAGGGAATGACCCAATGAAAACAGAAAATAATGAAGATGGTGTTTGGAAGCTAGTGTACTATGCAAGCAGAGAAAAAACTCATTGAATTCTGATAGTCTCAGTTTCCTTGGTAGTCATCTGGGCATGCAGGAAATATAATTTCTACCTTTATATATTGAAAAGATTAATTTTTTTTTTCTAATGAATAAAAACAATTTTGTTTTTCAATGGGAGCACTTTTTTATCACTTTGCTTTTCCATTCCTGACTGACAAGTCTTTCAAAGATAGTTGTATTATAATAAAGATTGAGAACCAAATTCCTTCACGTTATCTTAGAAGATATTACACTGACACTTTCAGTTATCTCACTTGTTCTCATACAGGAAGTTTTTGAAAGGAAGATTGGTGAGAAGAGATTGAGTGTCATTGAAAAAGAAATTATGGGCATTTGTGAGATAAAATGCATGAGTTGGTTGCCAATGAAACCATCTAAGAATGATTGGATCTCTCCTATTCTGAATTTAGAACAGGGAAGGAAAGATTCAACTTGTGTTTAAGAAATGTGAAGCATAAAATGGTAATACTTTGCATTTCCCACAACATTCTAAATGTTTTCTAAAATAACCTCTTCAATATACAATTTATTAATGAAGAAGCGCTGAAAAATATCATAAAAACCAAATATTTCCCTGATTTTTGTAAATGTTTAAAAATAGGGTGAAATTTATTTTGCTTTCATTATGTGAAAAAATAAAAATGCCTTTAATTTGGTGGAATATAAAGAAATGCATATATGGTATCGATGGGGTTGTTGATAATAAATGAAAAAAGGCCAGGTTTATTAACTATAACATTTTATTGTTGTTGTTGACTCCATAAGGGCACATCTTTTGTTATGTGAATGTTCATTATATTTGTATTGCAATATTCAGCTTATAAAGAGTTTTTCTTCCATCTATATTCATGTGAATATAGCATATTTGTTTGTACATGTGTGTGTGTGTGGTGTAATGTAGTAGCAGATTGCTGTTGGTGGTGTGTTATGTTATAATTTGTTCCAGCATTTTGAGTACGTTGATTGTCTCTTGACTTCATTCTTTAATTTCTTGTGTATTTTCTTAGTGAATATTCATTAAGCACATCTTTTGGCTGGTTGGTGTGTTGGTTGAATCTCTGATGCAAGCTCACACATGCATGTGTGTGCAAACTGAGACTATGTACATGTTCACTGTTTTTTTAATATTGACTTACCATCTACATATTTCTATTTTGATTTTTGCAGGAACATTAGTTATATATATTAGTTTTTTGCATGAGGTCAGTTGATCGCCTAATCTATGTCCGTGTTATAATCTAAGTTACCAGAAATATGAAAGAATAGAAAAGGATGTATTTGTTAAGAGAGAGATTCTTTGTCATTTAATATTTAGTAAAGGGGAAAAGTTTACTACTAATCACTACACATATATAGCAGTGGCTTTTTGTTTTCTTTGTTTCATTGGTCTTTTTTTTTTTTCCATTCATGTCAGAAATGATTATATACTATTTTCTTTTGATTTTAAAGAGATTTGTATTTAAAATTTATAAAAATAACATGTAAGACGAAGGAGGGCATATGTCGGGAGAGAGGGGATTCGACCTGGGGCAGTGATTCGCAAACTTCTCTCCCTTGATAAATTACTACTACTGAGTAGTGATTTATTTTCTTTTTTAGACTTTGTGCCACATTTGAAATTCATTTAGAAAATTTCGAGCGGTGGGGGCACCGTTTGTTTAACACCGGCAGTGTCAGTGGACAGGAAGAAATGTTATTCATCAATTTTCGAATAACTTCTCTAGTCTAAAACGAACAATTGGGAAGACTCAACAAAGATCAAAATCATTTTGAGAACAAAGGAATTAGCCAGTTTTGTTTGTCTTGTGACAATATATTTTTTTAATTTCTTACTAAAAAGGTAAGTGAAGAATTACAAATAATTTTGATTTGAAAAAAAAAGTCCTTATTAATTTGCGTCACCATCGTGTTTAACAAAATGAAAATAAATTCCGCAATGATTTTTTTCATCATGTTAGTTGTGTTGAAGAAATAATATTTTTAAATTTAAAAAGTAGGCGATTAAGTGTATAATACTTAGATTTTTGTTTATTTTTATTTCTTTTTACATACAATCACTGGAAAACTGGACATGTCCATTAAAAAAAAAATAGCATGAAATTTGATTTCGTTCTGCGTTTTTTTGACCCATTAAATTTCCATGTTATTTTTTCTTTAAAATTTGGGAAAAATGGAAATATTTGATACTATATGAATACAAATTATCTTTGATTTTATGGAGTTACGATTTTCTCTTCCTGGAATGAATGTTTTTAAAAGCTAAAATTCTTTTTCTCATTCAGTGAAAAAAAAAAGTTCCGAAATGTTAGATTTTTATTTTTAATTCACAAAAATAAGCAGCGGATTTTGTTAATAATTTATTTAATAAAAGAAACTAATGTTGAAACGGTTGAATCATTGCTTGCAGTTGACTAAAAAAAAAGAAAAACCTATTATATATATTTTTTTTTTTTCGGAAAATCATTTTCAAATTTAAATTTTTACTCAGACGGCTGTATTTTCCATTTGATTGGTTTCAGTTCTGTTTTGAAAAATTTGCTTAGTAAGTCTCGGATGGCAAAAACTTACTCGTCACTTAGAAAAAAATAGAAATTCGGGTATTAAAAAAAAGCAGTTTTAATTTGCTGCATAAATACACCAATAACATTAAACAACATGGTCGAGGATGTTGTAAAAATTACGATTTAATTTTTATCTGCTGGAGATTAGGTTATTTGATTAAATTTTAAATACCGCCTTCGAAGTTAGGTAACTCCTGAAAAACAGCATAATAGCTCGTAATAAGTGCAAAAAGGTACTTAGCGAAGCTAAGATGCTGTTTGCTGCCAGAATGAAGCAACGCATAGCATCCTCTAAGTTCGGCGCCAAAGACAGCTGGCGCCTCTGTAAAATCGTGCTTAATATGAGTAAGTTCTCAATACCCCCACTAATCAACGAGTTTGAGGTCCTCACCTCCTCAGCGGACAAGGCTAAATGCTTTGCCCGTAGATTCTCGACCAACTCGTATCTGTACTCGTCTGGAGTCTATACACCCGACTTCCCACCTAGAACAGAGGCCCAATTGAATGACGTTCACATCACGTCCTCGCTGATTTCTAACATAATCTCAAAACTTGACCTTCACAAATCGAGTGGTGGGGACAGAATCCCAATCATAGTTTTGATGAAATGTGCCCCTGAACTCTCCTCTGTCCTTTCTAAGCTATACAACCTCTGCCTATCCTCCTCCTGCTTTCCTGCCTGTTGGAAGTCTTCTACTGTGGTTCCAATATTTAAGAACACTGGTGAACCCTCGGAACCCACAAATTACCGCCCTATCAGCCTTCTTCCGATCTTTGGTAAAGTGTTCGAAGCCATTATCAACGCCGAGGTTGTTCAACATCTCACAGCCCACAGGCTACTCTCAGACAAGCAATATGGCTTCTGCTTCACAAAGTCTACTGCTGATATGCTAACGACCATCACCGAGTGTATATATATATATACCAGGCTCTCAACAAGAATGGTGAAGCCTGAACTGTTGCCTTGGACATCTGTAAAGCGTTTGACAGAGTATGGCATGCCGGCCTTCATAACTGGACTTTTGTTGGACCTAATCCAGTCATTCCTCTCTAACCGCACTCTGAAGGTGGTACTGAACGCACATGCCTCTCAGAACTATCCTACAAACGCGGGTGTCCCCAAGGCTCTATCTTACGTCCTACGCTCTTTCTAATCTACATCAATGATCTCCCCGATGCTATAACATCCCAAGTAGGTATGTACGCCGATGACACCACAGTTTACTCTCACCTTGATTAAAAATCTGGTGTTGGTGACAAGGTGAACCTCGATGCCGAGCTTGAAAAGGACTTCCAATCCGTGGTAGGTTGGGGTAAGTAATGGCTCATAAAATTGAATTCTTCCAAAACGAAGCTGCTGTCAATTAACCACCACAGACAACCGCACATCTCCCCCAAACCTCATTAGCATGGAACAGGCTTGCCTCCCAGAGAGTAAATCACTATGCTTGCTTGGCCTGACACTCTCAGCAGACCTCAAGTGGAATGACTATGTCGAATACCTTGCTAAATCCGCTGCTATGAAAGTCAGCTCTCTGTGCAGGGCCCGGAAATTCTTTCCGCCTGAATCTATCCTGCACATATATAAATCTACTGTCCGCCTGTGTATTGAATACTGCTGCCACATCTGGTTGGATGCCCCTGCTATTCTCCTCAGCTTCTTGACAAAATACAGCAGAGAATCTGTAATGTGATCGATACCGACTTAGCTGACTGCCTGCAGTCACTCTCTCACTGGCGTGACGTGGCTTCCCTGTGCCTCTTCTATAAGTACTTTCACAGCTTCTGCTCGGATGAACTTAAATCACTGGTGCCCCCGAGATGTGAATTTGCACGAGATACTAGATTGGCAACTAGGTCCCACCCCTTTTCAGTGAAACCGATGAAATGTAACCGCAATTTCTACTCCAACAGCTTCTTTCCTCGCACTTCCCACCTGTGGAATTCCCTTCCGTATGATTGCTCCCCGATGGCTACAACCTCCAGGAGTTTAAATGTAAGGTCACTAGACACCTCCTAACACACTAACTCGCACACATTCCCTCCAACGCTCTCCCTACGTACCTCCTAACTCATCTATCACCATCCCTCTGACATTTCCTATACCCAATCGCTCTATGTAGCCCCATGCGCTATAGTGGCAGTGGACTGCCTTGGGGTGATATGATTAAAAAAAATAAAATAAAATAAAAATAAACTTAATGAGAACATTTTTATTGTTATAAGTTTGTTATTCAGAGGGAAAATCAAAGTATTTTTTAAGTATTTTATTACAATACATTTTCTAATCTTTTTTGGCGCATTCAAAATTTTGGTTAAAAATCATTTTTATCTTTTACAACGAGTGACCAAACTTTTTTACCTGAGTTTATGGAAATAAATTATTGTATAAATCCCTTTTTTTTTTCTTTAATAATTATTTTACCCCAAGCAAGGCAGAGGCAACCACTGGTCAAGTGGAGTAACATTGAGAGAAAAAAACAAGCTACAGGGGATGTTGAAGAAAGGATAAGAAATGGATGGGATTCCAGTATAAATAGAAGATGGCAATTAATGTTGCATTTAATCTTTTGAAGATTGTAGCTATCAGGAAAGCAAGGAAACAGAAAAAGAATTCCACAAACGAGAAGTGCAAGAAAAAAAACTATTAGAGTAGAAGAGGTGGCAGTTGGTGTTGGTTATCATGTTTTGATTGCTGCTGTGGTTGAAAACTTGCTTTCTTCCTTTCTACTGGTTGTTGACTTATTTTCATATCTTCTGCCACTCCAGAGTCCTCATCTATTTCCATATCTTCTGGCTCCACAAGGGTTGCTTTTATTTTCTTGGCCCTTTTTGTCTTAGGCTCACTTATTCCCCAGTCAGTTATTTCAGCTAACTTCAGGTCATTCTTGTTTGTCCCACTATCTGATCCCAGGTAACAAATGATACATGTCATGTCTTTTCTACTATTCTATAGTATAGTTCCCACCTCTGGTCCAGCTTTCCTTCTCTCAAGTGAATTTTGTATTCCCCTAACTCAGAGTTTCACTTCCTTTCTGCCCTTATTCACCTTCTCATTTCTCTTATTTTGTGTCATCTGTATTCTCCTTTTGACCTAGATAAATAATCTATGCTGCTGTTCTATTATTAACTGGTGATGGTCTTCCCCCCACCTCCCACATACTTTTTGCGAAGCTTCAACAAATTGTTCATTGGAAGAACCATGTCCCTGCCAAACAGCATGCAATATGGTGAGAATCTGGAGCTTTTATTAATTGAAAACCTCACAGCTGCCAGAGCCTGTGTCAGGTAGTGGTCTCAGTCACCAGTATTGACCCTCACCAATTCAGCCAATACATTTCCTAAGTTCTTATGGAATCTTTCCACTTTAGCATGGGGGTGGTAGGGAGATTTGTCTGAACCTCCTTCATTATATTATTCACATTTTTTGGTCCATTGTCTGTAATTAACTGCATAGAGACACCGTACCTAGGGAAATTTTACCTGCTACTAAATTGGCCTCTGTTCCAGCACTTTTATGTAGCACAGCGAAGGCCTCTGGCTAATTCATCAGCCAATCCATAAAGCTCATGAAGTAAAGGTTTCCCTGTGTAGTCCTGACATCTCCATTCTTATCTTTTCAAATGGGGAAACTCAGGACATGTTCCTTCTAATGGTGCCATTCTCTGTCTCTTACTTTGCACCTGACACACCACACAACTTTGAACATAGTGACCTCAGTGTACACCCTGGGCCAGTAATAATTCCATTCTACCATGTCACAGGTTTTATCTATCCCCATGTTGCCCAGCATCTCATGACATTGCTCTAATATCTCTAGCTTCAAATCCTTGGGCACATACAGTCTAGGTCTTTGTTTCTCCCTGAGAGATAGTATAGTCTCCCTTCATGTATGGCATACTTGGAGGTCTCTCTCACTTTTACTCTCTCTCTCACTCTCTCTCTCTCTCTCTCTAAGAGCAGCTGTCTCAGTGTCTACCTGTTCCTTCCCAATTTCTTCCATCCAATGTGGGTCAGTGACCACCTATCTTCTTTATCTGCCTCAAGCACAGGGCAGTTTTTTGATTCATTGGAGTTAATTGCTTTTATCTTGTAAAAAATGTCATCTACTCCTGGCTCTACTCTCATAGACTCTCTCTCCAACCTTCTAGGTATCCTAGAGAGCAGATCAGCACAGGTGTTATCTCTTCCAACCAGGTATCTTATTTTACAGTTGTACCTGCTTAACTTCAAGGCACACTACTGTATTTTTTGTTTGTCCACTTTGCTTTCAGCAAATACTGCAGAGGCCTATGATGAATTTTTGTGGTAAACATGGCTCCATTTAAATAATAGTCTAATTTCTGGAGGGCATACATGATAACAAACACCTCTCTTTCTATTACAGGCCGTGTTAGGTCTGTGATAGTTTGTGTGACAGTAAGTATATTGGTACCTCTTCTGGGCCATCCCTTTCAAGACATGGCTGAGTGAGTACTGCTCTTATACATTGCTCACTGGCGTCCATGTACAGAACCATGGGCTTGCTGAGATCTGGAAGGGAACAATGGTCAGCTGTTCTTTCAAGGTGTCAAATGCCCTCTGTCAATCCTCTGTCCATTTGAATCTGACATATTTTTTGTTAAAGCTATCACAGGGGTGGTTATTCTGATGAATGTTGGGAAAAACTGTCTGTAGTGTCCTATAGCCCCTATAAATCCTCTCACATTTTACTGTTTTGGGCTCAGGTGTTTTCCTGATTATATCAATCTTGTCTAAATCAGGCTTGATCTCCTTTCTGCTTATTATAAAGCTCAAATACTTTGTCTCTCCCCTCAAGAATTGGAACTTCAACAGTTTCAGTTTTAACCTGTACCCCCTTAATTGACCCAATACCTCTTCAAGATGGTCAAAATGTTGTTCTGGCATTTCTGAGAACACCTGAATGTCATCCAGCTAGGCCACTGCAAAGTTCTTCAGCACCTCCAGCACTATTCACATAAATTGCTGAAAGATGCCCAGAGCATTAAGCAACCCAGATGACATAACTCTAAACTGGAACAGTTCCAGGTAGCATGTTAAAGTGGTCTTCTCTTTGTTTGTCTCCTCCAGGGCTACATGCCACTACCCTGATTTTAGATCTAATGTAGAGAAGTACCTAGCCTTCCCCAACAAAGCCAGTATTTCATTGATCAATGGCAGAAGCACTGCCAACAGGCTGGAAATCAAGTCTAGTTTTCTCAAGTTCATGCAGAACCACCATCTTTTTTGTCAATTACTACTATGGGTAAGCTCCAGGGGATTTCTGACCTTTCTATCATTCAACCACAGCAGTGGTTGAATATATTCTTAAGTCTGACATTGAGTGATTCTAGGCAGCTTTCAAGCTTCACAAGTAATTCAGTTTTCCACCAAATTTCAGTTTACATAGAACAACTCTTTTTAAATTTTGCATTTTGGTTCAGTAGAAAAAATTACATCAAAATTTGTGAAATCCAAAAATAGGAGACTAACTACATTAGTACATGTGAGTGACTAACATTTCTAACACTAAATCTTATTCTTTATTTATAACTTTTTCTGTTTAATATTTTCGTATATGGTTTTCAATATTTAAATTCTGATATCTTTTGTCATTTTTGTCAAAAAACTTTGCTTATCACTTAACATTTTATCAGAATTGATTATAAATAACCAATTTTTTTATTTTATTTTTTCAATCAATTGCATCTAAGATTTTTTATTTTCAATATTTTAAATGCGGCTTTCAGCATTAAATTTATTTGAAATTAATAGCAACATCTGGAAAAATCATGGATTACATGGAAGAATGTGCATATTAAAAGTAATATTCTTAAGATTATATTAAACCTGGAAAAGAAAAGGACAAGATATTCCAGTGAAGTTAAAAATAAGAAATTTCCTACTGAAAATATTGCAGCTAAAAATAAAATTTGAATTATTTTTCGCTGCAATATTTTAAGTAAGAATTTGTTATTTTTTTACTTTACTAGAATATCATCCTGTTCTTTACCAGGCTTAATATAAACTTAAGAATACTACTTTTCATGTGTGCATTTTTCCATGTAATCATTCTTGCTTCTATCATATTCTTAACTGCTTCTTCTACCAGTTGCCTCTTACTATAGGGTCTCACCTAAATTTGAGAGTGATCACCCATATCAGTTCTCATCTTAACTCTGCTAGTCTGGTCCAACTCTTTGTCTGATCTGGCCACCATGTTTTGGTTAGCTTTTTTTGCTGATCCTTCATTCTGGCCTTAAACCTGTAAGGTGTTTCTATTTCCCTGTTTTCCACCTCCTTCACCTGTTTAAGTATCTCTCTTTTTTAGTCACATTCACCTGTTGCAAGGTCTTCAGTGGTAGGGTGGTAGGGCCCTTGCTACCTCATCTCCCTTCTTAATTTTCACAGTTTTACTGGCTTGATTAACTAACAGTATAGGTACTATCTCTGCAGCCTCCACAATTATTTCACACAGGATTACCTGACTTTCTTCAGGGCTATCTTCCTCTTTTAGGACCAGCTGAAGAACCTCCACTCTTATCTTCTTCCCTGTCACCAGCCTACCCCTTCCCAACACTGCAGTTCTAAGGGGTAGTCTTATATCTTCTTCTATTACCACTGACCCAAACTCCTCAGGTGGGCCTCCTAACAGCATCTTTTTGCTATTTACTATTAATACAGTGGGGTTAAACTTTATGCTGGCTCTATGGCAATGAAGCCAGTCTTCCCCCAAGATCACCTCCACACATAGAGCTGAGGTTACATAAAACTTCTGACCAAGTCTTTTTCCTCCTATTTTCACTAGGAGTTTCACTGTCCCCTTTATCATCATTGGAATTCCATCCACCTGGCCAATTTCTGTGTTCGCCTTCCTCATTCAACATCTACTCCTCAAGCAATCATATTCTCTTTCTCTTAGTAGTGAAAATGATATCCCAGTATCTATCAGGGCCCTCACCACTGAACCACTCTACTACTGCTTTGCATGAAAGCTCTTTTTGTGTTAATATGGAAAACATCCTGGCCCTCCTTCTACTGGGACCTTAGTTCTCCATCTAACTAGCCATGAGCACTGGCAGTCTTGCTCTTCAATCAATATTCTCACAAGGATTCCTTGTTCACTTTTTCAGTCTGGGTGCCTGTGGGTGTGCTCTGTTTAACTCGGCCGACCTTGTCATTGAGAACAGCTTCTCTTTAGGTGACCTGGTTCTCCACAGAATCAGCATCTTCTCGTTGGGCAATTTACTGTGAAGTGGCCCACTTGAGCACATGCCCAATACCTCATTTCTTTCCCTCTTATGCAAGCCACCCTCCCTTTCACTTCTGGGGTGTCCAAGTGATGTTTTCCAGGTTCAGCCTTCTTGGTCTAGGGTGGTGGGGCACCCTGTTTTAGCTTGCACCACTTGGTTTTGTGCCCGTTCTTGCTGCATCTGGCTCACTGGTAATCATTGAAGTTGTGAGGCAATCTCCACATTATTGAGCAATTCACCACCCTGTAGCCTTAAGCTGTATCTACATAGCATGGGTTCAAAAATCCATGCCCTAGAGTCTATGCCCCTCTTCCAGGAACCTTTCAATAAAGAATGCAAAGAAGATGTCAGAGCCAAACGAGCAGCTCTCAGAAAATTTAAAAACCAACCAACCAACTAAAGAAAACCTAGAAAATTATAAAAATGATAGCGCTAAAGCATGCAGAGCCATTAAAGAAGCCAAACGGACAACATGGCAAGCATATATCAACAAACTAAATTCACATACCAAATCAAAAAAAGTATGAGATATGATGAAAAAAATTTCAGGAAAAATCTTCAAACAAGCTTAGAAGCATATCATCCATATTAACATTAAAATCACAAGCCAAAAAGACATAACTGAAATTTTAGCTGAAAATTTTGCTAAAAATTCCTCTTCAACCAATCGAAAAAAAGAATTTCAAAAATTGTGAAGTAAAACAAAGAATTAACTTTAATTCAGATAACTCTGAAAACTACAATAAAACCTTTACAATGTCTGAATTAGAAGAGTCACTTAAAAACACACATAACTCAACTGTTGGACCACATGAAATCCATTATACTTTACTAAAGGAATTGCCTAAAAAATCAAAAGAATACTTACTTGAAATATATAACAGTATCTGGACAAATGAAAAATTTCCAAATGTATGGAGACAAGCTACAATGGTACACATATCCAAACCTACAAAAGACCTCACAGACGCAATGATTTACCACCCATTGCACTCACGAACTGTATATGCAAGACCCTTGAGAGAATGATTAATAAAAGATTAATCTAGTATTTAGAAACCAACAATCTAATTACCAAACACCAAGCAGGCTTTACAGAAAATAGAAGCCCCATCGACCACTTTATAAAGCTGGAAACTTAAATACGAGAAGCTTTTATCCAAGATTTTTATTTAGAAAAAGCTTACGATACAACATGGAAATTCAGGATACTAAAAGATTTAAAAGAACTAGGTCTAAAAGGAAGGATGCCAATATTCATTAAAAATTATATGAGCAACAGGAGTTTTCGAGAAAATATGGAAATGTCTTTTCAATCTCAAAAAAACAAGAAATGGGAGTCCCACAAGGAGGCATATTATCAGTTACACTGTTTAATATAAAAATTAATAATATAGCCAAAAATATTAATACAAGAACAGAATTTGCCATGTATGTGGATGACCTCATGATGAGTTTCAAGGCCAAATACATAACATTATAGAATGACACCTGCAAATATGCCTAAACAAAATAAATAACTGGGCCACTATAAACAGCTTCAACTTCTCACAAACAAAAACAAAATGCATTCATTTTTGTCAAAAAAGGAAAATGTACCATGATCCTGAACTAAAACTTGGCACTAACAAACTAACAGTAACAGACCAATACAAATATCTCGGAGTCATATTTGCTGAAAAACTCACCTTCATACCCCATATAAAATATTTAAGAAAAAAATGTAATCAAAGAATGCAACTATTGAGAACCATAGCCCATACAAATTGGGGAGCTGATTGCAAAACCCTTTCAAAGCTCTACCAATTACTCATAAGATCTAAACTTAATTACAGTTGTTTTGTCTATGGTGCATATAGAAAGTCCTACATCAAGGAACTTGACACAATACATTATCAAGGACTCAGACTAGCACTGGGAGCTTTTACCACCATGCCCATAGAAAGTCTATATGCAGAGGCAAATGAACCATCACAAACAATGAGACAAGAAAAACTTGCTCTCCAATATTACACAAAGTTAGCATCCCATACCTCAAACCCTACATATCAGTATGTTTTTCATCCCAAACACAAAAATTTATTCAGCAAAAAAGAAAAGGTGATTAAGCCATTTAGACTACGTATGGAACAAATAAAAGATGAAGCAAAGGTGAACATAGCTTTAATACACAAAGCTGTCAGACTAAACCACCCACCTTGGATGTCCTTAATTTCAGAAAATTCGCCCTGGCAAATAAATCTACCTATAGTATTACTAAACCTCTCCAAACACCCCAAAACCAGCACAATCAAATCTTTTCATATGGAAGAAATATATGACATCCTCCAAGAGTACCCAAACTATGAACATATCTATACCGATGGCTCTAAAATCAACGAAAAGGTTGGATGTTCAGCTATACTAAAAAACAAAACTATTTCAAAGCATCTACCTGTTAAATCTTCAATCTTTAGTGCTGAAACCACAGCAATACACTTGGCCCTAAATATCTTAATGGCTGACAAAGCAAATAAATTCATCATTTTCGCTGACTTTCTATCAGTATTAACATCACTGAAAAGAAAGAATATAAACAATCCATTAATAACTAATCTATTAAACAGAATCAACATCAGCAAAAAAAAAAAACACATCATCTTATGTTGGATTCCCAGTCATATTGGCATCCATGGAAATACAAAAACCGACACTGCAGTAAAAAAAATCACTAAGCATGAAAAACTCTAAATTAAAAGTCCCCTATACTGATTTCAAACCAATCATAAATTCATACATTAAAAACAAATGGCAGTTACAATGGAACGTATACAAAAAAAAACAAATTGCAAGAAATCAAATCCATTCTTGGAAAATGGAGCCCCAATTTCAAACGAACTCGAAAAGAAGAGGTGATCATTACAAGAACAAAGATTGGCCACACAAACATCACCCACTCATTTCTACTGAAGGGAGAAAACTTTCCTGAGTGTATAACATGTCAAAAGGCATACACAGTAAAACATTTTCTAATACACTGCACTGCCTTAGCTTTCACCTGACAAAAATACTGTAATTCAAAGAATATAAGAGAACTTTTCAAAAAAACATGAAAAAGTCATATTGAACTACTTGAAAGAAGTCAGTCTGTTTTCAAAAATATAAACCCTTATATAGATATATATATATATATATTAGCAGTATAGCCCAGTGTTGCTTAGATGTAATGAAAGCTTTAAAACTAATCCATAGTCCTGGAGCTCAGACTCAGGCTAAAGAATATTTGTGTGAAGTTTGGTGAGAATCGGATAAAAATTGTGGATTTGTATAAAGGACATACAGACAGATAAACAGACACACACACAGACATCTTGCCTTATATATATATATAATCGATTTTCTGCACTATTGTAAGAACTGCAACCTTGAAACTTCTGAATATCATTTCTTATGTCTTTGTCTATGAGTGTCTCAAATTTGATTAAAATCAAACCACTCCTTCTATAACCTGATTTTTTTGATTATCGATTTTTGATATTTATCAGGGGTACCTTGACATAAAACATAGCTAAGAACACTCGCAGACGCTTATAGTACAACTGTGTAATTTTTCAAAATCGGTTTAGCCGTTTTGGAGTCTTTTGATAACAGACACACACACACACACACACATACACACATGCAGACAAAGTCCCATTTATAAATAAATTTAGATTAGATTAGATTTAGATATCTATCTATCTATCTATCTATATATATATATATATATATATATATATATATATATATAAATGCTACACCCATTTTAAGAAAATAGACACCATAGTAATAAATAACCAAGACTGACATGTTGAAAAATCAAAACAAATTTATTTCTCCATGGTACTCGAAAGAAAAAAGTATTACCAGCCACAAACTTATAAATAACAATAAATTTTTGAAAGTAAAGGTATTACTAGCAATAAGTAAAATTTAGTTGGCAATAAATGACCCGCCGGGGTTGATATGCCATAAAACAAAACAATCAACCAACCAACCAACATGCTTTTATTGTGAGGGATTCCCTGTTATATACTGAAGGCTAACTTAAGTGGTCAAAAGGGTGACTTATCTAAAAGCTATCTAAATTGCAAAAGGAACAAAAAGTAAAATTATACAATTTCTGTACTGTGGTAACAGTGTGCACACATGTAGAGATAGTGGAAAATGTGAACTGGCTTTGGCATTTGGACCATTAATATCTGAACAGATTTTGGCAATTTAGCTGAGGTTGAAGTCCTCAAGTTACATAACAGACAACTCAGGTGTGACTGGCTTGTTGAAATTGACAGAATGTGTCATCAACATCAGGTTGGCTAGAACCATGCATTTCTGCAGCAAAGAAACACCAATATATGCATCTATGTTGACGGAGCTGACTTACTTTGTGGCTAGTATATACAGGTGAATTATGCATATTCCTAAATTTCACCCTCATTAAGTTAGATGATAAAAACTTTTAGAAATCCATGTTTGCAACTATTGACACATTTATATATACATACATACATACATACAATTAGAATTCATTTTCAAAATACTTGGGTGTGTATAGAGGCATTGAATTGTAAGATTTTCTATTTAATACATAGTTTTAATTTAATATTAATATCACTTGACCAATACAAATTAATACAGAATTTTAAAAGATTATGAATTATTCTAATTAAAAGAGCAAAAACAATTCATATAAAAAAATTATGACTCCAGAAAAATTTTTTTGAAATTAATAGCATCCATAATATATTTTATTCATAAAAAGAATAGGAAGTATTTCTCACTAAATAATGTCTTGCTTTCATTGCATTTTTAATTTTATTATTCAAAGTAGATTTTCTTGAACTGGGTGGCAACTATTTTGGGTTGGGCATAATACTTGTAAAGTTATTTCTACAAAGATTTTCCTAAAAAAAGTTGAATATAATAGCTTTCATTTCTGAATAAATTGTCAAAGTTTCATTAAAATCTGACAATTATCTCATTTTTGCAAGAATTTCCAGTACATTTTTCACTGCTATATTTAATTATACTTATATTTACATTTTTCATTGCTATATTTAATTATATTTATATTATCATATATTAACAGTATTGTTGGAAGAAATAAAAATCAATGAATGATATTTTTACAAGAATTTTTCAGATTATTTGATTTTATTCATTTTTTTTAAAAGTTTGGATTATTATTTTTTCAGTTTAGTTCTACACCTGCTTTATATACCTCATGTGCAATATATGCAAGTGAATTTTGGATGTATCTTGTTTTTAAATATATATAAAACTAAATGAGAAAGTGATGTATTAGTTTAAAAATATCAAATGTTCACATAGAAATTATAGTCTCAAATCATTTGAAAAGAAATCAAGGTAATTTAAAAATTTTTTTTTTTTTTTTTTTTTTAATCATCTCACCCCAAGCAAGGCATTCCACTGCCACTATTGCGCATGGGGCTACATAGGGGAAGGTAAAGAGAAGGAGTGGATAGACATAGGGAATGTCAGGAGAAAGGTGATAGATGAGTAAGGATAGCGAGGATGAGTGTCGGGCAGATGGGAAGAGTGTTTGATAGAATGGGAGCAAGTTAGTGTGTTAGGAGGTGTCTATTGACCTTACATTTAAACTCCTGGAGATTGTAGCCGTCGGGGAAGCAATCGTTTGGAAGAGAATTCCACAGTCGGGAAGTGCGAGGAAAGAAACTGTTGGAGTAGAAGTTACGGCTGCATTTTATCGATTTCACTGTAAAAGGGTGGGATCTAGTTGCTAATCTAGTATCTCGTGCAAATTCGTATTTAGGGGGCACCAGTGATCTAAGTTCATCGGAGCAGAAGCCGTGAAAGTATTTATAGAAGAGACACAGGGAAGCCACGTCTCGCCGGTGGGAGAGAGACTGCAGGTGGTCTGCCAAGTCGGTATCTATCACATTACAGACCCTCCTCTGAACCTTATCGAGAAGCCCGAGGAGAACAGCAGGGGCACCCGACCAGATATGGCAGCAGTATTCAATGCACGGGCGGATGGTAGATTTGTAAATGTGCAGGATAGATTTAGACGGAAAAAACTTCCGGGCCCTACACAGAGAACCGACTTTCATAGCAGCGGATTTAGCAATGGATTCGATATAGTCATTCCATTTGAGGTCCGCTGAAAGTGTGAGACCAAGGAGGCGTAGTGTTTTACTCTCTGGGAGGCAAGCCTGGTCCATGCTAATGGGAGGTAGGTGAGATTGTCGATGATGGTTAATTGACAGTAGCTTCGTTTTAGAAGCATTAAAATTTACTAGCCATTTCTTACCCCAGTCCAATATGGATTGGAGGTCTTTTTCAATCTCGGCTGCAAGTTTAGCTTTGACGCCTACACCAGATTTTTGTTGGAGGCGAGAGTAAACTGTGGTGTCATCGGCGTACAAACCTATTTGGGTTCTTATGGAATCAGGGAGATCATTAATATATATCAGGAAGAGTGTAGGACCTAAGATGGAGCCTTGGGGGACACCTGCGTTTGTATGGTAGTTCTGAGAGGCATGTCCGTTTAATACCACTTTCATTGTGCGGTTAGAGAGGAATGACTGGATTAGTTCAAACAAATGTCCAGTTATACCATAGCTCCGCAGTTTACATAGAAGACCAGCATGCCAAACTCTGTCGAACGCCTTAGATATATCCAATGCAACGGTTCGAGCTTCGCCATTCCTGTCGAGTGCCTGGTATATGTACTCGGTGATGGTCGTTAGCATATCAGCAGTAGACCTGGTGAAGCGGAAACCATATTGCTTGTCCGAGAGGAGCCTGTGTGCTGTGAGATGCTGAACCACCTCGGCGTTGATAAATTATTTCTGTTGAAGAGTTATTGATACCCAATTTTAACACATGCTGTATATCTTTTGTTTTTCATGGGTAAAAAATCATTTGCATGTCTGTTTTTCAAAAACTGACATGTATTTTTACTGTGCAATTTCTAACTCTTTCAGATATTTATTGTTGTTGTTGATATGCCTAATATAAAAAACAATTGGTTTGAAAAATAAAAACATATCAAGTTAATGGGAAATTTTTTCATATAAATTCATTGATAGTTTTCTTTTTGTTTGATTACTTCTGTGCTATGGAAAAACAAAAATGAATTTCTTATATAAAATTCAAAGCTACATCTTCTGACTAATACAATTAATTAATAAGTAAGTGCTATAATTTTTAATAAAACAAGATAATTCTTAAATTTTTAATATTTTTAAAAAAATATAATTGCATGGTTTTCTGTTGAAGTGTGCATCGTACTTAAATACATCATTGATGCTTTATGACGTGATTTACTAAAAGGAATCAAATCAATACTTACATTAAAGGTTGATAATTCTGTGAATTTTTCTGGTTTATTTTTTCTTTCATAAAGCTTCACATTACAATAAGACCTGATTGAGTATGATGAAATATTTTCACATCCATACTGAATTAATTTTTCTAATGATTGCAGTGAATAAATGAATGTTTGTTTTGGTGTAGTGGATATCAGTTCAGAATGAGAACTTGAAGAACTGAGTTTGATTTCCAGTCAAATTTGCTTTATTCACTTGCACACAAATACCTTTTCGAAAGATATTAGTCTCTATTTTCTCCTTCCAGCTATGAGTTGAATAGCAGAACAAATTGTATTCTATAGATTTAGTTGGTCTACTGCAGAAAGCAATGGCAACCCACTGCAAGAAAGTCATCTACCTAATCAATCATGTCACAAAAGACATGATTGCCTACGCATATATCCCATATATAGCAATTAACTGACTGAATGAATAATAGCAAAAAGAGAACTACAAACTTAAACACATTTAATCCTCTGAGGAACTTTATGAAGGCAAATACAGTGATTTTATTTTATAATAAGTATTTATTTACAAGAACAAAATGTTATCAGTTTTTCAGAAATTTTAAGTTTAGAAACACTCAAAAATATCCATCAGGTTAGCTGAAAAGTCAGGAAAGTTCTGGAGTATATTGAATTGTTACTGCATGTTCTCCATAGCTTGTGTGACTTTTCAGTTAATGCTGATAAATATTTGTGCACTTCTAAATTTAAAAATTCTGAAAAATTAACATTTTTGCTCTGGTACATCAATACTTGTCATAAAATCAAATTCTCACATTTGCCTTGATAAAGTCCTTCAGAGAACAAAATTTATTGGCTAAGATAAGTTTCCCTTTAGTCTTTATTCATATTGTCCTTTAACAAATATTATTCATTTGAAATCTTCACATGATATTTGTAATGTATGAGAAAATTGGTGAACTACTTTTTAATCTCTCTTTCCCTTTGTCAAAAATTTTTCCCAGTGTTGGAAATTTAAAATTGTTTATAATAACTATCATAAAATTTAGATATTTATAGCCTTTGTTTTACTTCCTCTGCAGAAGCAATTAGGTTTGGTTTAATGTATTTGTATTTATAAGCATGACATTTTGAAAGTAAGGGCAGGGTTGTAAGATGTAATGTTTGACATTTTAACCATTCATACACTTCGTTTCTCTTCCTCTAAGGATTGATTTTGGTAGGTTCAGTGTGATGTATTTGAATATTTTAAATTTCTGCTAATTACAAACATGATGTTTTGAAAGTAAAGGCAGAACTGTAAGCCATGTTTTACATTTGAATATGTTGACATATGAATTAACTTAATTAGCATGTTCATACCTTTTTTAAGCACAGTGCAAAGTGATCAAAGCAGACTAAATTGTTAAAATTTGAACTCTTGATGCCTATTCATCTTTGCATTTTGAAAAATTGTGCCAGATTTAAATAAAGAGAGGCTCTATGCTGTTTTCACTTTCTTAAAATATTTCCTGGTGTATATTATAACAACTATTTAAAGGTAAACAACTTTTCATAATATTACTTTCAGAAACATCTTGGTTCTATAAAGGTAATGAGGATATTAAATTTTTTGTTATTAATGGCATAAAGATTTTTTCTTGTATTGATATCCATTTGTAATGTTTGATTTATATTAACAAACTAATAATTGCCAGATTGAAATCACCATCTTGATTTATACAACTTGTGTAAAAAATAAACACACTTTATTA
Source organism: Ascarosepion bandense (assembly GCA_037127315.1). Lineage (NCBI taxonomy): Eukaryota > Metazoa > Mollusca > Cephalopoda > Sepiida > Sepiidae > Ascarosepion > Ascarosepion bandense. The sequence goes on from JBBBDQ010029019.1 coordinate 295,078, forward strand.
CTTGATATCTGAAATTGATTTTTCATTTTCTCTTCCTTAAAGACAAAAAACAAACCTTTATATAGTCTGTTTTAAATTTAATGCTTCTTGTCGCATTTTGAGATGAACTGTATTTCACACATTATTCCCTCTGTTAAAATGTCTCATTTTTTTCATTCACAGGTGTTAAGCTGAACAAAATCCTGATATTCATAAAAGCTGTTATTACTAGGAATTTCAATGAAAGAAAACGTGAATTTTGACTTAACATCAAGAAGAAAAATATATGCTATAATCATCATGCAAAAGTTACATATATATTTTCAAAAGCATCACATTAACTGGCAAGAAAACATACTTTGAAGCTTGTAGATTTTCTTTTATGTCGACACTTAGTAAAAATTAGAAGTATTTTACTTGTTAAGATTGCAAACCTTTACCATGATTTAATGTGTCATTTAGAAAAACACACTAGAAACAAACCATATTCTTGTGAATTTAGTAGATTTGCATGTTGAAAAAAGTTAAATTTAAAGTGTCACATGGAAGCACATTCCAGAGAGTAATCACATTCTTGTGAAATTTGTGGCTCTGTTTTTTTACAGAAGTCAAATTCGGATTGCCATATGGAAACACACACTGTAGAGAAACCATATTCTTGTGAAGATTGTGGATCTGCATTTTCACAGAAGAACCTTTTGAAGTGCCACATACAAACACATACTAGTGAGAAAGCATACATTTGCGAGTTATGTGAATCTGCATTTTCAGAAAAGACAAATTTAAAACGCCATATGGTAACACACACTAGAGAGAAATCACATTGTTGTGAAATTTGTGGCTCTGTCTTTTTACAGAAGAAACTTTTGACACAGCATACACGAACACACACTGGGGAGAAGCCATATTCTTGTGATGTTTGTGAATCTGCATTTTCAGTCATGTCAAATTTAAAACGACATATGCTGACACACACTGGAGAGAAACCACATTTTTGTGAAATTTGTGGATCTGTCTTTTTACAGAAGTCACATTTAGATTGCCATATGCGTACACACACTGGTGAGAAACCTTATTCTTGTGAAGATTGTGGATCTGCATTTTCACAGAAGAACCTTTTGAATCGCCATATGCGAACACACACTGGTGAGAAACCTTATTCTTGTGAAGTTTGTGGATCTGCATTTTCAGTAAAGACATCTTTGGCATGTCATATGCGAACACACACTGGTGAGAAACCATATTCTTGTGAAGTTTGTGGATCTGCATTTTCGCAAAAGTACCTTTTGAATCGCCATATGCGAACACACACTGGTGAGAAACCATATTCTTGTGAGGTTTGTGGATCTACATTTTCAGACAAGTCCCATTTGAAGCGCCATATGCGAACACACACTGGGGAGAAACCCTATTCTTGTGAAGTTTGTGGATCTGCATTTTCAAACAAGTCATATTTAAAGCATCATATGCGAACTCACACTGGTGAGAAACCATATTCTTGTGAAGTTTGTGGATCTTCTTTTTCACAGAATAACCTTTTGAAACACCATATGCGAACACACACTGGAGAGAAACCATATTCTTGTGAAGTTTGTGCATCTGCATTTTCATGGAAGAACCATTTGAAGCACCATATGCGAACACACACTGGTGAGAAACCATATTCTTGTGAAGTTTGTGCATCTGCATTTTCAGTGAAGAGCTCTTTGTTGTGTCATATGCGAACACACACTGGAGAGAAACCATATCCTTGTGAAGTCTGTGGATCTTCATTTTCACGGAAGAACCATTTGAAGCAACATATGCGAACACACACTGGTGAGAAACCATATTCTTGTGGAGTTTGTGAATTTACATTTTCAGAAAAGTCAAATTTGAATCGTCATATGCGAATACACACTGGAGACAAAACGCATTCTCTTAAAAATTGTTGAACTGCATTTTTTTTTATAGAAAAGTCATATTTGGCTTGTATATGAATACGCAGAAGAATATCTTTATTTTTGTGAAGTTTGTGGATCTTCATATTCATAAAAGCTGGTCTTGATCTACCATATGTGAATGCATGATTGAGGTGTATTTTTATTTAAATCGGACCTGTAGAGTTTTATTTTCATTTTATTCCCTTTAGTGCCACATTTTCAAATCTCTACCAAAACACTGATTTTGTGAAATTTGTGTAAATGAATTCTAAGAGATGTCAACCTTGTTGAAGTGAATATAGGCAAACAATAAAATAAAACTCTAGCCATCTTAGGTAGTGCATTTTGAATTTCCACACTTGTTATCTAACACATGCTAAAACACACTGGTGAGAAGTGTGTGGATACATCTATTCCAAAATCACTAAAATACAATGCTTTTCTGGAATATTTTACACTAAAAGAAAATATTTCTTTCGGTTCAGGTGATTTCATAGATTTTACAACTAAGAAATTTTAAATATTCCAGTCACTTTAAATTTGGTTTGAATAGCACCAATGTATTTTGCTTATTGGAAATATTAGATTTCTTAGTCTGAATAACTGTAGAAATGACTGCTAAAAACATCCTATCCCCAAATTTATGCACAAAGTATACAGATACCTATTTGGATTTTTTCCTAGTTAATAAAAAAGAAAAATGTTTGTTACACCTGCCATATTTTTGTTCTTTCTTGTTCTGATGTCAGATCACTGGAATCATTTAACTGTATTGATTTTGCTTGTTAGAATCATTCTTACTCAGGGATCTTTTTTTTATAACTACATTTTGTTTTGCATATATATTTCATACTTAGTATCATTTTACCCTGTTCTTTTTCTTCCTTTTCTTATTGTTTGAGAACTTTGAGCATTTTCCAAGTTCGGTATAAACATGTCAGTTACATAAATTTAATCTATTAGAATTAAAACTATCATTAAATCTTCATAAAATAGTTATCTACATTTTAAACCTTATTTCAAACTTAGGTATCTTTTTATTTTTTTATGAGGTGAATAGTGTATCTACACAAAACATTTTGCTGATATCCAGTTTTAATAAAATGAAAGATATATTTTTTGTATTGAAAAATTATAAATCTTTCAGATATATTTGTTTGTGAAAAATGAATATATACAATTAAACTCTTTCAAAACTTGTTTATTGATGAAAAACTTATAAAATAAATAGACATTTCCAGGCTCTTTAAAGTCAGAAAATATTTTTAGATTGTTAGATTGATTTTCTTTTGGAGATAATGGTTCAGTGATACATGTCTCACTAATTAATTAACCCATAGACAGAATGGGAGAACAGGTGAATTCATATCTTTCCCAAATGTGTTTGTGCATCAGTGAATGTTACTATTCCAACAAGAATCAGAATTTGGCTCTCTGATTAACAATTGAATCCATTATGCCACCTGCATATTCAAGCTTACAACACTTGGTATTCTGAAGCGGTCACACATGTCGGTACAAACAATACTAAACTACAGTGATTGTACAGGAACCAATGTTTCAATGTAAGCCTATGATGATAGGCTTTTTGTTTACAGCTGATGGCTATATATTTTGCTTTATCCATTTTATATTTTCAAATTCTGTAGCTACAAATTTCTCTAAGTTGGTTTGAAAGATATTCTATAGAATATTTTAATTAGGAGTTTTATTTTTTATATTGTTTAAAAAAAGAAAATAACTTTTGGGAAATGAACATAAAGAAGATTATATTATCTCCAGGCTTTAAATAAAAACATATACTTTGATCAGATGTAATAGGTTATTTTTTTTTTTAATTTCGCTGAAAGTGTGTTTCGTCCATGCATTTAAGTAAATAGAAAATAACAAACACCAACACAAGAAAATTAAGAATTTCCTTGGTTTTTAATCGATGATTTAATGAAAGGGTTGTGCATTATAGTGTAATACATATCGGCTTGGAACAAGAAATTGGTAGAACCAAGTTCAGATTTCAGTTGTATTCCTTGCATTCACATATGCACACATATCCTTGGGAAAGGTATTAATCTGTCTCTTCCCACCAGCTATGGGTTCTATAGCCTTGGTTGGCAACCAGTTTACCACAGAAAGTAATGGCAACCGATTGCAGGAAGATCTTCTGCTCAGTCAGTCATGTCTCTTTCGAGATATGATCACCCAAGTGTGTATCATATATGGCACATAATCGACTGACTTAATAAAAGCAAATACTCCAATTAAAGCTCAGAGACACACGCAAAAATACACTACAGTTTTTTAAAATGGTACAAACAGTAAGCAATAACAAAATGATGAGAAATTTGAAAGAAAGTAATTAGAAATGGTAAAATTAATACAAACAGGTACATACAGTAATCTCATGATCATAGTAATGCACAACAATTCTGCTGTTTTTTATTTACAGCAAATTTCAAAATAATGTTTTCGAGATTCAAGCTCTATGCTTGTTCATAGCGATTGTGCCCAAAACTGCCAAGTTAACTATAAGCCATAGAGTTTTTCAAGTACATTTTAATCATTCACAGCTTTCATACACTATCAGCACTGCTAACAGGTAGAATCTCCACAATTTGAACCAACTGAGTGTTTTCTTAGGGAAGCATAAACTCCAGAAAATCAGTAGGCATTTTCAAATGTTGTGACTTTTGTTCTTTAAGACACATTGCACTGTGGTACTCAGATTCTGTATGTTTAGCCCCACACATTTTTGCCATAAATCTGAGACCATCAATATACAAAAACAGGTTGGTCTGAGGATTCAAATAACACAGGCATTTCATGTTGTGCCTGTATCTTTTTGACATAAATCTAAAATATAGTTCTCATATAACCTTTCTCTCTTTTCTTTTCTTTTTTTTTTAAAAAATCATACAAGCAAAAATTTTACTTGTTTTTAAATATGATGGAAAATGTCTAAAATTGTTTTTGACAAAAAACTGATTTTTGTGCAAAATGTAACAATTTATATTTGTTGGGATGAAATGGGAAAAGAAAGTATATCACCTCTCTTATCTTGACTGTTAAAAAGGCACAAACAAATAAAACTCAAATGGGACATGAAATTTAAAAGATTAATGACAAAGCAAAAGAAATAGAACAATTTACAAGATGAACTTGCACAATTCTTTTTTTTTTTTTGCTTATTTAAAAAATAAAGCAGGATAACATCAAGCAATATATGCATGTGATGGAAAGAAAAAGATTTCAGACAATCTTCAAAAAGTTAAAATTTGGGAAATCTAATGTACATTTTAGGTGAGGCAAAAAATACAATAAAAAAAAAGTTTACCTAACATCAAGACAAAAGAATGTCACAGTGAAAAGGGAGTTTAGATACTTTAGGAATACTTATGTCACAGGAACTTTCTATAGTTTTTTTTGTGAACAGTTCTATAAACAAGTTTGTTTCTTTTTGGCAAGTTATTCTCCGCAGGTAAGCAAAAAGTGAATTTTTTTCTGGGTCGTGACTCTGCCTTTAGGATGAAATGAAGGTGTCTGTTCGTCTTAGTAATATCAAGCTCTTGTATCAATATTTGAAATGTGAAACTTTCCTTTGTACCCAAGAAGTTATATCTCCTTTGTGTGACTTATCATTTCCTTCTTCTTTGAAACCTTTTACTGCCTTGATATCGTATCTTATATTCTCCACCCTAACATGATGGCCAGATTCTTTAGGTAGGAAATAAATAATCTCCCAACAGACCTTAGCTTCAAATTTTACAGGTGCATCAGCCTATGCTTTTGATTGAACAGAAACTAAAATAACTTTTTTTTTCAAATGCGAAAGGTGGATCTGCCTAAACAAAAATAATTTTGGTGGTTTTTTACCTGCCAGTTTTAAATCTAAGAATGTCACAATGTTTTATTAACTGTCTGGTTTTCTTTAAAATGCACATGTAGTAGACAAACCTCAAGGATTATATCATTTATTTGTTGATACTTTTTAGGTAATTATTAATTTTAATTATGACACTGTTAATTTTTTCTATAAATGACCTACTTTTTATTTTATTCAGTGATGAAATTTTTATGACCTTTGTCATTCACTCCAAATATAGCCTTTTGTAACTGTGAAATTTGGTCAAAACAAAATAAAGTACATAGTAAAACAAAGTCATAATTCAATATAAAAATAAAAGCAAAAGTAATTTTTTCACACTATATAATTCGGACTATTGTTTTTATCTTTGTTAGCATTTGTAAGACGTTTCAGCCATTGTACACTCTGGCCTTCTTCAGGTGCCTCTTTTGGTAGTCATGAGTTATCTCCCTCTAATCAGACTCTTTAAGTTACTTGTTCACCACTGCTATAGTCTGGTATTGAACTCATAACTCTTTGCGTCAAGTCACTGGAACTAACCTACATCTATATTCACTGGGCCAACTGAATTTCTGGGACTTATAAATGTAATGTTCAGTAACCATTTTTTTATCAGAGTTCATTTTGCAATTTCTGATGTTAATGGTTTTCTCTAGTATTTTTTACCAGAGCTCAGCTTTCAATTTTTAACACTAATGATTTTCTGTGGCACTCCGTATTACTGGTTCTCATACTGTATTCATTTCTATGCTTGTTTGGTTGAGATTTTTGCAGCCTAGCATATGTGTTGATTCCTTAAGTTTACATAGTTTCCTGTGGCCTTCTCTATTATTTCAACTTCATCCCATGGGGGGTGCAGTGATCCCCCTTCTCCCTTTATATGTGGTCAGCTATGCCTGATTTTTCTATCTCCCCTTGTGTTACAACCTTGTGATGTTTCGTAGCCTTACCTGAAGGAGGTGGCCTGGTTCTTCATATTTCTTTTCACAGTTGCATGGTATGGCATACACACAGTCCTTAGTCATGTCCTCCTCTGTTGGGGTGCTTTACTTGAGAGAGGTGCCTGTGAAGTGTAAAACCACTTCTGAAGATCGTCCTGATGTTATATGGACCACAGATCATTTGTATTTTCTTTGATAACCCCTTTACATAGAGTAGACAGATCAAGGCTGTTTTCTGAGTTGTTATACACCCTCCCTTCCATGTTTGTTGGACTTTTTGTCATCTACCCTGGATAATTGTTATATCATAGGGGACTACTTATACCGACCATTTCCTGTTCATATGTTTCTGGGTCACTGCTTATAACTTTTGCTCGATGTTGCAGGCAGCAGACGATCCCTTTTTTTTACATCGTATGGGTGGTGGGAGTTAAAGTTAAGGTATTACCTGGTGAATGTTGGTTTGCGGAATACAAATATCTTGAACCCCTACTCTGAGTTATTAGCACATCCAGCAATGCTAGTTTGTTGTCATTTTCTTTTTCTGTAATGAATTGTATTGATGACCTTATTGACTTCACATGGTCAAATAGTGTTTGAACCTCCTTTTGGTGTGGCCAGAATAATGTAAATAGTTTAAATACTACTTCATCTCAGAAATATAGACAAATACTGTAGTAATTTTTGTTTATTTATTTATTTTTTAAACCGTTAATTCTATAACCACAGGCAAAGCTTGAATGAGGTTGTTACATGCCAGGGAAGCAACTGGGCTTACTCTGGCTTAGTGCCACAATTGAAGTTCAAATGATTTTCTTAGGATTTCTCTATGAACCTAATTTTTTTTTACTGTTCATTAAATTCATATATTGTCACAATTGAAATGAATAACAAAAACAAAAGAATTAAATGGAAAAACAATACAAATAATAAATTATTTTAAATAATTATATACACTAAAAAATTAAAGTCTGTTAGCTAAGTTTTGGTTGCTTGTGTTCAAAATTCTGAAATTTAATAACATTTACAGAGGAGTTACACAAAAGTCAATGCATAATGTTGCTTCAGGTTTATTGACACTGCCAGTGCTAAGGATTCAGTGACCCCACCACCTAAAATATATGATACTCACTCTACAATATTTACAAAGGAGTAAAAAGAAACATGAAAGTATGATAATTCTTCATGGTCACTGACACTGTCGAAGCTGAAGATGTAGTGCATACCACAAACCAAAATATAGTAATTCACTAATTATATGTGGCACACAGCTGAAAGAATGGCGCACCCAGTGAGGATTGAACTTTTCAGTCATAATTGATCTGGTGAGACAAGCTTGCTAACAATCACACCATGTCAAATTCCCTATCACCTAAAATGTATGATACTGAGTTTTTATTCTGTATGTCATTTTTGTAAATTTTCTATTAAATGCAAATTATATTGAAACCAAATTATGTACATTAAACATCAATTTTTGACATAAATAAATATAAACATGACCGAAAAAAAATGAAGATATTGCTGAACATGATTTTCTTTAGGTTCCAAAAAATTGAGCTAATTTTTTTCTTTCATACTGGAAAAAAATTAGTCCACCTTGTTTTTAACATTTAATAAAAATCAGGGTATTATGTGATTTTCATGCTATTTTCAGTAATGAATTATATAGTGACCAGGTTATGTTCTTAGAAGATGTTTTGAAATATGATTTAATTTCATAAATATATAACTTAAATCCTTTTTTTTTTTTTTTACTGACCTAGGCTTGGTATAGGAGAGTTCCAGTCATTCTTCAGTTGTTTCAGTGGCATGGATAAACACATTGTATACAGAATAGGTTATTTTCTTAGTAGAAATTAGATTTAATTTTCTAGATACATAACTTAAATCTTTTTTTCTTGACTATCAAAGGTTAAGTATAGCAGAGTTTCACTCATTCTTAGATGGTTTTGTTGGTGTAAACTGACAAATTCTATACTAAATAGGTCCTTTTCTTAGAAGGGTAATCTTAGAAGTAATTAGATTTAATTTTCTAAACACATAACTTAAATCCTATTTTCATCATTGTTATATACCAGGCTCTTCAGATGAACAAAAAGAAATGAATGATTTTAACAACTAAAGAAAGAACTTTTATTCATTTACTATCTGAAAATAGCAAGAATTACATGGATTGAAATCAATGAATTCCACATACATTTCAGCTTAACGCCTTGTCAATTGAGAAGTAGCCTGCTCATCTTCACAAACAAGAGAAATATATCAATTGCAATTTGAATTACCATCTGTGAAGGAAATTTCTGGTAGATTCATACTTGTGAATTGTTGTTCCAACAATTCACTGACACCAATTTTGAGGAAGACCCTGCATTGAGGAAAACATGATAAAGGGCTGTTTGTATGCCACCTCATGCAGCTACTGTGAGAAACAGGAAGAATAAACAGGCTACGCCCATAAGAAATAACTGTAGTACCATAAAGCTGTAACACAAGCAGAATATTTTCCTTCATTATTGATGTATAATTAATCTATCTGGCAAATTAATGATTGCTTGAATTTAAAATGCTTCATGTTTTGGTTTAAAAAAAAACAATATCAGTTTTAACTTCTTTAAAATAAATGTTTTTTAACAAAATTTAATACATAAAGATGATAGCTAGCACAAGGTTAAGAAATGAAGAAAGTTGAAAATCTTTCATATTTAGGGCAGTAATGTTGGGCAATATATATATATATATATATATATATATATTACTGTATAAAAGCAACATGTGGGTAGAAATCAATTTCAACAAGTATACAAAAATAGGAAGATGCATAAGTCAAGAATGCATTTTTTCTGTGGATTTATCAAGTGAAACAAACTTAAGAGAAATAAAAGTCCTACGAGCATTTGTTATTGGCAAACATAATCATGACAACATAAGATATCACTGTGTTGATGGTAGAAAAAAATGCAGCTACTGCTAAACAATGTAATAAAGGAAAGTGAGAAGAAAGGACTAACGAGCAAATGTAAGAAGACAATGCAATATTAAAATGAGAAAAAATATCAAATTTTTCTTCTTTTTTGTTTTTGTGCATGATTCCAAGGATGATTTGCAGTAGAATGAGAAAATTCTCAATAATTTTTGTTTTTATAAATAATTCTAAGTTTGAGAAAGGTTTTTATAAAAAATTCCAAGAAAAACCTAACATTTTCTTTCTTTTATTTGCAAGAGTTCCAAATTTGATGGCCTATCATGAGAATAATTTCTCAATATTTTTTGTCTTTGTTTTCACAAGAATTTCAAATTTGATGGAATAGAATACAAAAAAAAAATCCAAATTTTAATTCTTTACAATGATTTCAGTGAAGAAAGGCAATAGAGGAACTCTCAAGGTTTGGTGGTACTAATTTCTAATTTTTAAACTTTAAAACATTTAAATGATCCATTTTTTTTTTTTTCTTTTACAAATGACTTAAAGGAGAGACTGCAATCACAGAATATTGAATCATTATTATTCTGCCACATAATTTGTAGAAATCTTAGTTTGATACAATGTTTTTGGATCATTGGAGGAATTTCGTCTTCTTTATTTGAATTCTGTCTAGAGAGAAGCATCACTATGATTTGAGACTTGACTGGAAAAATTTGAATTTTGGACTATAAATTTTCCCATCGCTAGATCCTTCTGCGTCAGGAATATTTCTACTTTTACGGGGCTAAACTTGTCCGTGTTAACTCGTCAGTGACACTGGAAAAAAAAGACTGATAGGTTGCTTTCAGCCTAAAACCAGTGATCGGTGATAACGACATCTACAAAGGGCGATAATTCATTTATCTGTATTATATTTCCAATAGTGGAACACCGGCTGTCTTAGGTGATTTTCTAAGCGCCGCTAAGTGGACAGGTAGAAACGTCATTCATCATTTTTCGAATCACTTCTCTGATAATGCCAAGAAATCTCAGAAATATGAACTGAACGAACTAAATATAAAAATTGGAAAGACTGAGGGAAAAATTATTTTGTGAACAAAGAAATCAGCCAATTTTCTTTGCTTCGTGACAATATTTTTTACTCAGAAAGGTAAGTGAAGAACACAATTTTTGATTAAAAAACATTTTGATTTGCGTTACCATTTGTTATTCTTTCTATAGTCTACCTCTATGGAATAATAGAATCTATTATTAGTGTTTAACAAAATGAAAATAAATTCCGCTATTATTTCTTCATGTTAGATGTTTTAAAGAAATATTTAATTTCTGAATTTAAAAAGCAAGAGAGATTAGTTTAGATTTTATTTTGTTATTTTTATTTCTTTTTACAATCATTGTAAACTGGACATGTCCATGAAAAGAAATATTAGCATGAAATTTTATTTTCTTCTGGTGTTTAAATTTGACCCATTAGTTTTCAAATTCATGTTACTTTTTTCCTTTAAAATTTAAAAAAGACGGAAAGATTTTATGGCCTCTGGAATACAAATTCTCTTTGATTTGATGGAGTTACGATTTTCTCTTCCTGGAATGTTTTAAAAAAAAACTAATATCATTTTTCTCACTCGGTGAAAAAAAAAAGAAACGTAACGAAAGGTTAGATTTTTATTTTCAAATACTTCACAAAATATGCAGTCGATTGCAAAAATATCTTTTTAGTAACATTAGAATTTGTTAAAAGAAACTAACTTTGAAACAGTTTGTTGAAATCATTGCAGTCGACTATAAACGTATCTGTCTTTATTCGAAAAATAATTTTCAAATTTAAATTTTAGTTTTCCACTTGATTCTTTTCAGTTCTGTTTCGAAAAATTTGCTTAGTAAGTCTCGGATGGCAAAAAAAAATGTATTCGTTAGTTAGAAAGAAAAATCAGAACAATTGGGTATTATTAAAAAAAACAAAAAACGAACAGTTTTAAATAAATTTTGCTGCATAAATACAAAACAACAATAACATGGTCCAAGATGTTGATAAAATTACGATTTACTCTTGGAGATTAAGTTATTTGATTAAAAATTTAAATGCCACATTTCAGACCTACTTGTTTGGGGTTTTTTCAGTACCGTTTTTTTTTTTTTTTTTTTTTTTTTTTTTTTACTAATATTAGAATAAGTTTTGTCTTATTTTTAAATTGTAGAACAGCAACACATACGTGTGTGAGTGTGTGTTACCCACCCGCCTCCAATTCCTGAAATGTGTAGAAGTTGACCACTGTCCACAAAAATTGTTTTATTAATCAAATGCAGGTCTCCTTAAAGAATGTAAATCACCCCCACCCCTTTTTTTTTCTCAAACTGTTGCTACTTTTTGGAGAATTTCCAAATAGTTAAAAAAAAAATGCAATAAAAAAATTACATGCCATTTTATATTTAGATAAATTTTAATAGCTGTTATAAACAAGGATATCATAGTCAGAAAAAAATTTTTTTGATAAATAATGAATTTTTAAAAGAATTGTTTTCATTTTTATTTTTTAATGATTATGATTTATAAAGTTTCAAATATCTTTTAAAATTTCTTTCGATCAATGTTCATATTAGGTTATTAAGTTAATAAGTGAAGCCTATGTTTACTAATCAAAAATTGAAATGGTTAATACAACTCTTCACCCACAAAGATTTTTAAATAATTAAATTTTTTGGTGTATGTAGATTTCCTATTTTGTGTTTTTATGATAGTCATAAATGACATATTGAAATGTCAAGTGTTTTAAGAGTTCTTCCCCTTAGAGAAAAACAAAGCCCTCATATAAAGTTTTGGCAGTGTACAATTCTTTCATTTCACTTCCATGTTTCATGCGTATGTTTCAACACTGAACAGGCTTTGTAAATCCTCCCTTTAATATTGCAAGTTTTATTTTTTAATTCCTAGTTTCCTCATTTGTTTTAATTGAAAAAACTTGACAGATCTGACAGTGTGTTCTTGGCTTATTGAGTATCCAAACTATGCAGAAGGCCTCATGAAATACTCAATGGTAACAGTTGGCCAGATCATCAAACATATTTGGAAAAGTGATGGTGTAAACCATGATTATGTCAGCAACATCATGAGATTCGTAAATTTATTTTAGAGGATTTGATATCCCAATGATATGGTTGGCAACTATCAATTAAACAAATACTAAGTTGGTGTTCTATGTTATGCAAAACTTGTACCTGGAGAATTAGCTCAGCAATGAAGATGATTGAAGAGGCAATGAAAGAAATAAAAATGGCCCTTTTTCAGAGCCACACAATATCTCCAAAAGTTTTTTCTCTGCTGCACACAGCAGCATTTTTTTACATATTGTTTTGGATATTGGATAAGTAAATAGTATAATTAGTATAAACAATTAAGTACTATAAAAATATAAAACAAGATAACTTTACCTTGTTAGATCCATCATAACAATTATTAATAATAAATAATAATATGAAAAATAAGATATTAAAATATATAAATGAATAACAAATAAAATACCATTACATTTCATAAATTGAGTTACCTCTATCATAGAATTTAATTTTATCTCAGTTATTAAATCTTTTGATTATTTTTTTAAAATTATGGATTATTTTTAATTTTATTTTTTCAGAAAGCATCTTCAGACATAAGGATATAAAGTTAAATTTGTAACACCTTCTTTGTGAGCTTATGGTTCATGGGAAACATCTATAGCTTTATTCTCTATTTCTTCACCCAAAATGGCTACTACTGTGGTTGATTGATGGATTGATTTCTTTGACCCTGACCTGCCTGACCATATGTTGTGATTAGGTTGATCATAAGTGGCAAAGGTCAATTTGTTGCCAGTATATTTGCATTGGGCTGGTCCAACAAGAGCAAAGACTTGCAATAATAATTAAAAAAAAACACTTGAAGTAATAAAGAAATATCACAATTTTTACATTGAGTACTGCAGACAGTGGTTTGTTAGTAGCTGTTAACATGCAGGCATGTCAACTTAAATTGTCCTCAAATAGGATGTGACACTTGGTTAAGCTGGTAAGGTTTGGCTTGTGAATTCAGAGAAGTTTGTTTAGCTAATTTGGTAAGTTTAGCTCAGCGCTACTGTCAGAGTTACAATTTGGCAGTTATGCATGTTGTCTAGTAGTTGACAGCTGGTGCAGTCTGAGGTGATATCCTGTTTTTCTTGTCTTCTCTCAAATTCTTCTATCCTCTGTTTAAGTCGGTTCACATATTAATATTTATTGGTGTCTGCAAACACTTCTCTTTCTATTACAGGCCATCTCTACAGGGTCTCTAAGAGTTTGTGCAACAAGAAATATATTGGAACTTCCTCTGGTATACCAGGTGCTGGTCCAGCCCTTTCAGGACATGGCTGAGTGAGTATTGCTTTTATACACTGCTTAATGGTGTCTGGATACAGGACTATGTATGCATTGAGATCTGGATAGGTCAACAAGGGCACAGTAATCTGTCTCTTCAAGGTGTCAAATATTCTCTGTCCATCACCTGTCCATTTGAATCTGGCATATTTCTTTGTTAAAGCTATAATCAGGGTGGCTATTTTGAAGAATGTCAGGATAAACTGTCTATAGTGTCCTATAGCCCCTATAAATCCCCTCATGTTTCTTACTGTTTTGGGCTCAGGCATTTTCCTGATTACATTGACCTTATTTTAATCAGGGTTGATCCTCTTTCTGCTTATTATAAAGCCCAAATACTTTGTCTCTCCCCTCATAATTGGCACTTTGACAGTTTCAGCTATATTTTATAGTTATATTTTGTTTAACAAAATGGTGTACAGATGTCTTGCATTTGGCTGCAAAAAGTGGATATAAAACCATGAAAGGCTTTCAACTTTTCATTTCCCAAATAGCAAACCAGATCTGTTTGAGAAATGGACAAAATTCATAAATTGTGTTGATTGGATTGCGACAAAAAGTTCAGTTTTATGTGTGAATCATTTTGAGGAAGAATCTGTTTTGAAAGGTAGAAGAAATCAGTTGAATTGGTCACTACATCTAGTACCAACAATTCATTTGGACATAGTGAACACGAAGTCATAATGACATCAAACACAACAAAGGATGGAAATTAGTGAGATGATGAACGACCAAATTTTACTTTGGCAAATACTATTAGAAGTTTCAATGACTTAAAAGAACAAAGAGTTGCCCAACCAGTTTCAGGTTTTAAAAAAATGAAAAATACATATGAATTTCCCGGGTTGATTTTGATGAGACAAATTTTTCATTACTCAAATGATCTTGATATTTTATCCGAATGTGAATCAAAAATAAATGAACTGTGTTTATCCTCTGACAGCAAAGAAGTAGTATATTCTGTTGCTGGATATGTTACAAAAAACTTTTGAAGCACTTTAACTGTGTTCTATTTTTATGGTTGGCAATTATATCGAGATCACTGAAAATCATTCCCTTGATTTATTATCTCAAGGAAGTTTGGCAATTCCATCCACCCAACTTGCTAAATTTATTTGTTCTTACTTTGCAATTCTGAATTTTGCTAGTCAATTCACTGAAAAACATAGGCAGTCTACAACCAGGAAATCAGCAGAAATAATTTTGGAAACTTATTTTCCACCTACGCTTTTACATGTGACCAACACATTGGAAAGGGGTATAAATTTGCAACAAAAATTGTTATTAATATATTCTATAAAAACAAGCAAAAATTTTCTTCAGATGAAAATAGAAAAGATTCTTTAACAGATTTTAAAAAGTTAAACAAAACTGAAATTTAGTGTTGAACAATTGCCTTTATTATATTGACAATTTTTACTGATTTTCTTGTTCTTTGTAAAAAATACTTTAAAATTCCTCTGTTGAAAAAAATAATACCATTTAATAATTTTACAGTGTTGTGGCAGAGTAAATTAAAATTTACTGTTTTCTGATCTTTATTTAAATTCATGTGCATTGTAAATAAACTTTGATATTCTTCAAAATAGATATCCTTTCAATAAAATTAAAAAAAACAAAAAACAAACCTGTTGTCTACTTTAATCGTTTTTCATAGTTGTAGAGAACTACTCAATGATTAGCAAGATTGGAGGAGACAACTCAGTATTGTTTTTTTTCTGTTTATGTATTATAATGAAATAAACGGGGAAAAATACATTTAACAAATGAAAACGTTTTTCTTTGGTCAGGATAACAAAAATATGTAGGTAGAATTTATTCAAACATTATTTCCAATATTAAAACAAATATTTGAAGAAAGCGACTTCAGAGTTACTCACCTTTTCTTTTAATTTCAATGGTTTCTTAGAATTGTAGCTTATCATGTGGCATATTAGGCTTATATATTAGTAAGCCATGCTTCACATTACAATAAAACTTTATTGGGTGTGATGAAATATTTTCACATCAGTACTGAATGAATGTTTCTAATAATAAGTGTAATGAATAAACAGATGTGCATTTTGGTGTAGTAGATATTGGTTCAGAATAAGAACTGGAAGAGCTGAGTTTAAATTCCAATCAAATTTGTTTTATTCACTTACACACAAATACCTTAGGGAAAGGTATTAATCTCTATTTTCCTCTCCAGCTATGGGTTGAATAGCAGAACAGATTGTGTTCTATAGACCTGGTTAGCAACTGGTCTACTGCAGAAATAATGGCAACCTACTGCAAGAAAATCTTCTGCTTAGTCAGTCATGTCTCAAAAAAGACGTGATTGTTTAAGCATATACCACATATAGCAATTAACTGACTGAATGAATAATGACAAGAGAACTTATAAACTTATCTTAACTGACACATTTCATCTTCTGAGAAAATTTATGAAGGCAAATACAATGATTTTATTTTGTAATCAATATTTATTTACAAAAACAAAATGTTATCAGTTTTTCAGAAATTTTAAATTTAGGAACACTCAAAAATATACATCAGGTTTGCTCAAAAGTCAGTGAAGTTATGGAGTACATTGAATTGTGTCATTGCACATTAGTCATAGCTTGCATGACTTTTCAGCTAGGCTAATAAATATTTGTGCATTTCTAAAATTAAAATTTCTGAAAAGTCAACATTTTTGTTCTTGTATATAAATACTGGTCACAAAATAAAATTCTCACATTTGCCTTGATAAAGTTCTTCAGATAACATAATTTGTTAGCTCAGATAAGTTTTC
Organism: Ascarosepion bandense; assembly: GCA_037127315.1. NCBI lineage: Eukaryota > Metazoa > Mollusca > Cephalopoda > Sepiida > Sepiidae > Ascarosepion > Ascarosepion bandense. The sequence goes on from JBBBDQ010029019.1 coordinate 311,873, forward strand.
CCCTAGTATTTATTCTTATTATCCTTTTACAGATAATAATTTGAAATGTTCACAATATTTGTAATGTATAAAAAAATCAGTGAACAAATTTTTAATCTGTTTCTTTTTTATTCAGTGAAAGAAATTTAACCCTCTAGGGCCATTCGTATCATATTTGATACAGTATGAAAACAAGCCTTGAAAGAAATATTTTCCTGAAAAATTTTTTAAGAGAAATATTTTATAAATTTCAAATGAAAGCAGTACTGACTGCTCAGTCAATGAATACCAAATGTTTCCTTATAGGGAAATACCAAATGTTTCCTTATAGGGAAATACTGTATCAAATATGATACGAATGGCCCTAGAGGGTTAAAATTGTTTATAATAACTTTCATAAAATTTAGATATTTATAGCCTTTGTGTTACTTCCTCAACAGAATCAGTTCTCTTGATTTGTGGTAGGTTTGGTTTAATGTATTTGCTTGTATTATAAGCATGACATTTTTAAAGTACATACACTTTGGTTTTCTTCCTCTAAAGATTGTGGTAGGTTTGTTGTGATGTATTTGATTGGTTTTACAAACATGAAGTTTTGAAAATAAAGACAGGATTGTAAGCCATGTTTTACATTTGAATATGTTGACAGATGAATGAACTTGATTAGCATGTTCATTCCTTTTCCAACCACATTACTGCCAAGTGATCAAAGGAGACTTGTTTAAAATTTGAACTTTTCATACCTATTCATTTTTCTATCTTGAAAAATAATGCCAGATTTAAATAAAGAGAGGCTCTATGTTGCTTCCACTTTCCAAAAACATTTCCTGTTGTATATAACAACTATTAGGTTGTCCCAAAAGTTTGGAAACACTTGCGAAAAATTGAATTTTTATGCAATTTTGAGTTTATATTTTTATAGTGATCTTTATCTTTGTATTCCAGATGGCAATTGATAAGATTGAACTGCGAGTTTTGATTCGTTACTGCTGGAAGCAAGGTCTTTCAACCAGAAAAGCTGCAGAAAAGATTTGTGCTGCTGAAGGTGAAGGAACAATTGCATATGCGGCGATCTCAAAGAGGTACAAGCGTTTCGATTCTGGCAATATGAGTCTTGAAAATAAGCCTTGTTCGGGATGGCCGTTAAAGTTGGATGATGGAGATTTGCAAACCGAGTTGGACATTGCGCCTTCATCAAGCACTTGAGATTTGGCTGATAAGCTTGGAGCTGGCAAATCGACAATTCATTGACATTTGAAGCAACTTGATTTTGTTCACAAAAAGCCGCGCCAAGATCCACACGAACTCACTGAAGCACAAGCCAACAGACGAGTTGAAATTTGCTGTCAGTTGCTCAGGATTCCATTGGATGAGCGTTTTTGGAAGTGCATTGTGACATCCGACGAGAAATGGGTCTATCTGGTCCAGCACAATTGATACAAGCGAGGGGTTCAAAAAAGGCAAGAGACACCGGCAGTTCCAAAACAAGATATATTCGGCAAGAAAGTCATGTTGTGCATTTGGTGGAACTTTGAAGGAATCGTGCATTTCGAGTTGGTTCCAAATGGTTATGCCATCAGTGCCGAACTTTACTGTCAGCAACTTGAGTGGGTCTGCGAAAAGTTGAAGCAAAACTACCCGGCTCTGATCAACCGAAAGTACGCTTTGATGCAGCAGGACAATGCCAAGCCACACGCCACCAGGAAGACCAAAGACAAGTTTGAAGTGCTTGTTTCAAGGCTTGTTTTCATACTGTATCAAATATGATACGAATGGCCCTAGAGGGTTAAATTTCTTTCACTGAATAAAAAAGAAACAGATTAAAAATTTGTTCACTGATTTTTTTATACATTACAAATATTGTGAACATTTCAAATTATTATCTGTAAAAGGATAATAAGAATAAATACTAGGGGAAAACTTATCTGAGCTAACAAATTATGTTATCTGAAGAACTTTATCAAGGCAAATGTGAGAATTTTATTTTGTGACCAGTATTTATATACAAGAACAAAAATGTTGACTTTTCAGAAATTTTAATTTTAGAAATGCACAAATATTTATTAGCCTAGTGCTGCCACATCCAGTCCTGACTGTACTCCGTCAGATTATGGCCTTTTCTGCTCAATGCAAAAAAAAAAAATGGCCTTTTCTGCTCAATGCAAAAAAAAAAAAATGGCCTTTTCTGCTCAATGCAAAACATTCTGAAGGGCCAAGTGCTGGTAACCTTAGATTACTTGGCGAGTAAAATTTCAATTTTTTGCAAGTGTTTACGAACTTTTGGGACAACCTAATCTTTAAAGTTAAACAACTTTTTATAATATCACTTTCAAAAACACATTTGGTTCTTTAAAGGTAATGCTGCATGAAACTTTTATTAATGGCATAAAGATATTTTCATTGGTTGAGTTGTAAGGTTTGATTTATATTAACAAACCAATAACTGCCAGATTAAAATCACCATCTTGATTTATACACCTTGTGCAAAAATAAACATTCTTTAATACTTAATATTTGAAATTGATTTTTTATTTTCTCTTCCTTAAAGAAAAAAACAGTTTTATTTAGTCTTTGTTTTAAATTTAATGCTTCTTGTCAAATTTTGAGATTAATTGATTTCACATATTATTTCCTCTTTTAAAATGTCTCATTATTTTTCTTCACAGGTGTTTGGGCTGAACAAAAACCTGATATTCATAAAAGCTGTTATTAATGGGAAATTCAATGAAAGAAAAAAAAATTGACTTTACATCAAGAACAGAGAAATATATGCAATAATTGTCATGTAAATGTTAAATCTGCATTTTTAAAAGCATTACAGTCTTTTATTTGTAAAGATTGTAAACCATTGTCATGACTTAATGTGCCATATAGAAAAACCTGCTAAAAACAAAGTATATTCTTGTGAATTTGGTGGATCTGCATGTTGAAACAAATTAAATTTCAAGTGTCACATGGAAGCACATGCAGGAGAGAAAGCATACAATTGTGAAATTTGTGGCTCTGTATTTTTACAGAGGAAACTTTTGACAATGTATGCAAACACACATTGGGGAAAAAACATACTTTTGTGCTATTTGTGAAGCTGCATTTTTTAGTCATGTCTGATTTGAAATTTCATATGCTGAAACACACCAGAGACAAAACACATTTTTGTGAAATTTGTGGCTCTGTTTTTTCAGTGCAATCACGTTTGCATGACCATGTGCGAACACACACTGGGGAGAAACCATATTCTTGTGAAGTTTGTGGATCTGCATTTTCAGTAAAGTCATCTTTGGTGCGTCATATGCGAACACACACTGGTGAGAAACCATATTCTTGTGAAGTTTGTGGATCTGCATTTTCACAGAAGAACCAGTTGAATTGTCATTTGCTAACACATACTGGTGAGAAACCATATTCTTGTGAAATTTGTGGCTCGATGTTTTCAGTGAAATCACGTCTAGATGACCATGTACGAACACACACTGGAGAGAAACCATATTCTTGTGAAGTCTGTGAATCTGCATTTTCAGACAAGACTCATTTGAAGCGCCATATGCGAACACACACTGGGGAGAAACCATATTCTTGTGATGCTTGTGAAGCTGCATTTTCATTAATGCCAAATTTGAAACGTCATATGGTAAAACACACTGGGGAGAAACCTTATTCCTGTGAATATTGTGGCTCTGCATTTTCAGAGAAAAACCTTTTGAATTGCCATATGCGAATACACACTGGGAAGAAACCATATTCTTGTAAAGTTTGTGGATCTGCATTTACAGCAAAGATATCTTTGGATTGTCATATGCGAACACACACTGGAGAGAAACCATATTCTTGTAAAGTTTGTGAATCTGCATTTTCAGACAAGTCAAATTTGAAGCGCCATATGCGAACACACAGTGGGGAGAAACCATATTCTTGTGATGTTTGTAGAGCAGTATTTTCATTCATGCCAAATTTGAAACGCCATATGCTAACACACACTGGGGAGAAACCTTATTCTTGTGAAGATTGTGAATCTGCATTTTCAGAAAAGTACCTTTTGAATCGCCATATGCAAAAGCACACTGATGAAAAACCATATTCTTGTGAAATTTGTGGATCTGCATTTTCATGGACAAACCATTTAAAGAGCCATATGCGAACACACACCAGGTAAAAACAATGTTCTTGTGAAATTTTTAAATCTGCATTTTCATGGAAGAAACATTTGAATCATAATATGCAAACACACACTGGAGAAAAACCATCTATTTTTAATATTGTGCAACAGCATTTTCATGGGAGAACCAGTTGAAGTGCCATATGCAAACACACACTGAGGTGAAACGATTTTCTTGAAAAGTTTGTGAATTTACATTTTCAGTGAATTTAAGTTTGAATCACCATATATGAACACATTGGAGAGAAAACATTCTTGTAAAGAGTGATGAACTGCATTTTCAGAAAAGTCATATTTGGTTTGTCATTTGTGAATACACAGTGAAGAATGTCCATATTCTTTTGAAGTTTGTGAATCTGCATTTTCTTAAAAGACAGTCTTGATTCCTCATGTGTGAATGTATAATTGAAAGAAAAACATTCTTGTGAAGCTCTATTAGGTGTATTTTCATGTAAGTCAGATTTGAAGTGTTAAGTCTGAAGATAAACGAGAAGGAAACTATAATCTTCTCATGTTTGTGGATTTGTATTTTTGCTGACTTTATTTGGTGCCATATTAATTTGTACACATTATTTGAAATCTCTCCCAGAGAAACACCAATCTTGTGAAATTTGTGTGACTGAATTTTTAGAGATGTCAACCTTATTGAAATGAATATGGACAAACAATGAAACAAAATTTTAGTCATGTTAGGTATTACATTTTGAATTTCCACTCTTGTCATCTAACACATGCAAAGACACACTGGTGAGAAGTGTGTGGATACATCTATTCCAAATTCATTAAAAAAACATTGCTTTTATATAGTATTTTACCATAAAAGAAAATATTTGTTTCAGTTCAGATGAATTCATATATTTTAGAAATAAGTAGAAATTTAAAATATTCTAGTCACTTTAAATTTGGTTTGAATAGCACCAATGTATTTTGCTTATTGAGAATATTAAACTTGTTAGTCTGAATTAACTATAGGAATGACTGCTAAAACAACCCATCCCCAAATTCATACACAAATTACATAGATACCTGCTGGTTTTTTCCTCGCCAATAAAAAAGGAAAATGTTTGTTATATCTGCCATACTTTTGTTCTTTCTTGTTCTGATGTCAGGTCACTAGAATCATTTAACTGTATTGATTTTGCTTGTTAGAATCATTTTTACTCAGGAATCTTTTTCCTTTATAACTACATTTATTGCCTACTTAGTATCATTTTGTTCTGTTATTTTTCTTCATTTTCTTATTGTTTAAGAGTTATGCTTAAACATGTCATTTTCAAAGTAAATCTAATCTGTTAGAATTAAAACTATAATTAAATATTCATTAAATATTTTTCTGTTTTACCATTTACGTCCAAAAATCAGGAATGTGTAGCTAAAAAACAATTTTACCCATAGGTATATGGTAGGAAATTTTACAGTCTTGGTGGGGAATAGGATTTAGCTCAGAAAATTTTCAAAATTGTCCTGACAAAAAGTAGCTTTAAACCTGGAAGGCTATGACCTTATAGACACTCCACCTCATAAGCCTATATTTTTACCTAATTCCTTATAATATTTGAATATTATCTGTAACTCTATAAGTGTTCCTTATGCACACACATTAAGCGGATATTGACGAACCCAGAAATAGATATTTGGATGTGTGTATATATTTTTTTTGTTCCTGGAAAATCAACTTTTTTTTTGTTTTTTAGGAGGGGCTAAGAGAGAGTGGAAGAGGGAAATAAATGCCGGGGTGGTTGAGAGAAGTAGAGAGGATAAACACATGGCATTGTGACTGACATGTTGATATGATAATTTGACAATGTCCAGCTGATTCGGCGAGGGGAAAAAACCCTGGTTCTTCCTTTCTGTTGCTCTTCTCTTCACTTTCTTGGAGAAGGAAAGAGAGGAACAAAATGACAAATGGTAAAATTAAATTTAGATTTTTGAAAAGGTTCACTCATGGAAAATGTAATTGTAATTAATGCTGACACATGAATGGGCAAGGTCAGCGAAGTGGAGCCAGCATGGCGTAAAAATATGGGCAGATGAACTGAACCAGACCAATGAAGGTGACATTATAATTTAATGGGTGGACATTCTCATGTTCCCCCATCCATGCCAGATTGAAACAATTTCAACAAGAAGACAACAGATTTGAAAATCGAGAGCAGAAAAGAGAAGAGATTCAAGCCATTGGCATTGGATGTCAGACAGACGAATGACGTGGAAAAATCCCTCCACCTCTCTCTCTCTCACACTTTCACTCTTCCACACGCGAGTAACACAAAACAATGCTTATAGGCAGAGGAGCATAACGACTGTATTTCCTAAAGCGACACATAGACAAAGTAGCAGCAAGTAATTTGTGGCCTCTGAAAAAAGAAGTTGGATTGTATTTTTTTAGTTCTTATTATTTTTTATTATTGTCTCTCTTTTGATGTACAGAGAATCTAAATCTAAACTTATTTATAAATGGAACTTTGTGTGTGTCCGTTACCTATAGACTCTGAAATGGCTGAACCAATTTTCTTGAAAATTTACACAGTTGTACTATAAGCATCTGCAAGTGTTCTTAGGTAGGTTTTGTGTTGAGGTACCCTTGATAAATATCCAAAATCGATAATCGAAAAAGTCAAGTTATAGAAGGAGTGGTCCGATTTTAATCAAATTTGATACACTCATAGACAAGGACATAAGAAACGATATTCAGAAGTTTCAAGGCTGCAGTTCTTACAATAGTACATAAAATCGATTATATATATAAAAGCTTTCATTACACCCCAGCAATGCCGGGCTATACTGCTAGTTATAATCACTAGTCCACAAAGACTGGTCATCACTGCTGCCTTGTTATTTCTTGTTCTTGCCTATTTCCATTTATTTCTGCATGTGCACCCAACCGCCTCTTGTTTACAGTAGTTGAGAAAAACAGCACGAAGATTCTACCACCTCTTGTCCCCAGTTCTTTTACTTCTCTGACATCAGAAATCGCAGCATGGCAGAGAGTGTGAAAGATCTTCGACTGATCGTTCGACATCTTTGATCACCTGGGGCGGAACTGAACAACTGCAGACTCAGATGCTAGTAAATTATTGGCCAGTTAGCACACGCAACATAATTTTGAGACCAGTAGGTGTAAGGCTGTCACAATCTCCTTTCTGCCAATTTTGCTTTATATCACTTCTTTAATAAATTTTACTGAGTTTTTTAAAAACTTTGTGCAATTTTTTTCTTTCTAAAAATGATGATAAAAAATAAAGGCAGTTGATCCTTTTTTACTATGACCATCATATGAAATTACTAACTCCAAATTGAACATAAAGAAATATTAGCTGCCAATATTGTGAAATGCTAATATAGTTTTGCTTGTTGTACGTATTCTTTCAAAAATTCAAGTCCAAAAAAGTGAAAACTTAAGTTTACAGAATTTAATTTTCTGCAGATCTATTTTTTAAAGGAAATGTGAAAGGGAGAAAACTCATAAAGCTTATAAAGCTGATAATTAGATCAGTGCCTTCATCTTAATTGCTATAATGCTTTCAATTTTTTCAGATGTCTTTTATTAAATAAAAGTAAATAAGCTGAGAATTTCAAACTGAAATGATTGTATGGGAAGCAGTTTTAAATATGATATGATCATAAGCCTTTAAGGAGGATAAATAATCATTTTTTTTTTTTTTTCAGTCCTTACATTTGCTTTCCCACAACTTTTTATCGCAACATATTTTAGTACTTTATTCCTTAGTGGATTTCTCAGCAGAAACTTTGAAACCCTTTTGTTGTCATACAGACTCTTCTCTCATTGAATGATTGTTTATTTCCCTTTAATCTTTATTAATGCAGCCTGTATCTAGTTAGCATTATCTCACCCATAGTTCCCTTTTCTACAATTTGAAATAATTTCTCTTGGTGGATTATGTAATCTATGTATTAGATTTAACAAGAGATCTATTCACCCATGTTATGATTATTCATTAAAATAGATCTTGATCGGAGGCAATTCCCATCACATATATATTCATATGCATATTTATCTACATTTATACTAAAATTTTTTGCATTCCTGACAGACAAGACTTTACTCTGCCTGAACTTTGCCACTTGCCTTATTATTTTTATCTTGTTCCAATTTTGAAGATAGATGTTACAATTTAAATCTATGGAGTTAATAAATTGACCATCAGCTGAGTTCTGATGATTGATTGCTAACCACTACCAATGAAAGAAGACTTCTTTGGAGAAACTGTCTTCGCATGAATTATTCTGTTTCATAAGTATCAACTGGTGGCTCAAAGTCATGTTTATGATTGTTAATAATAAATAAAAATATAAAATAATAATGATTATCCTAATTAAAACAAAACATAAAAACTTTGTTTCATATAAATTATCTCCTCCTCTAAGGATGTTGCTTGTTTATAAGATGAAGTGACTTTCTTCCTTTTATAACATGCAATGTTACATCATAGAGCAGTACACAAAAACAAAATAAAATTGTCAGAATTTAATTTACAATTTAACATGCTTTCAGTGTTATTTCTGTTAATGTTTCTTTTTTTTTATTCCAAAGTTATCCCTCTTGGTATGATGTGAGTGAGCTAACAGGAACACTCCTGTGATTACATTTTTTTTCAACACTCAGATGGTAATGTTTAACCTTAATAGACTTATTTTGAAATTTCTTTGCATTGAGTATTTTCCAAAGAATTATGAATTTGTGATTCAAGGAATTCTGAATACAATATCTTATATTGATGGTATGTTAGTGACAAAGGAAGACCAAGGAAGATTCTATCAAAAACTTGAAGTGGTTATTATAAGATCAATGGCACAATGATGTAGATGTCCTGAAATAAAGGAGTTGAGAACCAAATTCCTTCATATTATCTTAGAAGATATTACAATGACACATTCAGTTATCTCACTTATTTTCATACAGGCAGTTTTTTTGAAAGGAAGATTTGAGTTCAGTGAGAAAAGATTGAGTGTCAGTGAAGAAGACGACTTTGCGGACATTCGTGAGATAAAATGCATGAGTCAGTTGATGCCAATGAAACCATCCAAGAATGATAGGATCTCTCCTATACTGAATTAAGAACAGTGAAGAAAAGAAGATTCACCTTTTGTTTAAGAAATATGAAGCATAAAATGATAACTTTCCATTTCCCGCAACATTATCCATGTTTTCTAAAATAACCTCTTCAATATACAATTTATTAATGAAGAAGTGCTGAAAAATATAAAAACCGAATACTTCCCTGATTTTTGGTAAATGTTTAAAAATAGGGTGGAACTTCTTTTGCTTTTATTTTGAAAAAAAGAATAAATATGCCTTCATTTTGGTGAAACCTGAAGAAATACATGAATGGTATAGAAAAGCTTGTTGATAATAAATGATTAAAGGCCAGGTTTTATTAGCTATATCATCATTTTATTGTTGTTGTATGGTTACATTTTTGTTATGTGAATATTCATTATTCTATTTGTATTGCAGTGTTCAGATTATAAAGAGTTTTTCTTCCATGTATATGTATATTAATGTGAATATAGCATATTTGTTTGCACATATGTGTGTGTCCGGTGGAATGTAATAGCAGGTTGTGGTGTGCTGTGTTATGATTTGTTCCAGCATTTAAGTACGTCAATTGTCTCTTGAGTTAATTCCTTAGTTTCTTGTATATTCTTTTAGTGAATATTCATTAAGCACATCTTCTTTTGGCTGGTTGGTGTGTTGGTTGAATCTATGATGGTGACTCAAACTCACACATGTATGAGACTAACTAAAGCGTGAGGCAGAAGAGGCTATGCACATGTTCTCTGTTCTTTTGATATTTACTTTGTACCTACACATTTCTGCTTTGATTTTGGCAGAACTGTTAATCATTGGTTGATTTGTTTTTGCATTACATCAGTTGATCACAAAATCTATGTTACCAAAAATATGAAAAAATAGAAAGAGGGAAAAAGATTTATATGTTGAGAGAAAAAGATAGAGATTCTTTGTCACTTTAGTAGCAAAAAAGAAAGGGTAGTATAATTTCAGTGTGGTTTTACTACTAATCACTACACATAATGTCTTTCTTTTCATTTTTCTCCATTGATCATTTTTATTTTATTCATGTCAGAAATTATTATTGATGATGATTATGTTTATTGTATATTTGATTTTAAAGAGATTTTTGTGCTTAATAAAATTTATAAAAATAACATGTAAGTCGAAGGGCATATACGTCGGTGTGGTGGGAATTCGACATGGGGCAATGATCAGAAAGTTTCTCTCGACAGCTAAATCACTACTACTGAGTTGTGATTTCTTTTCTTTTTTAGGCTTTTTGCCACATCTGAAATTCAGTTAGTAAATTTCGAGCGGTGGGGAGCACCATTTGTTTACACCGCCAGTGTTAGTGGGCAGGAAGAAAACGTTATTCATTAATTTTCGAATCACTCCTCTGATAATGCCAAGAAATCTCAGGAATATGAACTGAATGGACAATATAAAAATTGGAAAGACTGACGGAGAAAACTCAGCAAAAAATTATTTTGTAAACAAAAAAATCAATCAATATTCTTTGCTTCGTCACAATATTTTTTACCCAGAAAGGTAAGTGAAGAATACAAACAAATAATTTTGATTGAAAAAAAAGAAGAAAAAAAGCAATCCTTAAAATTAAATTATTGATTTGCGTAATCATTTTTTATTCTTTTTTGTTCACTTAGAGTTTAACAAGATGAAAATAAATTCCGCTATGATTTTATCATGTTAGATGTGTTAAAGAAAAAATATTTTTAAATTTAAAAAGCAAAGGAGAGTAGATTTTTTTGTTATTTTCATTTGTTTTTACAATAAACTGGACATGATCATTAAAAAGAAAATGAAATAGCATGAAAGTTGATTTCGTTCTGCGTTTTAAATTTTTTTTTTGACTCATTAAATTTCCATGTGACTTTTTTCTTTAAAATTAAGAAAAAATGGAAATATTTTATGCCATATGGAATACAAATTATCTTTGATTGGACGGAGTTAGGATTTTCTCTTTCTGAAATGTTTTTAAAAATTACAAAATATTCCTTTTCTCACTCGGTTAAAAAAAAAGCGTTAAGAAATGTTAGAGATATTTTTGTTTTTAAAATTAAATACTTCTCAAAATAAGCAGCCGATTGCAGATCTTTTTTTAGTAAAATTAAAATTTGTTAATAAATTATTTTGTTAATAAAGGAAACTAACGTTGAAACAGTTGAATCATTGCAGTTGACTAAAAAAAAAGACTATCAGTTTTTGTTTGAAAAATCATTTTCAAATTTAAATTTTTATTCAGGCGGCTGTTGTTTCCACTTGATTCGTTTCAGTTTTGTTTTGAAACATTTACTTAGTAAGTCTCGGATGGCAAAAACTTATTCGTCACTTAGAAAGAAAAAACAGAACATCGTGTATTAAGTATTAATTTTTTGCATAAATACAACAATAACAACACCGTCGAAGATGTCGTTGATAAAATTACGATTTAATTTACACTTGGAGATTAGGTTATTTGATTAAAAAAACCCGGTTCACACTCCACCCATGTCTATTGAACAGGTTAAGACTCTTAAGAGGCTCATCCCTTGTTCCCTGTTTAGGATGTGGTTTCCGGCTTTCTCTTTTCCAATCTTTAAACTATTATGTAGCCCCCTGCACATCAGTGGCGTTACCGCCTTGCTCGGGGTGATATGATTAAAAAAAAAAAAAAAAAATGCCGCCTTCGAAGTTTTAGGTACCTCTTGAAAAAGCAACATAACAAACTTAATAATGAAAACAAAGTTTTATTCTTAAAGGTTTGTTATTAAAAGGAAAGATCAAAGTATTTTTTTTAATTATTTTATTAAATTTTTAATCTTTTCTAACACGTTCGAAAGTTTGGTTTAAAATTCTTTTTCTTTTTTTTTTTTTACGTTAGTGAGCGACCAGAATTTTTACTTGAGTTTATAGAAATAAATATATATGAATATAATTTTTTTTTTTTTCATCATTTCACCCCAAGCAAAGCAAGACCGCCACTGGTACAGGGGCTTACGGTGAGAGAGAGGAGAAAAAAAAAAAAACTAGTTACAGGGGATGTCGAAGAAACGATAAGAGATGAATAGGATTCCAGAAAATGGAAGATGGCAATTGATGTTGAATTTAATCTTTTGGAGATTGTAGCTATCAGAGAAGGAAGAAAACAGAAGGGAATTCATCAAATGACAAGCGCGAGAACAGAAACTACTAGAGTAGAAGAGCTTGTAGCTGGTGTTGATAGTCATGTTTTGATTGCTGCTATTAACTACTCTCATATGTATTTATTTTTATGCTAGGCCTGATGAGGGGTTTTCATAACCTAAGAAATACACTGATTCTTTCAGACACTTAACTCTGTTGGGTTTTACCTTGTCCAGTAATTCATATGTGAATATTTTCAGTAACATTTTAATTTTTTATTAAATTATTAATATTAGGATGCTTTAATCTATTTTTAAATTGTAGAACAAGAACATGTAAAGTATCTCTTGATGCAAAGAAAAAGAACACAATTTGCAAATTCTTGCAAAATTCAAATAATCAATTTTAATGAAGCATTCAGGCTTATTCACAAATGACTGAAATGACTTTTGCAATCATTATTTTTATAAAAAATTGCTAAATATATGTGTGTGTGTGTGTGTGTGTGTGTGACTTTTACATCTGTTACCCACATCCCTCCAATTAATTTCCTGAAATTTGTAGAAATTGACCACTGTCCGAAAATTTTGTTTCATCAATTAAATATAAATCACCATTTTTTTTTTTTTTTTATCAGATAGTTGCTACCATTTTTGGAATTTTCAAATAGTGTATTAAAATATAATAAAGCTATATGCCATTTTATATTTAGATAAGAATTTATTTACTTTTATAAACAATATATATTAAAGATATCATAGTCTGAAGAAAACAATTTTTTTTGATGAATAATGAATTTTTACAAGAATTGTTTTCATCTTTATTTTTTAATTATTATGATTTATAAAGTTTCAAAAATTCTTAAAAATTTCTTTCAATGAATATTCATATTAGGTTATTAAGTTAATAAGTGAAGCTTATGTTTACAATCAAGAATTGAAATGGTTAATGCAAATCTTCACACAAAGATTTTAAAATAATTAAAAAAACTTTTTTTATTTAAATTTCACAGTTTGAGTTTTTATGATAATCATGAATGACTTATCATTAAAAGGTCAAGTGTTTCAAGGGTTCTTTCCCTTACAGGAAAACAAAATCCTTGTATAAAGTTTTCGGCAGTGTACAATTCTTTCATTTCACTTCCATGTTTCATGTGTACGTTTCAACACTCAACATGTTTTGCAAATCCTCCCTTTAAAATTGCAAGTTTTATTTTTTAATTCCTAGTTTCCTCATTTGTTTTAATCTAAAAGACTTGACAGATCTGACAGTTTGTTCCCAGCTTATTGAGTATCCAAATTATGCAGAAGGCCTCAGTGTAACATAGTTGGCCAGACCATCAGACATATGGTATAAACCATGATTATGTCAGCAACATCATGAGGTTTGTAAATCCATTTTAGAGGATTTAATATCTCAATGATATGGTTGGTAACTATCAATTAAGCAAATAGAAAGTTGGTGCTATGTTATGCAGGAACTGTATCTGGAGATCAGCTCAGCAATGAAGACGATTGAAGAGGCAATAGAAGAAATAAAAACTGCCCTTTTCAGGGCCAGAAATTATTCCTAAAAGTTTTTTTCTCTGCTTCACTCAGCAGCATTCTTTTACATATTGTTTTGGATATTGGATGATAAGTGAATAATATAATTAGTGTAAACAGTTATGTAACTAAAAGTGTAAAGTACTATAAAAATATAACAAAGGATAACTTTACCTTGTTAGATCCATCATGATAACAATTATAATACAGAATAATATGAAAAAAAATTAAAATATAAATTAAATATAAATTAAAATATATAAATGAATAATGAATAAAATATAACATTTCATAAATTGAGTTACCTCTATCATAGAATTTAATTTCATTGTTATCTTAGTTAATAAATTTTTTTAGATTAATTTAAGAAAATTATGGATTATTTTAAATTTTATTGTTTCAGAAAGCATCTTCAAACGTAAGGCTATGAAGCTAAATTTGTAACACCTTCTTTGTGAGCTTATGATTCATGGGAAACATTTATAGCTCTATTTTCTCTTTGGTCACCCAAAATGGCTAGTACTGCAGTTGATTGATGGATTGTTCTCTTTGACTCTGATCTACTTTACCTCATATTGTGATTAAGTTGACCGTAAGTGGTGAAGATCAATTTGTCGCCAGTATACTCACATCGGGCTGGACCAAACAGCGAAGTTTTGCAGTTATAAAAAAAAATAACACTCAAAGTAATAAAAAGACTGAGTACTGTTTACACTGGTTTGTTAGTAACTGTTAACATGTGGATTTGTCAACCTAAATTGCCCCCAAATAGGATGTGACACTTGGTTAAGCTGGTAAGGTTTGCCTTGTGAATTCAGAGAAATGTTTTTAGCTTATCTGGTAAGTTTGGCTCAATGCTGCTGTCAGAGTTAGGCTTTGGCAGTCACGTGCGTTGTCTATTAGTTGATGGCTGGAGCGGTCTTGGGTAATATCCTGTTTGTCTTGTCTTCTCTCAAATTCTTTTGTCCTTTCTTTAAGTCATTTTGCGCATTCTAGTATGGTGGTATGAGGCAGTTGAGGAAACTGGTATTTTCCCCCTGTCATCTTTACCGTCTTTGGGCCTGAGAAATAGTTATTTCCTGATTTGGAAGTTTCCTTCTTTTCTTGTGTGAATGTTGTATGTATTACTCCACCCAAAGTTTCTTCCTCTTCCTATCTTTCACTAATATTCCACAGCAGGCATGAATAGCTCTTCCTGTTCTTCTTGGTGGGTGCAGGAGGCCTCCTCCTCCTTCTTTAATCTCTTTTCAAAAAAAGAACATCTATTGTTTCAATTGGACTTTTTTCTTCTTTCTTGTCTGAAAGTTGAATACAATAAATGGCCTTTTCTTCCCTTTTCCCAATCTAAGTTCATTTTCTCAATGTTTTGTAGTTTCCATTATTGTGATAATCATTCGGCTGAATGTCAAAATTTTGGTTTTATAAAAAACAAATTAGTCAGCTTTATATTTCTTTTCATTCCAAAGTTATGTTCAGGACACCTGGCTTTTTCATCCATTGTGTCACTCATCATAACATTCCTTTAAGTAAACTTTTTACCTTTTAACTGGCATTTAGAATTTTTATCAGTTTTATGAAAGATATAACCTCCATGATTAAGAAATACTTTTATTCTAAATTTTATGCTATGAGCAAGTAATATTGTTTCAGTTCAGGTTGATTTAACTTTAAGTTATTTAATTTTCCACAAACATGTCACTGATGTATATTTTTTGAAGATTTTTAAAAACGAGAATTAAATTTTGTTTAGAAAACCATCAAAATTTGAAAAATAAATGCTGAAATGAAAACCTTCAAAAATTTTAGATTCCAGTCAATATAATTTCTACTTGAAATACATCTGAGTATTTTGCATGCTGAAAATAGGAAGTTTAATTAAAGCTAAAATGAAGCCTTTAAGAAAGCTTTTTCATTTACTAAATTTACTTTAATATTTAAGTACTGAAAATAAGTACGGGTACCTATATTTTAGATGTTCAAATACTAAGAGAAAAATTTCAGTATGGAATTATTTAAAGTTGTTAAGCATTTTTAAAATATTGGCATGTACACTCATCACTTATCAAACTGCCATTATAGATAAAAAATGTAAACAAATGAATTTTGAAGTTGATTAATTTTCTTAGGTACCTCCACTGATTTGTTAAAAAAAGCATACCATGATAAAAAATGGCTTCACACTTTAAAACAAAGTTTTATCATCAAAATCTTTTTTGGAGATTTTTTAAAATTTTTTAATTCTTTCTAGCACATTCAAAATGTTAGTCAAAATGTTTCTTTTAGTGTCAACAGATAGACCAAAGTTTACTATAAGAAATTTCAGGTTCTTTTCTGTGTTGAAAAACACATTGAATTGAAAATTTTAGCAAAAATCAAATAATTTTCAGAACTTATTCACAAATTAAACTATTTTTCAAATCTTGGTAAAAATATTATTTGTTTTTTATATCTGTTACTCACCCCACCCAACTTGTTTTCTTTTAAGGTCCTGGGCATAGTGGTAAACTGCATTCCACAACAAGGCCTCTGATGGGAGGTTGTGAGGGGCCATGGAACCACCTCTTAAATGCTATTGTTTTCAGGTCCACTTTGACCCAGCGTAGCAACACCTGTTAGGGTTCTAACTATGGGCAAATAGTTAACACCCAAACTGAGGTCAAAACACTATGAAAGTATAAGAATCCCTTTTATAGAAAAATATACATTTTTGAAGAAAAAAATTTTACCAACAATACATTTTTAAAGAAAAAATTATTACTATAACACATTTTTGAAGGAAAAAATTATTCTCAGTAAAAAATTTTTGTATATAAAGCTAGAAGACATTTTCTGTTTTCTAAAATAAAAAATAATAAAAACAAAAATTTTTCATTCAAATCTGACTAAATCAACCTTCTCACTATAATTGAACATTAAAAAATAACAAACCTTAAAACCCCATCTTTTTAGCATTAAATAACCCACAGAGATTGATATGCTGTAAAACAAAACTTCAACTCAGATCTATTTACACAAAATAGGTTTTTTGAAAGAAAAATATTACCAACAAGACATTTTTGAAGGAAAAAAAAAAAATTATTGCCATAATGAATTTTTGAAGAAAGAAAATTATTACCCGCAATACATTTTTGAATACAAAACTAGAAGACATCTTAAGTTTTCTAAAATAAAAATAAAAAAATTTTCATTAAAATCCAACTAAATCAATTTTCTCACTATAACTGAAGATTAAAAAATACCTTAAAACCCCACCTTTTGACCCACAGAGGTTGACATGCCATTAAATAAAATTCAAACTTATTTAATTTTAAGAAATTTTGAGAAATTCATTTTTGTGCCACTTAATTTTTATAGTGGTTAAAAGCGAAACTTGTTGGGAAATTTAAATCATCAACTTTTTTCTCGTAAAAAAGTTTCAATAATACATGGATATTATATTCTTAGAAAAGATTTCAGTTACTTTTAGGAATATTATAGACACTATTGTCTTAAGAAAAAAATTTTTTTCAACGAATAATGAATTTTCCAAAGAAATGTTTCATTTATTTTTTACATTTTATTTAGAATAATTTTTATAAAGTTTCAAATCTTTTATATTTCTGCATTACTTTGTCTCTGTTTGATAATCTGTTTATTGGGTAAAAAGTGTATGTAGTAATCATAAATAGAAAAGCTAAATACAAATTATGAAATACCAATATTTTTAAAAAGATTTTCATTTTGTAGGATGAACATCCATACATGGCATTCTCAGAAAATGATAAATAATAATCAAGAAATTGGTATTTATGTTGAAAAATAATTTTATTTTTAATCTAAAAAACCAATAGGTGAAAATGTAATTTTTATTTTATATGTTTTTATTAAACTTAGAAGAATAATTTTTATTTTTATTTATTAGAAATAGTTTTTCCAGTTAAATCATACTTTGAGTTTAGCTATTGCAAATTTAAAACCAAAGTATGTAAAATTCAATAAAACATGAGATTACAGAGTATATTTTTCAGATTTAATTAAATTACTGAATACTAAAAAATTATATGATGCACTTAGATAATATTCTTCAGTTATTCAGTTATGATCACTGTAGAAAAACAGTAGATAAGTCATTTAAGTTGTCAACATCTTAAATAAGCACCTACTGCTATGTTAAAAAAAATTGGATTTTTGCAATATTTTAAACTAAAAGTAAGTTACATTTGTTCCAGATCAGATCAGTTAACTTTAAATCAATTAATATTCTATAAATAAACTTTCAGCAAAGTATATTTTATTGTTGGAAGATTTTTTAATAAAAAAAATTATGTTCTGAAAAGAACTAAAAATCAATAATTTTAAAATGAAACCCCCTAGTCATTATTTGTACAATAAAATGGAGTAAAGTATTTTACCTACTGGAAAAATTAAGTTTACTCTATTAGTTTGAAATTGAAAGTTACAAGCAAGATTTTTCACTTATTTTTAAATTAATTTAAATTAATTTTCAACCTTAGATATTGTGAATCAGTGGAGGTACCTAGAAGACATATATTTTGAAGTTATTTAGTAAATTTGAAGAATAATTGAGTGGATTTTGTAATTGTAGTATTTACTTTTGACTGAAAATGAGGTAACTCCAAAGATTCGCTAAAAATGAGCATACAAAAAAAAAAATGAAACTTAATAAAAACAAATTTTTATAGTCAAAATCTTTTATTATTAAAAAGAAAGGCCAAAGGATATTTTGTTTATTAAATTATGTCTTCTTTTTTTTCTTTTTTTTTTGAACCAACCTTCAGCATTTTGTTCAAAGCATTTTTTTCTTGCATGAGTGGGTGACCATAAATTCTCATGGGAAATTTTAGAGCCTGTTTGTGGTGAAAAACATTCATTGTAAAAATCAGACAATTTCTGGATTTATTTACAAATGAATGAAATTATGTCCAAAGTATTTTGTTTTAGAAAACCATATATATATATATATATATATATATATATATAGGGATGCCAAGTCCATGAATAAAGAGGATAATCCAAAAGCATATATTTAGCATAAGATATTAAGATGATAGATCTGTATACAGAGCTTAATGGATAATTTCTAGCCACTCTAGTTGAGAGTAGTTATAGTTGAGTTTTCTTTTATATATATATTTGAATTTTTCTTAATTATTTGTTGGTATCCAATTGATGCCTATATTTTTATATTGTCCATAAAATGATTGTAAGCCTCTATTACCAACAGATTAAAAATACAATTTTTTATTCGATGTATTTGTATGAAACTTAGTAGAATGTTCAAAGGCAACAAAAATGATTTCCCTTCCATTAAAAAAATAACCTAACAGTTGCCAAGAGAAAACAAAACACAAAACTTCTAAAGATTCACACTCAAAAATGGCATTAAACATTATATTTTTTGATTCTCTAAACATCTCTTTCTTCACTAAAATAAATTCTCCTCAAGAAAAACCACAGTATTAATTTCAAAATTGCACTGAAAAATTTGTGGTTGTACAGATGCAAAAGAAACCCCGAGTCACATGCAGACATGTCAGTCGCACGGGTTTCTCTGTTAACATTAGAACAGCTTGACATAGCCAGATATGTCTGCAATTTGTCCAGATCCTGGTCTTTGTTAACTGTCACACATAAATAAAAACAATGGAATAACCAGCAGTTAGTAGCCTGCTTTTAGCAAGACTCGTTTTGTTTTCGTCAGAAATTTGGCATCTTGCAAAGACTTGGTAGAGAGATTGGATTATGTCGCCTTGTTTGGCAACCAGTATACTGCAGAAAGGAAACGCCACCTACTGTGAGAAAATCTGCCTTGTCAGTCATGGATCAAAAAAGACATAGTCATGGAAAATTCTTCTGCCTAGTCAGTCATGGATCAAAAGAGTCATAATCACTCAAGTGTGTATCATGTTTGGCAAGTAACTGACTGATATAATAAGACTAGTTAGTTTGAAAATACAAACAAATAAGAGTAACATGATATATGAAAATTGCAACTGGAGATTTGAACATAAAACTGTTCAATTGCCTAAATGGGTTAAGTAAATGTAGCAAATATTTTGTTTACCTGAATATGTATAAAGTTTGAAACAGAAATAGATTTCAGTGTTGCAGTATGTTGTTGAAAAGGGACAAAAAGTAAAATGATATAATTTCTGTACTGTGGTAAAAGAACACACACATGTGAAGACAATTAGTGGAAAAATGTGGATAGGCTTTGACATTTGAACCAGCAATATCTGTACAGATATTGGCAATTCAGCTGAGGTTGAAGTCCTTAAGGTACATAACAGACATCTCAGGTGTGACCTGCTTGTCGGAATTGACACAATAATGCTATTGAGTGGCATCATCATCAGGTTGGCCAGAACCATGCATTTCTGCAGCAAAAAAACACCAACATATACAACTATGTTGATGAAGCTGACTTACCTTGTGGCTAATATCTACAGGTGAATTTTTTTTTTTTTTTTTTTTTTTTTTTTAATCGTATCATCGTATCACCCTGAGCAAGGCGGTAACGCCACTGATGTGCAGAGGGCTACGTAATAGTGAAAAGATTGGAAAAAAGAAAGCTGGAAACCACATCCTAAACAGGGAAAAAGGGATGAGCCTCTTCACCTGTTCAATAGACGAGGGTGGAGTGTGAACCGGGCGATAGATAGATCTATCTACTCCAATTATGGATATTTCTAATTTTCACCTTTATTATTAAATTAGATGACAAAAACTTTTAGAATTCATGTTTACAAATATCAACACATTTATCCATACCTACATAGAATAAAATTAAAATTCATTTTCAAAATACTTGGGTGTGCATGTAGGCATTAAATTGTAAGATTTTCCATTTAATAAATACAGTTTTAATTTAATATTAATATCACCTGTCTAATACAAATTTATATAGAATTTTAAAAGATTATAAATTACTCTAATTAAAATTTTAAAAAAATGAAAGCAATTCATGTAAAAAAAAATATTACTCTAGAAAAATTCTCTTAAAATTAATAGGATTCATAATATATTTTATTTATAAAAGGAACAGGAAGTATTTCTAATTAAATAGTGTCTTAGTTTCATTACATTTTTCATTTTATTATTCAAAGTAGATTTTCTTGAACTGGGTGGCAAATAAGTTGGGTTGGGTGTAATAATCGTAATGTTATTTATACAAAGGTTTTCCTAAAAGAAAGCCAAATATAATTGCATCCTTTTCTGAATAAATCCTGAAAGTTTCATTAAAATTTGACAAGTATCTTTGCAAGAATTTTCAGTACATTTTTCACTGCTACATTTAATTATATATGGACAGTATTATTCGGAGAAAAAAATTTCAATGAATGGTATTTTTACAAGATTTTTTCAGATTATCTGATGTTATCAAAATTTTGCATCTTTCTTCAATAACATTTGAAGAGAAACTTCTTTTTTTTTCTGAAGTTTTGATAATTATTTTTTCAGTTTAGTTCTACACCTGCTTTATAAAACTCAGGTCCAATATAAACAAGTGAATTTTAGTTGTACCTTGTTTTCAAATATATATAAAACTAAATGAGAAAGTGATGTATTAGTTTAAAAAAACATTAAATGTTACACATGAAAATTATAGTCTCAAATTGCTTAAAAAGAATGCAAGATAATTCAAAATTTAATTCTGTTGAAGAGTTATTGATACCCAATTTTAACAATACATACAGTATATGTTTTATTTTTCACAGTTAAAAAAATCCTTTCCATATCTGTTTCTCAAAAATTGTCATCTATTTTTACAGGGCAATTTCTAACTTTTTCAGATATTTATTGTTACTGAAATACCTGATATGAAATAAAAATTAGTTTGAAGAACAAAAATATATCAAGTTAACAAAAATTTTGAGTCAAAACATTTTTTCATATAAATTCATCGATAGTTTTCATTTTGTTTGATTACATCAGTGCTATGAAAAAATGAAAATAAATTTCTTATATAAAATTACAAATTACATCATATGATTAATACAATTGATGAATAAGTACTATAATTTTCAATAAAACCAGATAATTCTAAAATTTTTGTTCATATTTTTAAAAAATATACTCATGTTTTCCTGTTTAAGTGTGCATGGTGCTAAGATACATCACATGTTTTATGATATTTGCTAAAAGGGATCGAAATGTAAATTTCAATTCAAGGTTGATGATTTTGTGAATTTTTCTGGTTTATTTTTCTTTTTATGAAGCTTCACACATGGCTTACTAATATATATATGGCCTAATATTCCACATTAGAGGCTTCTATTCTAAGAAGCCATAGTTCCTATTACCAAAAATGTTTTTGGCTGGGGCCACATAAAACGTTGAAAATTTGAAAGGGAAATAAGTCGTTTATGTTAACTGTTTAAATAATGAGTAATTAACTTCTATTTATATATTTTGACATTATTTAATTCTTAAAAGACGTGTTTTTATTAGTATAAAATGCTTTTCACTTCTTTTATTCTTGTTAATTTGCAGAACAAGAGTAAAATTATGATTAGCCTTTCCTGTTTTTTTCAGTGACCTAAGCGAGCTGTGTTTACAAGCATGTATACACATGCTTTTGCAATCAATACTTGTTGAGTTGAATACTTTTGTACACTTTGAAACATGTTTTAAATATTGTAAAAAAAATTATAGTCTATTTATAATATTGTTAAAGTTTTGTTATATTTTGTTTAACAAACTGGTGAACAAATGTGTTGCATTTGGCTGCAAAACTCGATATAAAAATCATGCAAAGCTATCAACAGATCTGTTTGAGAAATGGACAAAGTTCATAAATTGTGTTGATAGGATTGCGACAAAAAGTTCAGTTTTATGCGTGAAGCATTTTGAGGAAGAATTTGTTTTGAAAGTTGAATTGGTCACTGCATCCAATACCAACAATTCATTTGGAGGTAGTAAACACTAAGCCATACTGACATCAAACACAACTAGAAAACCTCCGGAGAATAGAAATTACTGAGATGATGAACTACAAAATTTTGCTTTGGCAGATATTATTACAAGTTTCGATGATTTGAAAGAAACAAAGTGTTGCCCACCAGTTTCAGGTTTAAAAAAATGAAAAATATGTATGGATTTTCTGGATTGATTTTGATGAGACAAATTTTTCATGACTTAAATAATCTTATTGATATTTTGTCCAAACATGAATTGGAAATAAATGAATTGTATTTATTTGATAGCAAAGAAGTGGCATATCCAGTTTCTGAATATGTTGCAGAAAAAACTTTTATAGCACGTTAACTGTGATAGTTATTCTATTTTTATGGTTGGCAATGATATCGGGCTCACTGATAATCATTACCTTGATTTATTATCTCAAGGAGGTTTGACAATTCCATCCTCCCAAGTTGTTTATTTGTTTTTGCTTTGCAATTTGGGATTTTTCTTGTCAATGCATTGAAAAACATAGGCGGTCTACAATCAGGAAGTCAGCAGAAGTAATTTTGGAAACTTATTCCCCAAGTATGCTTTTACATTGGAAAGGGGTATTTATTTGCTACAAAAATTCTTATGAATATATTCTGTAATGACAAGAAAAGTTTTTTTTATATGAAATTAGAAAACATTCTTTGAAAGTTTTTAAAAAGCTGCAGTGGCTGAAATAAAATTGAAATTTAGTGTTGAACAATTGCTTTTATTCTATTTACAATTTTTACTGATTTTTTTATGCTTTGTAAAAATACTTTAAAATTCCTATGGTGAAAAAATGCCATTTAATAATTTTACAGAGTGAATTAAAATTTAATTTCTTCTAATCCTTATTTATATATATTCATGCACTTTGGAAATAAACTTTGATATTCCTCAATAGACATATCCGTCTTATTAATTCTTAAAAAAACCCTGTTTTTTCATATTTGTAAACAACAACGTAATGTTTGGCAAGATCAGAGGAGACAACTCAGAACTGATTTTTTTGTTTGCATATTAAATGAAATAAAAGGGAAAAAATACATTTAACAAATGAAAATTTTTTACTTTGATCAGAATAACATAAAATATGTAGTTCGAATTTATTCAAGCATTTTCAAATGTTAACAAAAATTTGAAGAAAGCGACTTCTGAGTTACTTCCATTTTCCTTTAATTTCAATGGCCTCTTAGAATTGTAGCTTCCCATGTGGCATATTAGGCCATATATATTAGTAAGCCATGCTTCACATTGCAATAAATCTTTATTGGGTGTGATGTAATATTTTCACATCAGTACTGAATGAATGTTTCCAATAATAATTGTAATGAATAAAAAGATGTACGTTTTGGTGTAGTGAATATTGGTTTTGAATAATAAATGGAAAAGCCAAGTTTAAATTCCAGTCAAATGTGTTTTATTCACTTTCACACAAATACCCTATGGAAATGTATTAATCCCTATTTTCCCTCTCCACCTATGGGTTGAATAGCAGAACAGATTGTTTTCTATAGACTTGGTTGGCAACTGATCTACCAGAGAAAGCAATGGCAACCTACTGCAAGAAAATCTTCTGCCTAGTCAGTCATGTCTCAAAAAAAACATGATGGTCTTATCACATATAGCAATTAACTGACTGAATGAATAATGACAAGAGAACTTACAAACTTCTCTTAACTGACAAATTTCATCCCCTGAGAAACTTTATGAAGGCAAATGCAATGATTTTATTTTGTAATAAGTATTTATTCACAAAAGCAAAATGTTATAATTTTTTTAGAAATTTAAAGTTTAGAAACACTCAAACATATGCATCAGGTATGTTATGGAGTACATTGAATTGTATCACTGCACATTCTTCATAGCTTGAATGACTTTACAGCTAAGCTAATATTTGTGGATTTCTAAATTTAAAAATTCTGAACAATCAACATTTTTGCTCTTGTATGTAAATACTTGTCACAAAATAATATTCTCACTTGCACCTTGATAAAATCCTTCAGAGAACAAAATTTGTTGGCTAAGATAAGTTTTCCTTTAGTCTTTATTCTCATTGTCCTTTAACAGATACACTTCATTAGAAATTTTCACACAATATTTGTAATGTAGAAAGGAATCAGTGAACCACTTTCTAATCTGTTTCCCTTTTATTCAGTGAAAGAAATTTAAAATTGTTTCAATTTCATAAAATTTAGATATTTATAGCTTTTGTTTTACTTCCTCAACAGAATTAATTCTCTTGATTGTGGTAGGTTTGGTTTAATGTATTTGCTTGTACCATAAGCATGACATTTTCAAAGTAAGACAGTGTTGTGAGATATGTACTGTTTGACATTTTGACTATACATACACTTTGTTTTTCTTTCTCTAAAGATTGATTGTGGTAGGTTTGATGTGATATATTTGATTGATTTTAGAAACCTGAAGTTTTGAAAGTAAAGGCAGGATTTTAAGCCATATTTTACATTTTAATATGTTGACAGATGCATTAACTTGATTAGCAGGTTCATACTTTTTCTATGCATAATAGTGCGAAATGATAAAAATAGGCTTGGTTAAAATTTTTATCTTTTCATGCCTATTTATCTTTCTATCTTGAAAAATAATGCCAGGTTTAAATAAAGAGAGTTTTTATGCTGATTCCACTTTCCTAAAAGATTTATTGGTATATATGATAACAACTATTTAAAGGTTAACAACTTTTCATAATATAAATTTCAAAAACACCTATGCTTCTATAAAGGTAATGCAGATATCAAACTTTTCTTATTAATGACAAATCTTTTATCGTTGTGTTGATATCCACTTGTAAGGTTTGGTTTATATTAACAAACTAATAATTACCAGATTGAGATCACCATCTTTATTTATACAGCTTGTGCAAAAATAAACATACTTTACTATTTGATATTTGAAATAGATTTTTTGTTTTATTTTCCTTAAAGAAAAAACAAAGCTTTATTTATATTTTATATTTTAAATTTAATGCTTCTTGTCACATTTTGAGATGAACTGATTTCACATATTATTTCTTCTGTTAAAATTTCAATTTCTTTGTTCACAGGTGTTTGGGTTGAAGAAATTCCTGATATTCATGAAAGCATTTACTATTGGGAATTTCACTGAAAGAAAACAAGGATTTTTAATTTACATCAGTAACAGAGAAATATATGTTATAATCATCATGTAAAAGTTATGCTATATTTTCAAAAGCATTACAAGAAGTCCTTTATTTGCTAAGATTCAAAACCTTTGTCATGATTTAATATGCCATATAGAAAAATACACTAGAAACAAACCATATTTTTGGTGGATCTGTATGTTGAAAGATGTTGAATTCAAAGTGTCATATGGAAGCACACCATGGAGAGAAAGCACATCATTAAGAAATTTGTGGCTCTATATCTTTACATGAGAACATTTTGGCATGACATATGCGATCACACACTAGGAAGAAACCATATTCTTGTGATCTCTGTGAAACTACATTTTCAGAAATGTCAAATTTGAAATGCCATATCTTAAATCACACGAGAAAAAAAACACATTCATGTGAAATTTGTGGCTCTGTGTTTTTAAAGAAGTCACACTTGGATTGCCATCTGCGAATACACACTGGGGAAAAACCATATTCTTGTGATGTTTGTGGATCTGCATTTTCAGCAAAGACATCTTTGGCATGTCACATGCGAACACACACTGGTGAGAAACCATATGCTTGTGAAAATTGTGGATCTGCATTTTCACAGAAGAACCATTTGATTCGCCATATGCGAACACACACTGGGGAGAAACCATATTCTTGTGAAGTTTGTGGATCTGCATATTCACAAAAGTACCTTTTGAAGTGCCATATGCAAACACACACTGGTGACAAACCTTATTCTTGTGAAGTTTGTGGCTCTGGATTTTCAGATAAGTCTCATTTGAAGTGTCATATGCGAACACACACTGGGGAGAAACCATATTCTTGTGATGTTTGTGAATCTGCATTTTCAGTCTTGTCAAATTTGAAACGGCATATGCTAACACACACTGGGGAGAAAGCTTATTCTTGTGAAGATTGTGGATCTGCATTTTCACAGAAGAACCTTTTCAATCGCCATATTCGAACACATGCAAGCGAGAAACAATATTCTTCTGAAGTTTGTGGCTCTGCATTTTTAGCAAAGACATCTTTGACATGTCATATGCAGACACACATGGTGGGGAAATTACATTCTTGTGAAGTTTGTGGATCTGCATTTTCATTGAAGAACCATTTGAAGCGCCATATGCGGACACACACTGGGGAAAAACTATGTTCTTGTGAAGTTTGTGGATTTGCGTTTTCAGACAAGTCATATTTAAAGCATCATATGCGAACACACACTGGAGAGAAACCATATACTTGTGAAGTTTGTGCATCTGCATTTTCATGGAAGAACCATTTGAAGCACCATATGCGTACACACACTGGTGAGAAACCATATTCATGTGAAGTTTGTGGATCTGCATTTTCACGAAAAAACCATTTGAAGCATCATATGCGAACACACACTGGAGAGAAACCATATTCTTGTGAAGATTGTGCATGTGCATTTTCATGGAAAAACCAGTTGAAGCGCCACATGCAAACACACACTGGTGAGAAACCATATTCTTGTGAAGTTTGTGCGTCTGCATTTTCAGAGAAGAGCTATTTAGTGTGTCATATGCGAACGCACACTGGAGAGAAACCGTATTCTTGTGAAGTTTGTGGATCTGCATTTTCACGGAAGGACCATTTGATGCTTCATATGCGAACACACACTGGTGAGAAACCATATTTTTGTAAAGTTTGTGACTTTACATTTTCAACTAAGTCAAGTTTGAATCATCATATGCGAACACACACTTGAGAGATAACACATTCTTGTAAAGATTGTTGAACTGTATTTTCAGTATAGTCATATTTGGTTTGTCATGTATGAATACACAGCATATCTATATTCTTGTGAAAGTTGTGGATCTGCATGTTCTTAAAAACATTTTGGTTTGTCATGTATGAATACACAGCATATCTATATTCTTGTGAAGGTTGTGGATCTGCATGTTCTTAAAAACATTTTGGTTCCTCATGTGTGAATGTATAATTGAGAGAAAAACATTCTTGTGAAATTGTTTTAGTTGTATTTTCATGTAAATCAGATTTGCAGTGTCAAGTCAGTACATAGATATGAGGAAACTATATTTTTCTCATGTTTGTGGATTTGTATTTTTGTTGAATTTTTTCAGTGCCATTTTTATTTGTTCACATTATATTAAATCTCTATCAGAGAAAAACACTGATCTTGGAAAATTTGTGTTACTGAATTTTTAGATATCACTGTTGTTCAAGTGAATATGGACAAACAATGAAACAAAACTTTACTCATTTTAGATATTGCAGTTTAAATTTCCACACTTGTCATCTTACACATGCAAAAACACACTGGTGAGAAGTATGTGGATATATCTAATTTAAAGTTGCTAAATAACATTGCTTTTTGATAATATTTTACCATAAAAGAAAATATTTGTTTCAGTTCAGGTGAATTCATAGATTTTACAAATCAGTAGAAATTTAAAATATTCCAGTCACTTTAAATTTGGTTTGAATAGCACCAATGTATTTTGCTTATTGAGTATATTAAATTTGTTAGTCTGAATAACTATGGGGATGACTGCTAAAACAACCCATCTCCAAAGTGATACACAATTTACACAGATACCTGCTGGTTTTTTCCTAGTCAATAAAAAAGGAAAATGTTCGTTACATCTGCCATACTTTTGTTCTTTTTTGTTCTGATGTCAGATCACGAGAATCATTTAACTGTATTGATTTTGCTTGTTAGAATCATTTTTAGGGATCTTTTTTGTTTATAACTACATTTTGTCTTGGATGTATATTGCCGACTTAGTATCATTTTGCCTTGCTATTTTTCTTCATTTCCTTATTGTTTAAGAGTTATGCTTAAACATGTCCTTTTCAAAGCAGATTTGATCCATTAGAATTAAAACTATAATTAAATCTTCATTAAATATTTTTTTCATTTTGAAAACATTATTTCAAACTTAGGTTACATTTCATTTTTTATGTGGTGAATGGTGTATCTGCACAAATCTTTGCTGTTATCCAGTGTTAATAAGATCAAAGAGAATTTATTTTTTTACTGAAAAATGATAAATCTCTCATATATATTTGTTTGGGAAAAATGAATATACAATTTTAAACTCTTTCAAATCTTGTTTATTCATGAAAAACTTGATATAAAATAAATGCACATTACCAGGATATTTAACGTCAGAAAATATTTTTTGATTGTTAGATTTATTTTCTTTTGGAGATAATTATGGTTTAGTGATACATGCCTTACCAATTAACCCACAGACGGGCAGTGAGAAAAGGTGGATTCATACCTTTCCCAAATGTACTTGTGCATCAGTGAATGTTACTATCCCAACAAGAATCAGAATTTGGATCTGATTAACAACTGAGTCATAATCCATTATACCACCTGCATATCCAAGCTTACAGCACCTGGTATTCTGAAGCAGTCATCTATATCAGTACAAACCAGGCTGTAGATTGTTTAACTATAGTGATTGTACAGGAAGCAATGTTTCAATGTAAGCCTATGATGTTAGGGTTTTCATTTACAGCTGATTACTGTATCTTTTGTTTTATTCATTTTATATTTTTCAATTTCAGTAGCCACAAATTTCTCTAAATTGGTTTGAAAGATATCCTAAAGAATATTTTAATTAGGAGTTTGGTTTTCTTTTTCTTATGTCATTTAAAAAAATGAAAAGAACTTTTGGGAAATGAACATAAAGAATATCTTATTATTATCACCAGGTTTAGAACTTGGAACCTCAATACATGAAATAAAATGTTCAGTCATAAATTTCCATCCCCATTGTATGCTCCTTTGAAAAACAACAGTATGTCAGAAAAGTAATATCAGCCCACTATCTGTGAAGTATATAAAAGGATGTTGAGAATATGCTATAAAATTCATTCTAGATTTGATACAGTCTCTGAATAAATTTCTGTAAATCTTTTGATGAAGGAGTTTGAGATAATTTAATAAGTGGAAAGACATAAACAAATGTTTAATAGATAATTTGATGAATCATTTATCTATTGATCTTTAATGTTGATTCTAAATTTATTATTACTGAAAATAAAAACTTTTCTTCACAAACCCATTCACTTTTGGAAAAATCTTAAAAGTGGAGTGTCAACTATAATATACATGTAATGGACATTAATGTTATCATATTAAATATTCAATTAACACTGAAGATGTGTATATATTCATTTCATCCTCAGCAGATCATTAACTTGGAATTGTATTTTTAGATTGGAAAGAATATCCTGTTCAATTTGCTTTTCTTAGATATATTTACTAAAGAAAATATTTCTTCTTGTTATTGATGTATGATTAAATTTTTGGCAGGTTGGGCAATATATATATTAATGTATGAAAGCAACATGTGGGTAGAAATCAATTTGAGCAAGTATACAAAAATAGAAAAAGGCAAAAGATAAGAATCCATCTTTTCTGTGGATTTATCCAGTGAAACAATATTAAGAGAAGTGAAAGTCCTACCAGCATTTATTATTGGTAAACACAATCTTGACGACTTAAGATATCACTGTGTTTATGACAGACAAAAGTAATGCAGCTACTGTTGAACAATGTAGGAAAGGAAAGTGAGAAAAAAGGAGTAACAAGCAAATGTAAGAATACAGAATGTATAATGGTTAGCTAGAGGAAGAGTTTAAATTGTGATCTATGAACTGGCAACATTAGAATCAAGAATGCACAGAAACTGAAAAGTTGCAAGCCTCTTGCTATTTCCATGAAAAGTTTTCAGACCCACTACATTCCTTAGTTCTATCAGTTCTAACCTTCACAGCTAAGACCTGTCATGTCACATGCATTGTTGTGAACCACTCTTATTCCTTTCTTATTATTACATTGTGCCCCTTGAGAAAATCCAAGTAAGAATCAGCAATATCATTGATCTTAATCTGGAGGCTCAGCTTCAGTCACTTTCCCACCACTGTAAGTTTGTCTATCTATACACATTATAACTATTAACCCATAGCTATGAGGAGAAGAGGTGGATTCATACCTTTGCCTAAGTGCATTTTTTATGGAAGTGATTATAACAATCCTGTTTGAAACTGGAACTTGTGTTCATTTCCACTTCTGAGCTGTTATCTATCCTGCACATCCGAAGTTGCAACACCTGGTATTCTTATATCATCATCCATCTGTACATGCTTGATATTGTTTAACTTAAATGATTGTATGGGAAGCAGTTTTAAATATGATATGACCATAAGCTTTTAAGGTGATACAGAATCATTTTTTTTAGTCTTTACATTTGTCTTCCCACAACTTTTTATCTCAACATATTTTAGTACTTAATTCCTTAGTGGATTTCTCAACAGAAACTTTGATTTCCTTTCTTTTGTTGTCATACAGTCTCTTCTCTCATTTAATGATTGTTTATTTCCCTTTAATCTTTAGAATGTAATTTTCTGCAGATCTATTTTTTAAAGGAAATGTGAAAGAGAGAAAGCTCATAAATTGATGAGTGCCTTTATCTTAATTGCTTTTATGTTTTCAATTTTTTCAGGTGTCTGTCATATTAAATAAGCTGAGAATTTTAAACTAAATCTTTTATACAATTCAGAAGTGTGAATTTTCAAGTTACCCACCTCTCTAAAAACACAGAAAGCAAAGAGCTGCCATAGAATATAGGAAGAAGAATGCACTGAAAACAATTACAAGAGGTTAGCAAATGTACATGAAAAGTTGCAATTGATGTAAGCCCACTAAGAAGATGGTTCAATAGAGCTAGTGAGGATCCAAAAGTGAAACAAAAATCTTATCTTAGTGATAAGCCCTGCACTCACCTGTCAGTTAGTGCTATGATAAAGGATAAGGGCAAATAGCTGACAGAAAAATAATATATTCAAATATTATTTGCATAATTATTCAAAACTGTGAAAGTCATGATTTTAGTTTATTACAAACTATTGGTTACTCAAAACTGTGCAAATAGATTCCCAGAATATTGGTAGTTGGTTTACATTGTAATATTTTAGTAAATGTTTATACATTTAGTAATAAAAAAATTCATATTTATTTATACATTGGCAAATGCTAAATATTGCATTGTATTAGATTTTAGAATGTTGTAAACATGTAATTGTTTTTGTAAATAAATATTCTAATAGTGTTTAAATTTTTTGTTGTAAATTATTAAGAACAAAATAGGTATAAATTCACTTTCATCATTTTTTAAGTTTTATTACAATACATCATTTTTTTAAACAATAAACATTGCCAAGGAGTGAAGGTAGTTAAATAATAGCAGTGTCAAGGGAACTAAGAACTACATTTTACAATGTGGAATGCAATTATCTTCATTCTGATAGGATGAATTCACTGATGTCTTAAATGGCTCTTGAGGATTATACATGACAACATGTTAGTGTGAATAGTTTGTTGTTCCTTAGTTTATAATGGAGGCAGATACGGTAACCAGTTGTGGTTTGGCTGATCACAGTGGATGACATCAATTGCATGCAACCTAAGACAGATTACCAGGGTGGTGGCATGTTCCTTTTTGTCAAGTTACAAATAAAACATTCTTTTTATTTGTACATTTCACATGCTGCTTGCATTTTATACCTGTTTCAATTTCTCTGTAAAATGTAGACAGTCCGTGCATAAATGGGATTGGACACTATGTATTATCTTTTGTATAGCCTGTGGTGTGGAAACGCTTGGGTGTTTACCAGCGCCCCCAGCCACCAGACTGATGCATCATGTGACACAATGTCAGTTGTTTAACATGGCAAATCGAAACATGTACAGTTGAGTCAAGATCAAACTCAAAATTTATCCAGCCCTAGTATACATTGTATCAGGCACTATGCTTGCCTTAGTATGGTCTATGTCACAGCATATTTAGTATCTGGGTAATTACCCATACCCTGCCTTCCCATAAAGGCTGGATGTGACACATGATCAGTTGTTTCATTTGGGGATCCCAAGTACATACACTTGAGTCAAGAATCAAAATTTACCAAGCCCTGACATACATGTAATTGGGCACTGTGCTTGTTTTAGCATGGTCTGTGGTATGGAACAGTCGAATATTTAAATTCAGCAATGCTGTTTTTTTTTTAATTTCTTTTTTTTAGTACCTCAAGCAGATAGGTTGTTTGATATACTGTGATAATTCAAGACAGTAAAAGTATAAAAAATTTCAGGATTGACTATCATTTAATTTGTTTTGATGATCTTAATAGCTGAACTCTTAAGCAAAAAAGCAGTTGATGGATTGTAACACAACGAATTCCTGCTTCACTGGTTCATTTTATACCAACATTTTTTATCAACAGTTTTACGAGAAATGTTGCTTGTTAATCATATTTACTTTGATGTTCATAATAATATTGTTATAGAATACATTGTTAGTTCAAAAATCAATATGGAAAATATGAAGATTTTCAGAAAAATCCTATCTACGAATGCTAAATTATCAATTTACTTAAATGAAAATATCTTTTTTTTTGTTGGTGAGTATAATACTTTTCTTTTTGAAAGATAATTTTGAATTTTTCAAATTTTATGGCTCTACTCAAAGAAATTTATGGAAAGAATCAAAATGTAAAAATTTTATCAAAATAGTGGCAAGAACTAGCATATTTTTTAAAAAGTTATGTATTTTGAATTCACAGTGTTTGTTTCATTTTCTTGTAAGTAGTCAATAAACATATATCAGTTAAGTGCCATACATAATACATGCTTGGGTGATCATGCCTTGAAAGAGATATGACTGATGCGGCAGAGGATTTTCCTGTAGTAGGTTGCCGTTACTTTCTGTGGTAGCCTGTTTGCCATCCAAGGCTATAGAAACCAAATGTTGATAGAGGTCGCAGGTTTGACTCCTGCTGAATGACACACATTTTCATAACAGAATTTATTGTAAATAATCAGGCCAGTAAAAATAATATATAAATGTACTGTTTGATTAAAAAGACAGAATATTTGCTCAAATACGAGCATCAATTAAAAATAATGCTCAAAGAAATAAATTAAATATGTCTGTTGTTAAAACCATTTCATTAATCTTTGAGAGTTTCCGTAACATTATATATAATCCTCTGAAATAGTTAGCTCTCATTTTTAACTGCAGGGAAATACTCATATTCAATAAACCAATTCTTACAGCTATCAACAGTTGTAGCAATACAAGTTCTCACATCTTTAGGAGATGAATAGATAAATTCTTTTTTCTTTTAACTCCATTTAATGACCAAGGTGTTTCATGAATGTTGTCTCCAGCCCACTTTTGAATTGTTGAACATATAATTTTGATAGTGTTTTTAAAAAGTCATAAAAGTAGGGTCTTTAGAAACACTGACCACTCAAAACCTGTCTAGGTGGTCTTCTTTCTGGTTAGTAGAACACAAGTAGACAGAAAAGAGTGGTAGGTCCCTCAGTCAATATTCCTAATGAATTATCCAGTGAGTGAAGGGGCAGCTAGGTAGTGAGTGTGTATGTTGGGGTGTCCATTGTTGGATCTTAGTGAGAAGTTAAGCTGAAAAGTTTAATTTCTTGCAGCAGAAAGAAATCCTTTTTTTTTTGTTTTTGCTACTTCCTGCCCCAAAAAAGTGTTTTGAAAAACATTTGTTTTGTTGACGGTAAATACGTCTCCAATATTGTGTATTTTTGTACAGCTAACTTTGAATGTCATCACAACAAGTGCGCTGATGTGCAGAATATTATTACCATGACTGGTTGTTGTAACAAGGATGAGACTCTAAGTTGGCATGGTAACAAAAAAAAAGAAGGAAGTGGGAAAAAAATTGAAAGGATGAAAAAAGAGAACAGTTAAGAAATAAAAAATTGAAAAATATAATTTGTTGAAAAAACTGTATAAAAATGTGAAGTTTAAAAAAGGAAAGAGTAAACATTCTTTTTTTTTCTAATTTTTTCCCTTTTATTATTTTTATTATTATTATTTTTTTTTTTTTTGACATAGAAAAATTCACATTCACCAAGGAAAAAGAGAAAGACAGAAGGGAAAAGAGGACAAACACGTGAAAGAAAATAAAGTGAATGGTATCATGTTAAGAGGTAATTTTATCTCCTTTGTCTCTAGATATCTTGATGGCTGTGATTTTTTTTTCTTAATTTTTTCCTGTAATATTTAACTATTTTATTGTTTAATGTTTTTTTTTCTTTAGCAATTTTCTTTTTTTATTCTAGACTTGAATTTTTTTTATAAGTATGGATAGGCGACATTAATGCTACTCACCACCCCATCTCTGGAGACATATCAGAGGATTCTCTGATTCCTGTATATTCAGGAAAACTCACAATTTCAGGTTTGGATCATAGCACTCTAAAAGAAAGCCAGAAATCAGATGTTGAAATAATGTCAACTTAGCATATGACTATTTAGTTGGCACTGTTTCCGAATATATAGGTTTGTCTTCATTCCTGAATGAAAATTCTGCAGCTGATTTAACAGACCTCTTACAACAACTGACAACTGATATAGAAAATACATAAGTGCAGTTGATGTTTCCAGAGAAACCCAATGAAAACAGAAAATAATGAAGATGGTGTTTGGAAGCCACTGTACTATGCAAGTAGAGAAAAAACACACACTGAATTCTGATAGTCTCAGTTTCCTTGGTGGTCATCTGGGCATTCAGGAAATATAATTTCTACCTTTATATATTGAAAAGATTAATTTTTTTTCTAATGAACAAAAACAATTTTGTTTTTCAATAGAAGCACTTTCTTATCAATTGGCTTTTCTATTCCTGACTGACAAAAGTCTTTCTTCACAGGAATTTATGTCCTGAATTTTGTCTTAGCTGAGTATTCTATTTTCTCTACAAAATCTTGTCTTTTAGAAAGTGTTTTTCTTATGTATAGTTGCAAATCCCCTCCTGTTTATTGCTTCTGAGATCTTTCCCAAGCATCTTTTTATTTCACTTTTTATACGCATCACCCAAGGAAATGTTCAACAATACAATACTTTCAGTCAAAGTTGATCAATCTTCAGCCTGTGTCTAGTTAGCATTATCTCACTCATGGCTCTCTTTTTCTGATGTACAAGTTGAAATAATTTCAATTGGAGGATTGCTTTAGAGTTTGTACTCGATTTGACTAAAGACTTATTCATTCTTTCCCAAGTATGTTTATTTTTCATCAACAATTTATATCTATCATCTTTTCATTCTCTAAAAAAGCCAACTTGCTGTTTGCAGCCAGAATGAAGTAGCACATAGCATCCTGTAAGTTCGGTTCCATATACTACTGGAGGCTCTGCAAAAGCATACTAAACAATAGCAAACCCAATCCCCACTCTAATCAACAAATTCGAGGTCCTCACCTCTTCAACAGCCAATGCTGGGTTCTTAGCTTGCATATTCTCCACCAGCTTGACACTGGCCTCATCTTGAGTTCCCATACCCGACTTCCCACCCCAAACTGAAGCCTAACTGATGACATACACATGACACCTTGGTGGTCTCTAAAATAATTTCAAAGCTTGACTCCCATAAAGTGAGCAGCAATGACAGAATCCCAATAATTGTTCTGAAGAGAATTCTACCCCAAACTCTCCTCTGTTTTCTCCAAACTATATAACTACTGCCTTTCTGCTTCTTGTTTTCCTGCCTGCTGTAAGTCCTCTTCCATAATTCGAATATATAAAAATATTGGTGAACCCTCTGACTCCTCTAAGCCTTTTACCAATCTTTGGCAAAGTGTTCGAAGCCATCATCAATGCCAAGGTCGTATGGCACCTCACAGACTCTTCTCTGACAAACATTATGCTTTCAGCTTCACCAATTCTACTGCTGATATGCTCACAACCATCACTGAGTAGATACACCAGGCTCTTGACAAGTACGGCAAAACCCAAACTGTTGCCTTAGACATCTTTAAAGCGTTCAACAGAGTCTGGCATGCTGGCCTTCTATACAAGCTTTGGGGCTATGGTATAACTGGACAATTGTTCGACCTAATCCAGTCATTTCTTTCAAATTGCACAATTAAGGTAGTATTGAACGGACATGCCTCTCAATACTATCACACGAACGCGGGTGTCTTTCAAGGCTCTTTTCTAGATCCTACACTTTTCCTTATCTACATTAACAATCTCCCTGATGTAATAAGATCCCAAGTCGGCATATACGCTGATGACACTACGGTTTACTCTCGCCTCAATAAAAAATCTGCCAAGGCTGACAAAGCAAACCTTGCCACTGAGTTTGAAAAGGACCTCTAATCCATGGTGGACTGGGGTAAGAAATGGCTCATGGATTTAATGTTTCTAAAATGAAGCTGCTATCTATTAAGCATCATAGACAATCACTCCTACCCACCATTAGCATGGGTCAGGCTAGTCTCCCTGAAAGTAAAACACTGCACCTCCTCAAGTTAATATTCACAACAGACCTCAAATGGAATGTCTACATAGAATCCATAGATAAATCCGCTGCTAAGAGGGTCGGTTCTCTGTGCAGGGCCAGGAAGTTTTTTTTCCCAGATGAAACAATCCTACACATATACAAATCTAACATCCGTCTGTGCATTGAATACTGCTGCCATATCTGGTCGAGTGCTCCAGCTGTCCACCTTGACAAAACTCAATTAAGAATCTGCAATGGGATCTTTCCTGACTTAGCAGCTCGAATACAGTCACATTCTCACCAGAATGATGTGGCTTCACTGTGTCTGTTCTACAAGTACTTCCACGGCTTCTGCTCTGATGAACTTAGCTCACTGGTACTCCCTATATATGAATGTACTCTAGCTACAAGATTAGCAACTAGGTCCCACCTTTTTACTGTGAAACCAATAAGATGTAAACACAAATCCTACTCCAACGGCTTCTTTTCTCACACTTTCCACCTGTGGAATTCTCTTGCATTTACTTGCATCCCCAACATCTACAATCTCCAAGAATTTAAATCTAAAGTCACTAATCATCTCCTATATCACTAACTTGCATCCTCTCTCTCATGCTCTCATCTCATTTCTGCAGTTTTCTCATCCCTCTCATACCTGCTTCCTGATCTCCCCTGTATTCTGTCACTCCTTCTTATAACTTTCCTCCGATGTAACCCCCTGCACAACAGTGGCAGTATAATGTCTTGCTTGGGGTGATACGTTTACAAAAACAAAGAATTACTTACGTGTTTTTTTTTTGTCTTTCAACAATCAAAACAAATTTGACTAAACTTAATTAAACTGCAGATTGTATCTAGTTAGCATTATCTCACCCATGGTTCCCTTTTCTACAATTTGAAATAATTTCTCTTGACAGATTATGTAATGTATGTATTAGAGATCGACTCACCCATGTTATGATTATTCATTAAAATAGATCTTGATTGTAAGCAATTCTCATCACACATATATTCATTTGCAGATTTATCTCTATTTATACTAAAATTTTTTACATTCCTGACAGACAAGACTTTACTCTGGGTTTTATTGGCCTGAACCTTGCCACTTGCCTTATTATTTTTATCTTCTGGTTCCAATTGTGAAGAGTTAATAAATTGACCATCAGCTGAGTTCTGATGATTGATTGCTAACCACTACCAATGAAAGAAGATTTCTTCGGAGAAACTGTCTTCGCATGAATTATTCTGTTTCATAAGTATCAACTGGTGGCTCAAAGTCATGTTTATGATTGTTAATAATAAATAAAAATATAAAATAATAATGATTATCCTAATTAAAACAAAACATAAAAACTTTGTTTCATATAAATTATCTCCTCCTCTAAGGATGTTGCTTGTTTATAAGATGAAGTGACTTTCTTCCTTTTATAACATGCAATGTTACATCATAGAGCAGTACACAAAAACAAAATGAAATTGTCAGAATTTAATTTAACATGCTTTCAGTGTTATTTCTCTTAATGTTTCTTTTTTTTTATTCCTGTGAAGACAAAGTTATCCCTCTTGGTATGATGTGAGTGAGCTAACAGGAACACTCCTGTGATTACATTTTTTTCAACACTCAGATGGTAATGTTTAACCTTAATAGACTTATTTTGAAAGTTCTTTGCATTGAGTATTTTCCAAAGAATTATGAATTTGTGATTCAAGGAATTCTGTATACAATATCTTATATTTTATATTGATGGTATGTTAGTGACAAAGGAAGACCAAGGAAGATTCTATCAAAAACTTGAAGTGGTTATTATAAGATCAATAACACAATGGTATAGTTGTCTTGAAATAAAGGTGTTGAGAACCAAATTCCTTCATATTATCTTAGAAGATATTACAATGACACATTCAGTTATCTCACTTATTCTCATACAGGCAGTTTTTTTGAAAGGAAGATTTGAATTCGGTGAGAAAAGATTGAGTGTCAGTGCAGAAGATGACTTTGCGGACATTCGTGAGATAAAACGCATGAGTTAGTTGATGCCAATGAAACCATCTAAGAATGATAGGATCTCTCCTATACTGAATTAAGAACAGTGAAGAAAAGAAGATTCACCTTTTGTTTAAGAAATATGAAGCATAAAATGATAAAACTTTCCATTTCCCGCAACATTATCAATGCTTTCTAAAATAACCTCTTCAATATACAATTTATTAATGAAGAAATGCTGAAAAATATAAAAACCGAATACTTCCCTGATTTTTGGTAAATGTTTAAAAATAGGGTGGAACATATTTTGCTTTTATTTTGAAAAAAAGAATAAAAATGCCTTCATTTTGGTGAAACCTGAAGAAATGCATATATGGTATAGAAAAGCTTGTTGATAATAAATGAGTAAAGGCCAAGTTTTATTAGCTATATCATCATTTTATTGTTGTATGGTTACATTTTTGTTATGTTAATATTCATTATTCTTTTTGTATTGCAGTGTTCAGATTATAAAGAGTTTTTCTTCCATGTATATGTATATTTATGTGAATATAGCATATTTGTTTGTACATGTGTGTGTGTTTGATGGAATGTAGTAGCAGGTTGCTGTTTGTGGTGTGCTATGTTTTAATTTGTTCTAGCATTTGTGTATGTCAATTGTCTCTTGAGTCAATATCTTAATTTCTTGTTTATTCTTTTTGTGAATATTCATTAAGCACATCTTCTTTTGGCTAGTTGGTGTGTTGGTTGAATCTATGATGGTGACTCAAACTCACACATGTATGAGACTAACTAAAGCGTGAGGCAGAAGAGGCTATGCACATGTTCTCTGTTCTTTTAATATTTACTTTGTACCTACACATTTTTGCTTTGATTTTGGCAGAAATGTTAATCATTGGTTGATTTTTTTGCATTAAGTCAGTTGATCACAAAATCTATGTTACCAGAAATATGAAAAAATAGAAAGAGGGAAAAAGATAGAGAGAGATTCTTTGTCACTTTATTAAAGAGGAAAGGGTTTTATTTCAGTATGGTTTTACTAATAATAATTTTAATTTTACACGTAATGTCTTTCTTTTTCTTTTTCTTTATTGATCATTTTTATTTTATTCATGTCAGAAATTATTATTGATGATGATTATGTTTATTGTACATTTGATTTCATTTAAAAGAGATTTTGTGCTTAATAAAATTTATAAAAATGACATGTAAGACGAAGGGCATATATGATATATCGGTGTGGTGGGAATTCGACATGGGGCAATGATCAGAAAGTTTCTCTCGACAGCTAAATCACTACTACTGAGTTGTGATTTCTTTTCTTTTTTAGGCTTTTTGCCACATCTGAAATTCAGTTAGTAAATTTCGAGCGGTGGGGAGCACCATTTGTTTACACCGCCAGTGTTAGTGGGCAAGAAGAAAACGTTATTCATTAATTTTCGAATCACTCCTCTGATAATGCCAAGAAATCTCAGGAATATGAACTGAATGGACAATATAAAAATTGGAAAGACTGACGGAGAAAACTCAGCAAAAAAATTATTTTGTGAACAAAGAAATCAATCAATTTTCTTTGCTTCGTCACAATATTTTTTACCCAGAAAGGTAAGTGAAGAATACAAACAAATAATTTTGATTGAAAAAAAAGAAGAAAAAAAGCAATCCTTAAAATTAAATTATTGATTTGCGTAATCATTTTTTATTCTTTTTTGTTCACTAAGAGTTTAACAAGATGAAAATAAATTCCGCTATGATTTTATCATGTTAGATGTGTTAAAGAAAATATATTTTTAAATTTAAAAAGCAAAGGAGAGTAGATTTTTTTGTTATTTTCATTTGTTTTTACAATAAACTGGACATGATCATTAAAAAGAAAATGAAATAGCATGAAAGTTGATTTCGTTCTGCGTTTTAAATTTTATTTTTGACTCATTAAATTTCCATGTTACTTTTTTCTTTAAAATTAAGAAAAAATGGAAATATTTTATGCCATATGGAATACAAATTATCTTTGATTGGATGGAGTTAGGATTTTCTCTTTCTGAAATGTTTTTAAAAACTACAAAATATTCCTTTTCTCACTCGGTTAAAAAAAAAGCGTTAAGAAATGTTAGAGATATTTTTGTTTTTAAAATAAAATACTTCTCAAAATAAGCAGCCGATTGCAGATCTTTTTTTAGTAAAATTAAAATTTGTTAATAAATTATTTTGTTAATAAAGGAAACTAACGTTGAAACAGTTGAATCATTGCAGTTGACTAAAAAAAAAAGACTATCAGTTTTTGTTTGAAAAATCATTTTCAAATTTAAATTTTTATTCAGGCGGCTGTTGTTTCCACTTGATTCGTTTCAGTTTTGTTTTGAAACATTTACTTAGTAAGTCTCGGATGGCAAAAACTTATTCGTCACTTAGAAAGAAAAAACAGAACATCGTGTATTAAGTATTAATTTTTTGCATAAATACAACAATAACAACACCGTCGAAGATGTCGTTGATAAAATTACGATTTAATTTACACTTGGAGATTAGGTTATTTGATTAAAAAAAAATTAAATGCCGCCTTCGAAGTTTTAGGTACCTCTTGAAAAAACAACATAACAAACTTAATGAAAACAAAGTTTTATTCTTAAAGGTTTGTTATTAAAAGGAAAGATCAAAGTATTTTTTTAATTATTTTATTAAATTTTTAATCTTTTCTCACACGTTCGAAATTTTGGTTTAAAATTCTTTTTCTTTTTTACGTTAGTGAGCGACCAGATTTTTTACTTGAGTTTATGGAAATAAATATATGAATCTAATTTTTTTTTTTTTTTTTGCCGGTGAAAA
Source organism: Ascarosepion bandense (assembly GCA_037127315.1). Lineage (NCBI taxonomy): Eukaryota > Metazoa > Mollusca > Cephalopoda > Sepiida > Sepiidae > Ascarosepion > Ascarosepion bandense. Next base: position 353,924 of record JBBBDQ010029019.1, read on the forward strand.
AACACATGAATTTTTATTTATTTTCATCATTTCACCCCAAGCAAAGCAAGACCGCCACTGGTACAGGGGGTTACGGTGAGGTAAAAACTAGGTTCAGGGGATGTCTAAGAAACGATAAGAGATGAATGGGATTCCAGAAAATGGAAGATGGCAATTGATGTGGAATGTAATCTTTTGGAAAATTAATCAACTTTAAAATTCATTTGTTTACATTTTTTAATGGCAGTTTGATGAGTGTACATACCAATGTTTTAAAAATGCTTAACAACTTTAAATAATTACATTCAGAAATTTTTCTCTGAGTATTTGAAAGTCTTAGGTACCTCCACTGATTTGCTAAAAAAAAGTATACCATGATAAAAAATGGCTTCATATTTTAAAACAAAATTTTATCAGCAAAACCCTTTTGAAGAGGAAAGACTAAAGCATTTTTGGACTATTAAAATTTTTTAATCCTTTCTAGCACTTTTAAAATTTTAGTTAAAATGATTCTTTTAGTGTCAACAAATAGACCAAAGTTGACTTTAGGAAAATTTAGGCTCTTTTCTGTGTTGAAGAACGCATTGAATTGAAAATTCTAGCAAAAATCACATAATTTTCAGATTTTAATGAGATTTTCAGAACTTATTCGCAAATTAAACTATATTTAAAACTTTTTTTTTAAAATCTTGGTAAAAATATTATTTGTTTTTTACATCTGTTACTCACCCCTCCCAACTTGTTTTCTTTTAAGGTCCTGGGCATAGTGGTAAACTGCATCCCGCAACAAGGCCTCTGATTGGGAGGTTGTGAGGGGCCATGGAACCACCTCTTAAATGCTGTTGTTTTCAGGTCCGTTTAACCTGGAGTGGTAGCACCTGTTAGGATCCTAGCTATGGGCAAATAGTTAACCTCCAAACTGGTTTAAAACCCGATGAAAGTATAAAAATCCCTTTTATAGAAATATATATACATAAAAATAGACTTTTATAGAAAAATATTACCAACAATACATTTTTGAAGAAAAAGTTATTACTATAACACATTTTTGAAGAAAAGAATTATTCTCAGCAAAACATTTTTGAATATAAAACTAGAAGATATTTTCTGTTTTCTAAAATAAAAAAAAGAAAAAGAAAAATTTTTCATTTAAATCTGACTCAATCAACCTTCTCACTATAATCGAACATTAAAAAATGACAAACCTTAAAACCCCATCTTTTTAGCATTAAATAACCCACAGAGGTTGACATGCTGTTAAACAAAACTCCAACTCCGATCCATTTACACAAAATAGATTTTTTGAAAGAAAAATATTACCAACAAGACATTTTTGAAGGAAAAAAAAATGAAAAATTATTGCCATAATGAATTTTTGAAGAAAGAAAATTATTACCAGCAATACATTTTTGAATGCAAAACTAGAAAACATCTTAAGTTTTCTAAAATAAAAATAAATAATTTTCATTAAAATCTAACTAAATCAACCTTCTCACTATAACTGAACATTAAAAAACTTTTTGGCATGAAATGTCCCACAGAGGTTGACATGCCATTAAATGAAATTCAAACTTATTTAATTTTAAGAAATTTGGAGAAATTCATTTTTGTGCCACTTGATTTTTATATTGGTTAAAAGCGGAACTTGTTAGAAAATTTAAATCCTCAATTTTTTTTTCTCGTAAAAAACTTTCAGTAATACATGGATATTATGTTCTTAGAAAAGATTTCAGTTACTTTTAGGAATATTATAGACACTATTGTCTCAAGAAAAAAATTTTTCAACGAATAATGAATTTTCAGAAGAAATGTTTCATTTATCTTTTACATTTTATTTCGAATAATTTTTATAAAGCTTCAAATCTTTTAAATTTCTGCATTACTTTGTCTCTCTTTAATAATCTTTCTATTGGGTAAAAAGTGTATGTAGTAATCATAAATAGAAAAGCTAAATACAAATTATGAAATACCAATATTTTTAAAAAGATTTTCAATTTTCTTTATGTGTATAAACATGCTACTTTTTGTCAGTATGTACATCCATACATGGCATTATCAGAAAATGATAAATAATAATCAAGACATTGGTATTAAATTCTAAAAATAATTTTATTTTTAGCCTTATATAACCAGTAGCTGAAAATATAATTTTTATTCTACATGCTTTTATTAAACTTAAAAGAATAATTTTTATTTATTAGAAATAGTTTTTCCAGTTAAATAATACTTTTCCATTTAGCTATAGCAAATTTAAAACTAAAGTATGTAAAATTCAATAAAACATGAGATTACAGAGTATATTTTTAAAATTTTATTAAATTACTGAATACTTAAAAATCATATCAGGCACTTAGACAATAGTCTTCAATTATTCAGATATGATCACTGTAGAAAAACAGCAGATAAGTCATTCAAGTTGTCAACACCTTAAATAAGCACCTACTGCCATGTTAAAAAAATAGCATTTTTGCAATATTTTAAACTAAAAGTAAGTAATATTTGTTCCAGATCAGATCAGTTAACTTTAAAGCAATTAATATTCTATTAATAAACTTTCAGCAAAGTATATTTTATTCTTGGAAGTTTTTTTAATCAAAAAAATTACATTCTGAAAAAAACTAAAAATCAATAATTTCAAAATGAAACCTCCTTCTAGTTACTATTTGTATAAAATAGAGTAAAGTATTTTACCTACTGGAAAAATTAAGTTTACTTTATTAGTTTGAAATTAAAAGTTACAAGCAAGATTTTTCACTTATTTTTAAATTAATTTTCAACCATAGATATTGTGAATCAGTGGAGGTAACCTACAAGACATATATTTTGAAGTTATTTAGTAAATTTGAAGAATAATTGAGTGGATTTTGTAATTGTAGTATTTACTTTTTACTGAAAATAAGGTAACTCCAAAGATTCGCTAAAAGTGAACATACAAAAAAAATGAAACTTAATAAAAACGAATTTTTATTGTCAAAAGCTTTTATTATTAAGAAGAAAGGCCAAAGGATATTTTGTTTATTAAATTCTGTATTTTATTTTTTTTATTTTTTGAACCTTCAGCATTTTGTTCAAAGCATTTTTTTCTTGCATGAGTGGGTGACCATAAATTCTCATGGGAAATGTTAAAGCCTGTTTGTGGTGAATAACATTGATTGTAAAAATCAGGTAATTTCTGGATTTATTTACAAACGAATGAAATTATGTCCAAAATATTTTGTTTTAGAAAACTGTGTATGTGTGTGTGTATATATATATATATATATATATATATATATATAATGATGCTAAATCCTTGGACAGAGAGGGTAATCGAAAAGCATATATTTAGCAGAAGATATTAAGATGATAGAGCTGTATACAGAGCTCCATGGATAATTTCTAACCACTCTAGTTGAGAGTAGTTATAGTTGAGTTTTCTTTTATATATATATTTGAATTTTTCTTAATTATTTGTTGGTATCCAATTGATGCCTATATTTTTATATTGTCCATAAAATGATTGTAAGCCTCTATTACCAACAGATTAAAAATACAATTTTTTATTCGATGTATTTGTATGAAATTTAGTAGAATGTTCAAAGACAACAAACAAAAATGATTTCCCTTCCATTAAAAAAATAGCCTAACAGTGGCATTAAACATATTTTTTTGATTCTCCAAACATATCTTTCTTCACTAAAACAAATTCTTCTCAAGAAAAGCAACAGGATTAATTTCAAAATGGCACTGAAAAATTTGTGGTTGTACTGATGTAAAAGAAACCCTGACTCACTTGCAGGCATGTCAGTCACACGGGTTTCTCTGTTAACAGTAGAACAGCTTGACATAGCCAGATATGAGTATGTCTGCAACTTGTCCAGATCCTGGTCTTTGTTAACTGTCACACATAAATAAAAACAATGGAATAACCAGCAGTTAGTAGCCTGCTTTTTTGAAAATTGCAACTGAAGATTTGAACATAAAACTCAGTTCAATTGCCTAAATTGGTTAAGCAAATATTTTGTTTATATGAATATGTATAAAGTTCGAAACAGAAATAGATTTCAATATTGCAGTGAGTTGTTAAAAAAAGAAATTATAAGAAGTTCACATTTTGCAACAATGGACACATGTTGAAAGGATTCTACACAGAACAATGCAAATGTATAAAATATGGCTACTTTAAACAAATCTTCAAATAGTTACATGGAAATGAAATAGACAAATATATAAAAAAAAGTTATAAAAAGTTAAAACCTGGTGATGATTAACATTGGGGTAGGATTGGGAGGATTATAAAACTACTGACTATGGACTTGATTATATGCTTTTATTGTGAGGGGTTCCCTGTGGGCTAACTTAAAAGTGGTCAAAATGGTGATTCATCTAAAACTTCAAAAGGGACAAAATGTAAAATGATATAATTTCTGTACTGTGGTAAAAGAACACACATGTGGAGGCAATTAGTGGAAAAATGTGGACAGGCTTTGACATTTGGACCAGAAATAGCTGTACAGATATTGGCAATTCAGCTGAGGTTGAAGTCCTCAAGGTACATAACAGACAACTCAGATGTGTCCTGCTTTGTTGAAATTGACACAATCATGCTATTGAGTGGCATCATCATCAGGTTGGCCAGAACCATGCATTTTTACAGTAAAGAAACACCAACATATACATCTATGTTGACAAAGCTGACTTACCTCATGGCTAATATCTACAAGTGAATTATGGATGTTTCTAATTTTCACCTTTATTATTAAGTTAGATGACAAAAACTTTTAGAAATTCATTTTTATAAATATCAGTACATTTATCCATACCTACATAAAATTAAAATTAATTTTCAAAATACTTGGGTGTGCATGGAGGCATTGAATTTTAAGATTTTCTATTTAATAAATACAGTTTTAATTTAATTTTAATATCACTTGACTAATACAAATTTATATAGAATTTTAAAATTAATTGGATTCAGAATATATTTTATTTATAAAAGGAACAGGAAGTATTTCTAATTAAATAATGTTTTAGTTTCATTGCATTTTTCATTTTATTATTCAAAGCAGATTTTCTTGAACTGGGTGGCAAATAAGTTGGGTTGGGTGTAATAATCGTAATGTTATTTATACGAAGATTTTCCTAAAAGGAAGCCAAATATAATTGCATCCTTTTCTGAATAAATCCTGAAAGTTTCATTAAAATTTGACAAGTATCTTTGCAAGAATTTTCAGTACATTTTTCACTGCTACATTTAATTATATATGGACAGTATTATTGGGAGAAAAAGATTTCAATGAATGGTATTTTTACAAGAATTTTTCAAATTATCTGATTTTATCAAAATTTTGCATCTTTCTTCAATAACATTTGTAGAGAAACTTCTTTTTTTTTTCTGAAGTTTTGATAATCATTTTTTCAGTTTAGTTCTACACCTGCTTTATATAACTCAGTCCAATATATACAAGTGAATTTTGGTTGTACCTTGTTTTTAATTATATATAAAACTAAATGAGAAAGTGATGTATTAGTTTAAAAAAACATTAAATGTTACACATGAAAATTATAGTCTCAAATTGCTTAAAAAGAATGCAAGATAATTCAAAATTTAATTCTGTTGAAGAGTTATTGATACCCAATTGTAACAATACATACTGTTTATGTTTTGTTTTTTACAGTTAAAAAAATCATGTGCATGTCTGTTTCTCAAAAATTGTCATCTATTTTTACAGGGCAATTTCTAACTCTTTCAGATATTTATTGTTACTGAAATGCCTGATATGAAATAAAAATTAGTTTGAAGAAAAAATATATCAAGTTAATGAAAATTTTGAGTGGAAACATTTTTTAATATAAATTCATCGATAGTTTTCATTTTGATGATGGTCTAAGTATATATCACATATAGCAATTAACTGACTGAATGAATAATGACAAGAACTTACAAACTTATCTTAACTGACACATTTCATCCTCTGAGAACCTTTATGAAGGCAAATGCAATGATTTTATTTTGTCATAAGTATTTATTCACAAAAAAATGTTATCATTTTTTTCAGAAATTTAAAGTTTAGGAACACTCAAAAATATACATCAGGGAAGTTACAGAGTACACTGAATTGTATCACTGCACATTCTTCATAGCTTGCATGACTTTTCAGTTAAGCTAATATTTGTGCATTTCTAAAATTAAAAGTAAACATTCTTTACTACTTGATATTTGAAATAATTTTTTTTGTTTTATTTTCCTTAAAGCAAAAAAACAAAGCTTTATTTAGATTTTAAATTTAACGCTTCTTGTCACATTTTGAGATGAACTGATTTCACATATTATTTCTTCTGTTAAAAGCTCAATTTCTTTGTTTACAGGTGTTTGGGTTGAAGAAATTCCTGATATTCATGAAAGCATTTACTATTGGGAATTTCAGTGAAAGAAAACAAGGATTTTTAATTTACATCAGGAACTGAGAAATATATGCAATAATCATCATGTAAAAGTTATGTCTATATTTTCAAAAGCATCACAAGAAGTCTTTTATTTGTTAAGATTCAAAACCTTTGTCATGATTTAATATGCCATATAGAAAAATATGCTCGAAACAAACCATGTTCTTGGTGGATCTGCATGTTGAAAGAAGCTGAATTCGAAGTGTCACATAGAAGCACACCATGTGAAATTTGTGGCTCTGTATCTTTACATAAGAAAATTTTGGCATGACATATTCGAATACACACTGGGAAGAAACCATATTCTTGTGATGTCTGTGAAACTGCATTTTCATTCATGTCAAATTTGAAATGCCATATGTTAAATTACATGAGAGAAAAAACATATTCTTGTGAAATTTGAGGCTCTAGGTTTTTAAAGAAGCCACATTTGAATTGCCATCTGCAAACACACATTGGGGAGAAACCATATTCTTGTGATGTTTGTGGATCTGCATTTTCAGCAAAGAGATCTTTGGCATGTCATATGCAAACACACACTGGTGACAAACCATATGCTTGTGAAAATTGTGGATCTGCATTTTCAGAAAAGAACCATTTGATTCACCATATGTGAACACACACTGGGGAGAAACCATATGCTTGTGAAAATTGTGGCCCTGGATTTTCAGATGAAACTGCATTTTCAGTTTTGTCAAATTTTAAACACCATATGCTAGCACACACTGGAGAGAAACCTTATTTTTGTAAAGATTGCGGATCTGCATTTTCACAGAAGAACTTTTTTGAATCGTCATATTCAAACACGTGCAGGGGAAAAACGATATTCTTGTGAAGTTTGTGGCTTTGCATTTTCAGTAAAGACGTCTTTGATGTGTCATATGCAAACACACATGGGGGGGAAATCACATTCTTGTGAAGTTTGTGGATCTGTATTTTCATTGAAGAACAGTTTGAAGCGCCACATGCGAACACACACTGGGGAAAAACAATGTTCTTGTGAAGTTTGTGGATTTGCATTTTCAGACAAGTCATATTTAAAACATCATATGCGAACACACACTGGAGAGAAACCATATTCTTGTGAAGTTTGTGGATCTGCATTTTCACGAAAAAACCATTTGAAGCACCATATGCGCATACACACTGGTGAGAAACCATATTCATGTGAAGTTTGTGGATCTGCATTTTCACGAAAGAACCATTTGAAGGATCATATGCGAACACACACTGGAGAGAAACCATATTCTTGTGAAGATTGTGCATGTGCATTTTCATTGATAAACCAGTTGAAGCGCCACATGCAAACACACACTGGTGAGAAACCATATTCTTGTGAAGTTTGTGCATCTGCATTTTCAGAGAAGAGCTCTTTAGTGTGTCATATGCGAACACATACTGGGGAGAAACCATATTCTTGTGAAGTTTGTGGATCTGCATTTTCAAGGAAGGACCATTTGATGCTTCATATGCGAACACACACTGGTGAGAAACCATATTCTTGTAAAGTTTGTGACTTTACATCTTCAGCTAAGTCAAGTTTAAATCATCATATGCGAAAACACAATTGAGAGAAAACACATTCTTGTTAAGATTGTTGAACTGCATTTTCAGTATAGTCATATTTGGTTTGTCATGTGTGAATACACAGAATATCCATATTCTTGTGAAGGTTGTGGATCTGCATGTTCTTAAAAACATTTTCGTTCCTCATGTGTGAATGTATAATTGAGAGAAAAATATTGTTGTGAAGTTGTTTTAGTTGTATTTTCATGTAAATCAGATTTGCAGTGCCAAGTCTGAACATAGATGGCAGGGAAACTATATTCTTCTCATGTTTGGATTTGTATTTTTGTTGAATTTTTTCAGTGCCATTTTTATTTGTTCACATTATTTTGAATCTCTACCAGAGAGAAACACTGATTTTGGGAAATTTGTGTAACTTAATTTTTAGATATCAATGTTGTTCAAGTGAATGTAGGCAAACAATGAAACAAAACGTTAGTCATGTTAAATATTGCAGTTTAAATTTCCACTCTTGTCATCTTGCACATGCAAAAACACGCTAGTGAGAAGTATGTGGATACATCTATTTTAAAGTGACTAAATAACATTGTTTTTCTGTAATGTTTTACACTAAAAGAAAATATTTGTCTCAGTTCAGGTGAATTCATAGATTTTACAAATCAATAGAAATTTAAAATATTCCAGTCATTTAAATTTGATTTGAATAGAACTAGTGTATTTTGCTTATTGAGAATATTAAATTTGTTAGTCTGAATAACTATGGGGATGACTGCTAAAACAACCCATCCCCAAATTCATACACAAATTACACAGATACCTGCTGTTTTTTTTCCTAGCCAATAAAAAAGGTAAATGTTTGTTACATCTGCCATACTTTTGTTCTGTCTTGTTCTGATGTCAGATCACTAAAATCATTTAACTGTATTGATTTTGCTTGTTAGAATCATTCTTAGTGATCTTTTTTGTTTATTTTTTGTCTTGGATGTATATTGCCTACTTAGTATCATTTTGCCTTGTTATTTTTCTTCATTTTCTTATTGTTTAAGAGTTATGCTTAAACATGTCCTTTTCAAAGCAAATTTAATCCATTAGAATTAAAACTATAATTAAACCTTCATTAAATATTTTTCCATTTTGAAAACATTATTTCAAACTTAGACATCCTTTTATTTTTTTTGTGGTGGATGGTGTATCTGCACAAATCTTTGCTGTTATCCAGTTTTAATAAGATCAAAGGGAATTTATTTTTTTTTACTGAAAAATGATAAATCTTTCATACATATTGTTTGGAAAAAATGAATACACAATTTTAAACTCTTTCAAATCTTGTTCATTAATGAAAAACTTGATATAAAATAAATGCACATTATCACGATATTTAAAGTCAGAAAATATTTTTCGATTGTTAGATTTATTTTCTTTTGGAGATAATTATGGTTTAGTGATGCATGTATTACCAATTAACCCATAGATGGGCAGTGAGAAAAGGTGGATTCATATCTTTCCCAAATGTTACTATCCCAACAAGAATCAGAATTTGGATCTGATTAACAACTGAGTCATTATCCATTATACCACCTGCATATCCAAGCTTACAGCTCCTGGTATTCTGAAGCATTCACCCATATCAGTAAAAACCAGTCTCAAGATTGCTTAACTATAGTGATTTTACAGGAACCAATGTTTCAATGTAAGCCTATGATGTTTTTGTTTACAGTTGATTGCTGTTTCTTTTGTTTTATTCATTTTATATTTTTCAATTTCAGTAGCCACAAATTTCACTAAATTGGTTTGGAAGATGTCCTAAAGAATATTTTAATTTGGAGTTTAGTTTTCTTTTTCTTATGTCATTTAAAAAAATGAAAAGAACTTTTGGGAACATAAAGAATATCTTATTATTATCACCAGGTTTAGAACTTAGAACCTCAATACATGAAATAAAATGTTCAGTAATAAATTTCCATCCCCATTGTATGCTCCTTTGAAAAACAACAGTATGTCAGAAAAGTAATATCAGCCCACTATCTGTAAAGTATATAGAAGGATGTTGAGAATATACTATAAAATTCATTCTAGATTTGATACAGTTACTGAACAAATTTCTGTAAATCCTTTGATTAAGGAGTTTGAGATAATTTATTAAGTGGAAAGAAATAAACAAATGTTTAATAGATAATTTGATGAATCATTTTTCTGTTGATCTTTAATGTTGATTCTAAATTTATTATTACTGAACATAAAAACTTTTCTTCAAAAACCTGTTCACTTTTGGAAAAATCTTAAAAGTGGAGTGTCAGCTATAATATATACATGTAATGGACATTAATGTTATTAAACATTCAATTAACACTGAAGATGTGTATATATTCATTTCATCCTCGTCAGATCATTAACTTGGAATTGTATTTTTAGATTGGAAAGAATATCCTGTTCAATTTGCTATGCTTTGATATATTCAATAAAGAAAGTATTTCCTCTCATTATTGATGTATAATCAATTTTTTTGTCAGGTTGGGCAATATATATATTACTGTATAAAAGCAACATGTGAGTAAAAATCAATTTCAGCAAGTATACAAAAATAGAAAAAGGCAAAAGATAAGAATGCATCTTTTCTGTGGATTTATCCAGTGAAACAATATTAAGAAAAGTAAAAGTCCTACCAGCATTTGTTATTGGTAAACACAATCTTGATGACATAAGATATCACAGTGTTGATGACAGACAAAAATATAAATGCAGCTATTCTTAAACAATGTAGTAAAAGAAAGAGAAAAAAAAGGAGTAACAAGCCAATGTAAGAATACAGAATGTATGATGGTTAGCTAGAGGGAGAGCTAAATTTGTGATCTCTGAGCCAGCAACTTTAGAATCAAGAAGACACAGAAATTGAAATGTTGCAAGCTTTTTACAATTTGCATTGGAAGTTTTCAGACAAATTACATTCCTTAGTTCCATCAGTTCTAACCTTCACAGCTAAGACCTGTCATGTCACATGCATTGTTGTGAACCACTCTTATTCCTTTCATATTACATTGAGTCCCTTGAGAAAATCCAAGTAAGAATCAGCAATATCATTGATCTTAATCTGGAGGCTCAGCTTCAGTCACGGTCCCACCATTGTAAGTTTGTCTATCTATACACATTATACCTATAGCTAGGAAGAGAAGAGGTGGATTCATACCTTTGCCTAAGTGCATTTTTTGTGGAAGTGATTATAACAATCCTGTTTGAAACTGAAACTTGTGTTCATTTCCACTTCTGAGCTGTTATCTATCCTGCACATCCGAAGTTGCAACACCTGGTATTCTTATATCATCATCCATCTGTACATGCTTGATGTTGTTTAACTTAAATGATTGTATGGGAAGCAGTTTTAAATATGATATGACCATAAGCTTTTAAGGTGATACAGAATCATTTTTAGTCTTTACATTTGTCTTCCCACAACTTTTTATCTCAACATATTTTAGTACTTAATTCCTTAGTGGATTTCTCAACAGAAACTTTGATTTCCTTTCTTTTGTTGTCATACAGTCTCTTCTCTCATTTAATGATTATTTCCCATTAATCTTTAGAATGTAATTTTCCACAGATCTATTTTTTAAAGGAAATGTGAAAGCGAGAAAGCTCATAATTTGATGAGTGCCTTCATCTTAATTGCTTTTATGTTTTCAATTTTTTCAGGTGTTTGTCATAGTAAATAAGCTGAGAATTTTAAACAGAATCTTTTATTCAATTCAGAAGTGTGAATTTTCAAGTTACCTACCTCTCTAAAAACACAGGAAGCAAAGAGCTGCTCTAGAATATAGGAAGAAGAATGCACTGAAAACATTTACAAGAGGTTAGCAAATGTATATGAAATGTTGCAATTGATGTAAGCCTACTAAGAGCTAATGAGGATCCAAAAGTGAAACAAAAATCTTGTCTAAGTGATAAGACCTGCACTCACCTGTCAGTTAGTACTATGAACAAGGAAAGGGCAAATAGCTGATAGAAAAATAAAATATTCAAATATTGTTTGAATAATTATTCAAAATTGTGAAAGTGTTCAGGTGAGCCATAGTTATGATTTTAGTTGACTAGAAAATATTGGTCACTCAAAGATACCTGAGTAAGAATGATTCTAAGAAGCAAAATAGATACAATTAAATAATTCTAGTGATCTAACATAAGAAAAAGAAAAAACAAAACTGATCACTTTTGGATCACTTGGTTCACATATTTTAATAATTTAGTAAATTTTTATGCATTTCGCAATAAAAGTTTTCATATTCATTTATACATTTATACATAATTATTTTTTGTTTTAAATTTTTAAGAAAATAGGTATAAATTCACTTTCATCATGTTTAAGTTTTTTACAATACATCATTTTTTAAACAATAAACATTGCCAAGGAGTGAAGGTAGTTAAGCTAATAGCGGTGTCAATTGGAAACTTTTAAGACTTTTTTTTTCTTTTCAGGCATGAAGGTTTAGGATTGACAGTTGATCTTTATAATTGCAATCTGGGTAGGTTATGGTAAAGTTCAGGTTGTAAAGAAAACAATAATCATTTGAGTGGTGTCTGACTTATTGATAATATTACAGTTGTTAGTCTGAATAACTGGAAATGACTGCTACAAACATCCCATCCCCAAATTTATGCACAAATTAAACAGATACCTGCTGGGATTTTTTCCTGGCCAATAAAAATGGAAAGTTTTTCAGTTTTGTTTTTTCTTTTTCTTATGTTAGATCACTAGAATTATTTAATTGTATCTATTTTGCTTCTTAGAATCATTCTTACTCAGGTATCTTTGTCATTTATGACTACATGTTGTCTTGCATATATATTACTTAATATTATTTTGCCTTGTTCTTTTTCTTTGTTTTATTGTTTGAGAAATTTGAGCATTTTGTCAGTTATGCATAAACATGTCAGTTACATAACAAATTTAATCTATAAGAATTAAAACTATAATTACATCTTCATGAAATATTTTTCTATTTTGAAAACTTTATTTCAGACTTAGGTATCTCTTTATTTTTTTTTTTTCATGGGGTTGATGGTGTATTTACAGAAAACTTTTTGCTGATATCCAGTATTAATAATTGACTGGGTGCCACAATTGATGTTCAAATATCTTTCTTAGGATTTCTCTATGAACCAGTCTAATTCTTTTTACTGTTCATTAAATTCATATATTGTCGCAATTGAAATGAATAACAAAAACGAAAGAATTAAATGGAAAAACAATACAAATAATAAATTATTTTGAATAATTATTTAGGCTAAAAAAATTAAAGCCTATTAGCTCAGTTATGGTTCTTTGTGTTTAAAATTCTGAAATTTAATAACATTTACAGAGGCGTTACACATAGTCAATGCATAATGTTGCTTCAGGTCTATTGACACTGCCAGTGCTAAGGATTCAGTGACCCCACCACCTAAAATATATGATACTCACTCTACAATATTTATGAAGGAGTAAAAAGAAACACGAAAGTATGACATTTCTTCATGGTCACTGACACTGTCAAAGCTGAAGATTTAGTGCTTCTCACAAACCAAAATATAGTAATTCACTAATTATATATGGTACACAGCTGAAAGAATGGAGCACCCAGTGAGGATTGAACTCCTCAGTCATAATTGATCTGGTGAGACAAGCTTGCTAACAATCACACCATGTCAAATTCCTTACCACCTAAAATGTATGATACTGAGTTTTTATTCTGTAAGTCATTTTTGTAAATTTTCTGTTAAATACAAATTATACTGAAACCAAATTATTTACAGTAAACATCAATTTCTGACATAAATAAATATTAACATGACTAAAAAATAAAAAAATAAAGATATTGCTGCACATGGTTTTCTTTAGGTTCCAAAAAATTGAGCCAATTTTTTTCTTTTTCATACTGGAAAAAAATTGCTCCACCTTGTTTTTAACATTTAACAAAAATCAGGGTATTATGTGATTTTAATGCTCTTTTTCAGTAATGAATTATATAGTGACCAGGTTATGTTCTTAGAAGATGTTTTGAAATATGATTTAATTTTATAAATACATAACTTAAATACTTTTTTCTTTTTCGTTTTCTTTTTACTGTCCTGGGCTCAGTATAGGAGAGTTCCAATCATTCTTGAATTGTTTCAGTGGCATGGACTAACAAATTGTATACAGAATAGGTTATTTTCTTAGTAGAAATTAGATTTAATTTTCTACACATAACTTAAATCCTATTTTTATCATTGTTATATCCCAGGCTCTTCGGATGAACAAAAAGAAATGAATGATTTTAACAACTAAAGAAAGAACGTTACTGTCTGAGAATAGCAAGAATTACATTGATTGAAATCAATGAATTCAACGTACGTTTCTGCTTAACGCCTTGTTAATTTAGAAGTGGTCTGCTTATCTTCACAAACAAGGGAAGAAACTCAATTGTAATTTGAATTATCATCTGTGAAGGAAATTTCTGGTAGATTCATACTTGTGAATTGTTGTTCCAACAATTCACTAACACCTTTTTTGAGGAAGACCGCTCATTGAGGAAAACATGATAAAGGGCTGTGTGTATGCCTCCTCATGCAGCTACTGTAAGAAACTGGAAGAATAAACAGGCTATGCCCTTAATAAATAACTGTAGTACCATAAAGCTGTAACACAAGCGGAAATAGTAATATCAGGCATAGCTAACAACATATGGAGAGAAAAGGGAGATCACCAACTTCTGTTGGATGAGGTTGAAATAATTGAAAATACCATGGAAAAACATGAAAATTTAAGGACTCTGCGCATATTCTAGTTTTTATTGAAAATAAAATTTTTATTCAAAAACTTGCTTACCTTTGGAAAAATTAAAATTTTAAAAGTTGGATACTAATCATAATTATATCTATGTAATGGACAATAATGTCATTACATTAAAGATTCAATTTACACTGCAATTGCACAGTTAAACTGAAAAATATTACCTTTAACCCCATCAGATTGTTAACCCTGAATTGTATTTTTGGATTGGAAAGAATGTCCTGTTAAATTTGCTTTGCTCTTACTTGATATATTTAATAAAGATAATATTTTTCCTCATTATTGATGTATAATTAATCTATCTGGCAAATTGATGATTGCTTGGATTTAAAATGGTTCATGTTTTGGTTAAAAAAAAAAAACTATCAGTTTTAACTTCTTTAAAATAAATTTTTTTTAACAAAATTTAATAATACATAAAGATGATAGCTAGCACAAGGTTAAGAGATAAAGAAAATTGAAAATCTCTCATATTTAGTGCAGTAATGTTGGGCAATATATATATATTACTGTATAAAAGCAACATGTGGGTAGAAATCAATTTCAGCAAGTACACAAAAATAGGAGGATGCCTAAGTCAAGAATGCATCTTTTGTGGATTTATTAAGTGAAACAATATTAAGAAAACTAAAAGTCCTACCAGCATTTGTTATTGGCAAACATAATCTTGACAACATAAGATATCACTGTGTTGATAGTAGAAAAAAAATGCAGCTACTGCTAAACAATGTAGTAAAGGAAAGTGAGAAGAAAGGACTAACGAGTAAATGTAAGAATACAGAATGTAAGATTATTAGCTAGAAGGAGAGCTGAAGATGCAAACTATGAACTGGCAACATTAGAATCAAGAAGGCACAGAAATTGAAACGTTGAAAGCTTGCTATTTGCATGGGAAGTTTTCAGACAAACTACATTTCTTAGTTCCAATAGTTCTAAGCTTCACAGGTAAGACTTGCCATGTCACATGCATTGTTGTGAACCACTCTTATTACTTTTATATTTCATTGAGCCCCTTGATAAAATCCAAGGAAGAATTGGCAACATCATTTGTTGATTTGTATAATAGTCTTTTTGAAAACTAATTTTATATTTTTCGAATTTTATGGATTTACACCAAGAATTTAAGGAAAGAATCAAAATGTAAAAAGTTTATTAAAACAGTGGAAAGAAGTAACATTTTTTTAAAATTTATCTATGATGAAAATGTATTTTGAATTGACACTGTTTGATTTATTTTCTTGTAAATGGTCAATAAACATACATCAGTTAAGTGCTATACGTGATTCATGCTTGGGTGATCATGTCTAAAAAGAGATATGACTGATGGGGCAGAGGATTTTCCCATAGTAGGTTGCCATTACTTTCTGCAATAGTCTGTTTGCCAATTAAGGCTATAGAACCCAGATGTTGATAGACATTACAAATTTGACTCCTGCTGAATGACATGAATTTTCATAAGAGAATTTATCAAATAATCAGGCTGGTAAAAATAATATATAAATATACTGTTTGATTAAAAACAATACTCAAATTTGAGTATTGATTAAAAATAATGCTCAAACAAATAAATTAAATAATGTCTTCTTAAAACCATTTTGTTAATCTTCGTAAGTTTCCTTAACATTATCTATGTGTGTGTGTGTGTGTGTGTGTGTGTGTGTGTGTGTGTGTGTATATATAAACTTATTGCAATACTCATTTTGAAAAACCATCCAAGTAAACATGGGGAAGGAAAAAATGGTAATAAAAAATAAAGAGCTAAGCACTTGAACATCAGTCAAAGTACGTAGCCCAAAGAAAAATCTCGAGATGAGTAACCTGAAACAAAAAAGCACTCAATGCACAAGCAGAGCAAACAAGTCATACATAGGTGCAACTCAGGACAGTTTCAAGGCTAGATATTATGACCATACCAGTAGTTTTAGAAATGAAAAGTACATGCACAGCACTACGCTGTCCACTTATGTATGGTCAATTCAATAAGAATTAAAGATAGACCCCATTTTAAAATGGGAAATAATAAAGAGGTGCACAAAATTCAAAGCAGGCCAAAATTTTTGCAGATTGTGTGGGGAAGAAAAGTTAGCCATAGCTTCATTTGAACCCACAAATTGTTAAATTCTAAATCTGAGATTTTAAATAAATGTAAGCATAGAAAGTCTTGGCTTTTAAATTAAGATGTAAGTTTTTCTATTGTTATCTTTAGGGTGTGTAGGTTGTCTCTACTAGGTGTTTTGTTTTTTTTTGGTTTTTTAATTTTTAATAAAATGCTGTTACCCTCCTCTTTGTGTTTGGTATCTTCATTTTTTGTTCACATAGGTTACTGAGTTCCTTATATCTTGTCGCCTTCGTTTAACTTCTTTAGCCAACCTTCCTTGAAGATCTGATTTGGTGAAACCCTGCTCAGGTTCGTTGGATCTTTAGGTTAGTTATATATAAGACTCATATTCAATAAACCAGTTTTTAGATCTATCAACAGTTGTAGCAATGCAAGTTTTCACATCCTTAGGAGATGAATAGATAAATTCATGTTCCTTTTAACTCCATTTAATGACTAAGGTTTTTCAGAAATATTGTCTCCAACCCACTTTTGAATTTTGAACATATAATTTTGATAGATTTTGATAGTGTTTTTTAAAAGCCATAAAAGTAGTCTTTTAAAACACTGACTGCTCAAAACCTGTCTAGGTGGTCTTTTTTCTGGTGAGTGGAACACAAGTAGACAGAAAAGAGTGGTGGGTTCCTCAGCCAATATGTCTAATGAATTAGCTAGTGAGTGAAGGGGCAATCAGTTAAATGGCTTGGCAGTGAGTGTGTGTATGTGTGTGGGTAGGGGATCTATTGCATAGTCTTAGTGAGAAGTCAGGCTGAAAAAGTTTACTTTCTTGTAGCATAGAAAAATCATTGTCAACCAAGTGAGAAATCATTTCTTTTTTTTTGTTTTTGCTACCTCCCACCCCAAAAAAGTGTTTGGAAAAACAATTGTTGACAGCAATCACGAACCTAATATTGTGTATTTTTGTACAGCCAACTTTGAATGTCATCACAACAAGTGCACTGATGTGCAGAATTTTCTTACCATGACTGGTTACTGTAATAAGGATGAGACTAAGTTGGCATGGAAACAAGAGAAAAAAGAAAATGGGGAAAAAAAACTGAAAGGAAGAAAAAAGAGAACAGTTAAAAAAAAAAATTTAAAAATAAAATTGTTGAATAAAAATGCATAAAAATGTGCAGTTTAAAAAAGGTAAAAATAAACATTCTTATTTTTAAGTTTTTTCTTTTCATTAATTTTTTTTATTTTTTTGACATAGAAAAATTCACATTCACCAAGGGAAAAGATAAAGACAGAAGGGGAATGCGAACAAACACGTGAAAGAAAAAGCAAATGGTATCATGGTTAGAGATATTTTTTTATATTTTTTGTCTATCAATATCTCTGTGCCTGTGATTTTTTTTCTTAATTTTTTTCCAGTAACATTTAAGTATTTTATTGTTTAATGTTTTTTTTTCTGTTAGCAATCTTTTTTTTTCTAGTGTTAAATTATTTTTATAAGTACGGATATTTGACATTGATGTACTCATCACCCCATCACTGGAATCATATCGGGTCAGGGGTTCCCTGATTCCTGTCTATTCAAGAAAGCTATCACAATTTCAGGTTTGGATAGAAGCACAGAAAAAGAAAGCCAGAAATCAGATGTTGAAATATTGTCAACTTAGCATATGACTATTTAGGTGACACTGTTTCCAAATATATAGGTTTGTCTTCATTTCTGAATGAAAATTTTGCGGCTGGTTTAACAGACCTCTTACAACAGCTGACAACTGAATAAGTGCAGTTGATGTTTCCAGGAAATGACCCAATGAAAACAAAAAATAATGAAGATGGTGTTTGGAAGCTAGTGTACTATGCAAGTAGAGAAAAAACACATTGAATTCTGATAGTCTCAGTTTCCTTGGTGGTCATCTGGGCATGCAGGAAATATAATTTCTACCTTTATATATTGAAAAGATTAATTTTTTTTTTCTAATGAACAAAATTGTTTTTCAATGGAAGCACTTTCTTATCATTTTGGTTCTCCATTCCTAACTGACAAAAGGCATTAATATCCTGAATATTGTCTTAGCTGAGTATTCTATTTTCTCTACAAAATCTTGTCTTTTAGAAAGTGGTTTTTCTTCAGTATAGTTGCAAATCCCCTGCCGTTTATTGCTTCTGAGAGTTTTTCCAAGCATCTTTTATTTCACTTTTTATACGCATCACCCAAAGAAATGTTCGACAACACAATACCTTCAGTCAAAGTTGATTAATCTTCAGCCTGTGTCTAGTTAGCATTATCTCACTCATGGCTCTCTTTTCCTGATGTACAAGTTGAAATAATTTCTCTTGGAGGATTGCTTTAAAGTGTGTATTGAATTTGACTAAAGACTTACTTTCCCAAGTATGTTTATTTTTCTTCCACATCTTATATCTGTTATGTTGTCATTCTCTCAAATCAGCTGAGTTCTGATGATTGATTGCTCACTGCTAACAATAAAAGAAGATTTAGGAGAAACTGTTTTCACATGAATTATTCTGTCTCACGAGTATCAACCGGTGATTCAAACTAATGTTTATGATCATTAATAATAACTAAAAATATAAAATAATAATGAATATCATAATTAAAACAAAACAACATTAAAACTTTGTTTCAAATAAATTATCTCCTCTTCTAAGGATATTGCTTGTTTATAAGACGAAGTGATTTTCTTTCTTTTATCATATACAACATTAAATCATAGAGCAGTACACAAAAACAAAATAAAATTGTCTGAATTTAATTTACAATTTAGCATGCACATAGTGTTATTTCTGTCAATGTTTCTTTTTTTTTTTTATTATTCCTGTGAACACAAAGCTATCCATCTTGGTATGATGTGAGTGACCTCACAGGAACACTCCTGTGATTACATTCCTATCAACACTCAGATGGTAACATTTAAAATTAATAGACTCCTTTTTGAAATTTCTTTGAATTGAGTATTTTCAAAAGAATTAAATTCTTTCATGTTATCTTAGAAGATATTACAATGGCACTTTCAGTTATCTCACTTGTTCTCATTCAGGAAGTTTTTTGAAAAGAAGATTTGAGTTCAGTGAGAAAAGACTGAGTTTCACTGAAGAAGATGACATTGTGGACATTTGTGAGATAAAATGCATGAGTTGGTTGATGCCAATGAAATCTAAGAATGATTGGATTTTGCCTATACTGAATCAAAAACAGTGAAGGAAAGAAGATTCAACTTGTGTTTAAGAAATATAAAGCATGAATTGATAATACTTTCCATTCCCCACAACATTCGAAATGTTTTCTAAAATAACCTCTTCAATATACAATTTATTAATGAAAAAGTGCTGAAAAAATAATAAAAACTGAATACTTCCCTGATTTTTGGTAACTGCTTAAAAATAGGGTGGATCATATTTTGCATTCATTTTGATAAAAAAGAATTAAAATACTTTTAATTTGGTGGAACCTAAAAAATGCATATGTGGTATTGACAGGGTTGTTAATAAATGAGTAAATGCCAGGTTTTATTACTATCCTACATATTTTAGTTACTATATCATCATTTTATTGTTGTTGTTGACCCCATCTGGTTACATCTTTTGTTATGTGAATATTCATTATTATATCTGTATTGCAGTGTTTTACTTATAAAGAGTTTTTCTTCCATGTATATGTATATTCATGTGAATTTAGCATATTTGTTTGCACATATGTGTGTGTCCAGTGGAATGTAATAGCAGGTTGCTGTTAGTGGTGTGCTATGTTATAATTTTTTCCAGCATTTAAGTACATCAATTGTCTCTTGAGTTAATTCATTAGTTTCTTGTATATTCTTTTAGTGAATATTCATTAAGCACATCTTTTGGCTGGTTGGTGTGTTGGTTGAATTTTCGACGGTGACACAAACTACCACATGCATGTATGTGCAAACTGAGACAAATTAAAGTGTGAGGCAAAAGAGGCTATGCACATGTACTGTTTTTTTAATATTTACTAAGTGCCTCCACATTTCTGCTTTGATTTGGAATGTTAATCATTGGTTGATTTTTGCATTACGTCAGTTGATCACATAATTTATCTCCGTTATAATGTAGGTTATCAGAAATATGGAAGACTAGAAAGAAAAAGGATGCATGTGTTGAGAGAAAAAGAGAGAGAGAGAGATTCTTTGTCACTTTATTAGTAAAGAGGAAAGGGTATATTTCAGTATGGTTGACTACTAATCACTACACATATATAGCAATGTCCTTCTTTTTACTTTGCTCCATTAGTCATTTTCATTTTATTCATGTCAGAAATTATTATTTATAATGATGATGTTTATTGTACATTTGGTTTTAAAGAGATTTGTACTTAATATAAAATTTATAAAAATGACCTGTAAGACGAAGTGCATATATTATATATATCTGGGTTGCGGGGAATTTAATATGGGGCAATAATTAGCAAGCTTCTCACGCCAGACAAATTACTACTACTGAGTAGTGATTTCTTTTCCTTTTTAGGTTTTGTGTCACATTTGAAATTAATTTAGTAAATTTCAGACAGTAGTATGCAGGTTTTTATACCCTTGGAAATTTTTGCAACCAGTAATTTGTCCTCTGTAGAAAATAAGGGTAAAAGCATTGATGCAACATAGTGAGAAAAAACAAGACAACACCAAACTTGAGTGGAAAAAAGAAAGGCTTTATAACAGAAAGAAAAAGAAAGATAGAAACAAAATAGAGTTTTAAAAAAATTGTTGCAAAAAACAGTGGTTTTTGCGAGGATGTAACAGGTGGCAGTAAAGTTTGTTTAGTTAAAAGTGCTTCTCATTTTTTGTGACGTCATAATATATTTGTCTTCAGGTTAAACAGGGATTCAGTTTTCAGATATTTTGCTGCAACTGTTGGGACATCCTCGATCATATGTTGCTTCTTGGCCGCTCCATTTTCAGACACCATGTAGCTGCTGGTTTCAAAGATGCAGTGCAACATTAAATTGAGAAAAAATCTCAAAATTTTCTTTTTTTTTTCTACATATGATTAGAAGGATGATTTGCAGTAGAATGAGAAAATTCTCAATACTTTTTCGTTTTACAAATAATTCCAAGAAATATTTCTCTAGTAGGATTGGAAAAACCCAACATTTTCTTTTATTTGCAAGGGTTCTAAATTTGATGGAGTAGCAGTAGCATGAGAATAATTTCTCAATATTTTTTGTTTTCGTTTTCACAAGAATTTCAAATTTGATGGAATAGAATACGAAAAAAATCCAGTATTTTTATTCTTTACATTATACAATGATTCCAGAGAAGAAAGGCAATAGAGAAACTCTCAAGGTTTGGTGGTACTATTTTCTAATTTAAACTTTAAAACATTTAAATGATCAACTTTTTTCGCCAATGTCTTAAAGGAGAGGCTGCCATCACAAAATATAGAATCATTATGATTCTGCCACATAATTTGTAGAAATCTTAGTTTCAAACAACGTATGGGTCATTGGAGGAATTTCGTCTTCTTTATTTGAATTCTGTCTAAGAGAAGCATCACTATGATCTGAGACTTGATTGGAAAAATTTGAATTTTGGACTATAAATTTTCCCATCGCTAGATCCTTCTGCGTCAGGAATATTTCTACTTTTACGGGGCTAAACTTGTCCGTGTTAACTCGTCGGTGACACTGGAAAAAAATGACTGATAGGTTGCTTTCAGCCTAAAACCAGTGATCGGTGATAACGACATCTACAAAGGGCGATAATTCATTTATCTGTATTATATTTCCAATAATGGAACACCGGCTGTGTTAGGTGATTTTCTAAGCGCCGCTTAGTGGACAGGTAGAAACGTCATTCATCATTTTTCGAATCACTTCTCTGATAATGCCAAGAAATCTCAGAAATATGAACTGAAACTAAATATAAAAATTGGAAAGACTGAGGGAAAAATTATTTTGTGAACAAAGAAATCAGCCAATTTTCTTTGCTTCGTGACAATATTTTTTACTCAGAAAGGTAAGTGAAGAACATAATTTTTGATTAAAAAACATTTTGATTTGCGTTACCATTTGTTATTCTTTCTATAATCTACCTCTATGGAATAATAGAGTCTATTATTAGTGTTTAACAAAATGAAAATAAATTCCGCTATTATTTCTTCATGTTAGATGTTTTAAAGAAATATTTAATTTCTGAATTTAAAAAGCAAGAGAGATTAGTTTAGATTTTATTTTGTTTTATTTTTTATTTCTTTTTACAGTCATTGTAAACTGGACATGTCCATGAAAAGAAATATTAGCATGAAATTTGATTTTGTTCTGTTGTTTAAATTTGACCCATTAGTTTTCATTCAATTCATGTTACTTTTCCTTTAAAATTTAAAAAAGACGGAAAGATTTTATGCCATGTGGAATACAAATTATCTTTGATTTGATGGAGTTACGATTTTCTCTTCCTGGAATGTTTTTAAAAACTAATATCATTTTTCTCACTCGGTGAAAAAAAAAAAACGTAACGAAAGGTTACATTTTTATTTTCAAATACTTCACAAAATATGCAGCCGATTGCAAAAATATCTTTTTTAGTAACATTCGGATTTGTTAATAATTTATTTATTTATTTAATAAAAGAAACTAACTTTGAAGCAGCTTTAACTTTTGAAATCATTGCAGTCGACTAAAAACGTATCGGTCTTTGTTCGAAAAAATCATTTTCAAATTTAAATTTTTGTTTGTTTTCTACTTGATTCTTTTCAGTCCTGTTTCGAAAAATTTGCTTGATAATTCTCGGATGGCAAAAATGTATTCGCTAGAAAGAAAAAACGGAACATTAGGTATTAAAAAAAAAAATGAACAGTTTTAAATTAATTTGCTGCATAAATACAAAACAAAAATAACATGGTCCAAGATGTTGATAAAATTACGATTTACTCTTGGAGATTATGTTTTGAAAATTTAAATGCCACATTTCAGCAGACCTAACTCTGTCTGCTTTTTCCTTGTCCAGTATTTTTTTATGTGAATGTTTTCAGTACCTTTTTTTTTTTACCAATATTAGGATAAGTTTTGTACTATTTTTAAATTGTAGAATAGGAACATATATGTGCGTGAGTGTGTGTTACCCACCCCCTCCAACTCCTGAAATGTGTAGAAATTGACCAATGTCCACAAATTGTATTTTCATCAAATGCAGGTCTCCTAGAGGAATGTAAATCACCCCCACTCCGTTTTTTTTTTATCAAACAGTTGTTACTTTTGGGGGAATTCCCACACAGTTAAATAAAAAATGCAATAAAAAAACTATATGCCATTTTATATTTAGATAAATTTTAATAGCTGTTATAAACAATAGATATTCAGGATATCATAGTCAGAAAAAAACATTTTTGATGAATAATGAATTTTTGCAAGAATCGTTTTCATTTTTATTTTTTAATGATTATGATTTATAAAATTTCTTTTGATCAATGTTTATATTAGGTTATTAAGTTAATAAGTGAAGCCCATGTTTACTAATCAAAAATTGAAATGGTTAATACAACTCTTCGCACACAAAGATTTTTAAATAATTAAATTTTTTGGTGTATGTAGCTTTCCTATTTTGTGTTTTTATGATAGTCATAAATGACATATTGAAATGTCAAGTGTTTTAAGAGTTCTTCCCCTTAGAGACAACAAAACCCTCATATAAAGTTTTGGCAGTGTACAATTCTTTCATTTCACTTCCATGTTTCATGCGTATGTTTCAACACTGAACAGGCTTTGTAAATCCTCCCTTTAATATTGCAAGTTTTATTTTTTAATTCCTAGTTTCCTCATTTGTTTTAATCTAAAAGACTTGACAGATCTGACAGTTTGTTCTCTGCTTATTGAGTATCCAAACTATGCAGAAGGCTTCATGAAATACTCAATGGTAACATAGTTGGCCAGATCATCAAACATATTTGGAAAATTGATGGTGTAAACCATGATTATGTCAGCAACCTCATGAGGTTTGCAAATTTATTTTAGAGAATTTGATATCTCAATGATATGGTAGGCAACTATCAATTAAGCAAATAGAAAGTTGGTACTATGTTATGCAGGAACTGTATTTGGAGATCAGCTCAGCAATGAGGACTGTTGAAGAGGTAATAAAAAAAATAAAAATGGCCCTTTTTCAGAGCCACAAAATATCCCCAAAAGTTTTTTTCTCTGCTGCACACAGCAGCATTTTTTTATATATTGTTTTGGATATTGGATGATAAGTAAATAGTATAATTAGTATAAACAATTAAGTACTATAAAAATATAAAAAAAGATAATTTTACCTTGTTAGATCCATCATTACAATTATTAATAATAAAGAATAATATAAAAAACAAGATTTTAAAATATATAAATGAATAATAAATAAAATACCATGACATTTCATTAATTGAATTATCTCTATCATAGAATTTAATTTTGTTATTATCTCAGTTTAGATTATGTTTAGCTCTATTCTCTCTTTGGTTGCCCAAAATGGCTAGTACTGTGGTTGATTGATGTATTGATCACTTTGACCCTGATTTGCCTGACCACATGTTGAGATTAGGTTTATCATAAGTGGTGAAGGTCAATTCATTGCCAGTATAGTTGCACTGGGCTGGTTCAAAGAGAGCAAAGACTTGCAATAATAATAAAAAAAAACACTTGAAGTAATAAAAAAATATCAATATCTCTCAAATTCTTCTATCCTCTGTTTAAGTCATTTCACATATTAATATTTATTGGTGTCTGCCAAAAGCTAGTGTGAGAGTATGAGGCAGTCATGGGAATTGGTATTTTTCCCACACCTGTCATCTTTACTGCCTTTGGTCTTGAGAAATAATTATTTTCTTATTTGGAAGTTCCCTTTTTTGTCAGATGATGGTTTTAGGCATGACTTTGCTCACAGCTTCTTCCTCATTCTCCCACTAATACTCCACAGCAGACATAGACTGCTCCTCTTCACTCCTTAGTGGGTCATCTGTGCCTGCTGCTCTTCTGTGGATGCAGGCAACTCTTCCTCCATCCTTATGCACTTTTTTCATCTTCTTTCAGGTCTGAAAGCTGAATACAATAAATGTCATTCTCTTCTCTTTTCCCAATCTAAGTTCACTTTCTCAATGCATAGTAGCTTATATTATGGTGATAATCATTTAGCAGAAAGTCAAAATTTTGTTTTTATAAAACCAAATATATCAGCTTTATATTTCCTTTCCATCTGGAGTTAGATACAGGACATTTGATTTTTTCATCCATGGTGTCACATATCATAACATTCTTTAAGTAACCTTTTTGCCTCTTAAGTGGCATTTAGGATTTTTACCAGTTTTGTCAACACTTATGTTGTTCAAATTAGTTATTGTTCTTAGCTGGCCACCTGATTGATTTTAGAAATTTTAAACAAATTATCCCATTTTTTATATCTTTAACTATTTTCATGGTAAGCTTATCAGTATATCCAAAAGTCATTATTATTAATTACCAACAAGCAAAATTGTGTTACATCTCTTTCATACCCTTCCTGTCATTTACAAGTAAATAACATCTCAAATCCCCAATTTTACTAATACACTATTTATCATGCATGTTAGTTCAGGCAGTACTAATAAAGAAAAGGATTATTTTTCATGCAGTAATTATAAATGTTCTTTCTATTTTCATCTTTATATGAAATATTTTTCTCTTTGTTTTACAACGTTTATAAAAGCCTTTCTCCTTTTCCCTTTTACATAAGTCTTTCCCCTTTTTTAATGCAAACTTTATAAAAGTCTTTTCCTTTTTCAGTTTTTTACATACAATGTTTATAAAACTCTTTATATTGGGTCTTTGTGTGTGTCCATCCATCCTTTCATTCAGTTAAATTTTCTTTTTAGGATTTGGGGCTTTTCACCCCTCTGAATCTCTTTTTAAGGGGTAACACTAGGTCAGCCTCCACCTTCCTCTGAGTTGGAAAAGAGGCATCTCATCTTCCTTTTCTCACTTACTCGGCTCCTCCTTTCAGCTCAGAGGGTTTCAAGCCTAAACCCTGGACTTCATCCCTACGGCTCTTTGTTTTGGATTTTTATTTTTTATTCATTGCCTTATGTCTTTTGGGCATTTATACTGCGACACATATGACCAATGAATGCCGCTGACTGCCTATTGCCTTACCCAGTTGGCTATGATCAGTTTCTACTGGCTGTTGACTTATTTCCCTATCTTCTTCCCTTTCAGAGTCCTCATCTATCTCCATATCTTCTGGCTTCACAAGGGTTGTTTTCCTTATCTTGACTCTTTTTTTGTCTTAGCCTCACTTATTTCCCAGTCAGCTATTTTAGCTAACTTCAGGCTATTGACATAAGCCCTTCTTGTTCGTCCTGCCATCTTATGCCATGTCACAAATGACACATGTCTTATCTGTTCTACTATTCTGTAGTATACTTCCCATCTCTGGTCCAGCTTTCCTTCTCTTAGGTGAGTTTTGTTGTACACAGCATCCTCAACCCAAAGTTTCACTTCCTTTCTGCCCCTCTTTATTTCTCATTCCTCATATTTTGTGTCCTCTGTATTCTTCTTTTGTCCTGGACAATTAGTCTATGCTGCTGTTCTATTATTAACTAGTGATGGTCTTCCCCCATATATTTCCTGTAAAGCTTCAACAAATTGTTTATTGACAAGATCACATTTTTGCTAAACAGCATGTAATATGGTGAAAATCTGGAGGTTTCATTAATTGTAAACCTCACTGCTGCCAGAGCCTGTGTCAGGTACTGGTCTCAGTTCTCAGTATTGTCCCTTGCCAATTCAGCCAATATGTTTCCTAAGGTTCTATAGAACCTTTCCACCTTAGTGTTACTTTAGGGGTGATGGTGAGATGTCAGTATGTGTTCCACATTTAGACTTGTCAGGACCTCCTTCATTATATTTCACATTTTCTGGTTGATTGTCTGGAACTTACTGCATGAGTGTACCATACCTGGGGAATAAGTCAGCCTCTATTCTAGTTCTGTTATCTGGCACAGCAAAGGCCTCTGGCCAATTCACAAAGCTCACAAAGTAATTGTTACTTGTCAGGATTTCCGTGCATAGTTCTGACATATCCATGCTTACCTCTTTGAAGGGGACACTCAATATATCTGTCTCCTATTTTGTGCCTGACACACCACACAACTTTGAACATAGTCAACTCACTGTACAGCCCGGGCCAGTAATAATTCCTTCCCATCATGCCACAGGTTTTATTTATCTCCGTGTTGCCCAGCTTCTCATGATATTGCTCTAATATCTCCAGTCACAAATCCTTGGGCACATACAGTCTAGGTCTAACCTCTTTGTCTCTTCCTGAGAGTATAGCCTCCTTTCATGTATGGCATACTTGGAGGTCTTTCTCACTTCTACTCTTTCTTTAAGAGTGATTGTTTCAGTGTCTACCTGTTCATTCCCAATTTCTTTCGTTCAGTGTGAGTCAGTGACCACCTGTGTATCTTCTCCATCCATCTCCAGCACAGGGCAGTTTTTCAATTCATTGGATTTAATTTCTCCTATCTTGTAAAATCTATCATCTCCCCCGGCTCTACTCTCATGGACTCCCTCTCCAACCTTCTAGGTATCCTAGAGAGCAGATCAGCACAGGTGTTATCTCTTCCAACCAAGTACCTTATTTTACAGTTGTACCCACTTCAAGGCTCACTGCTGTATTTTTTGTTTGTTCACTTTGCTTTCAGCAAATACTTCAGAAGCCTATAGTCAGTTTTTATGGTAAACATGGCTCCGTTTAAATAATAGTTTAATTTCTGGAAGGCGTACATGATAGCAAACACTTCTCTTTTCATCACAGGATATCTCTACTGGGGCTCTAAGAGTTTGTGCAACAAGAAGTGTATTGGTACTTCCTCTGGGATACTAGGTGCTGGTCCATCTCTTTCAAGATATGACTGAGTGAGTACTGCTTTTATACACCACTTAATGGTATCATGATACAGGACCATATGTGTGCTGAGATCTGGATAAGTCAGCAAGGGCACAGTAAGTTGTTTCTTCAAGGTGTCAAATACTCTCTGTCAGTTGCCTGTCCATTTGAATCTGGCATATTTTTTTGATAAAGCTATCATAGGGGTGGCTATTCTGGAGAAT
The DNA here is from genome assembly GCA_037127315.1 of Ascarosepion bandense. NCBI lineage: Eukaryota > Metazoa > Mollusca > Cephalopoda > Sepiida > Sepiidae > Ascarosepion > Ascarosepion bandense. Next base: position 382,811 of record JBBBDQ010029019.1, read on the forward strand.
GTCAGGATAAACTGTCTATAGTGTCCTATAGCCCCTATAAATCCTCTCACTTGTCTTACTGCTTTGGGCTCAGGCATTTCCCTGATTACATTGACCTTATTTTAATCAGGCATGATCCTCTTTCTGCTTATTATAAAGCCCAAATACTTTGTCTCTCCCCTCAAGAATTGGCACTTAGACAGTTTCAGCTTCAACCTGTTTCTTCTAAATTGACCTAATGCCTGTTCCAGATGGTCAAAATGTTGTTCTGGTGTTCCTGAGAACACCTGAATGTTGTTCAGGTAGGCCACTGCAAAGTTCTTCAGCCACCCCACCAAAACTACTGACATCAATTGCTGAAAGATGCCTGGAGCATTAACCAACCCAGATGGCATGACTTTGAACCAAAACAGTCCTAGATTGCATGCAAACATGGCCTTCTCTTTATCTTTCTCCTCCATGGCTACTTCCCAGTACCCTGATCTTAGATCTAAGGTGGAGAAGTACCTAGCCTACCCCAACAAAGCCAGTATATCATTGATCAATGTCAGGGGCACTCCCAATGGTCTGAAAATTGAGTTCAGTTTTCTGAATTTACAAAGAACTTGTACCCACCATCTTTTTGCCTACTATTACTATGGGAAAACTCCATGGTGATTCTGACCTTTCTATCATTCTTGCTTCTGTCATATCCTTAACTGCTTTTTCTACTGGTGGCCTCTTATTATAGGGTCTCATTTAAATTGGGCAATAGTCACTCATATCAATTCTCATCTCAACTGTGCTAGTCTGGCCCAACTCTTTATCTGTTCTTGCCACCATGTTTGAGTTCAGTCTTTGCAGATCCTTCATTCTGGCCTGAAACCTGTAAGGGGCCACAATTTCCTTGTTTTCCACCTTCTTCACCTGTTTAAGTATCTCTACTTTTTAGTCACTTTCACTCATTGCAAGGTCCCCAGTAATAGAGCCCTTGCTACCTCCTCTTCCTTCTCAATGTTCACAGTTTTACTGGCAAGAGTTACTATCAGTATGGGCACTAACTCTGCCTCCATCAGGACCAACTGGAAAACCTCCACCCTTATCTTGCCTGTCACAAGCCTGCCCCTTCCCAACACTGCAGTTCTAAGAAGTAGTTTTATATCCTCCTCTATTACCACTGACCCAAACCCCTCAAGTAGTCTTCCCTCACCCAACAGCATTTTTTTTCATTTACTACTAATACAGTGGGGTTGAACTTTATGCTGGCTCTACGGCAATGAAGCTAGTCTTACCCCAAGATTGCCTCTGTGCATAGATCAGGGGCTATATAAAACTTCTGAACACTCCTTGTCCCTCTTATTTTCACCAGGAGTTTCACCATCCCCATTTATCTTCATTTAGGTTCTGTCCACCTTGGTGATTTCTATGTTCACTTTCCTCACCCAACCCCTACATTTTAAGCCCTCATATTCTCTCTCTCTCTCTCACCAAGTCTGATGCCCCAGTACCTATCAGAGCCCTCACCACTGAACCCCCACTACTGTCTTACAAGAAAGCTCTTTTTCTGTGTCAATACAAAAAACACCCTGGCTTTCCTTCTTCTCCTGGGACCCAGGTTCTCTATCCAACTGGCTATGGGCACTGACAGTTATGCTCTTCCATCATTATTTTATGGAGATTCCCTGTTTGCTTTTCCTGTCTAGGTGCCTGTGAGTGGGCCCAGTTTAACTCGTTCGCCCTTCTTTGTTGAGAACGGCTTCTTTTCAGGTGGTTTAGTTCTCTACAAAATCAGCACCTTCTTATGAGGCAATATGCTGTAAAGTGGCCCACTTGACCACATGCTTAATGCCTCATTCTCTTCCTTCTTTCACTTCTGGGGTGGTACTGTGACGTTTTCCAGAGTCAGCCTTTTTGGTCTAGGCTGTTGGGGCACTCATCTTAACCCGTAATTACCCTGCTTAAGATACTTATGTAAAATGTAATTGTCTTGTTTAAGATTGCCTTGTAAAATTGCATGAAAAGAAAGAAATGTAATCCTAAGTTTAATATGACGGAGCGAAAGAAATTATTACTAGTGGTATTGTTGATTTTGCAGTTTATTGTCAATTGCAATATGAGTCATGTTATTACAAACTTGGAAAATCTGGGGAAAAAAAGTAGCTGAAAATTGAAGAGAATAGAAAGAAAAAATATATTTTTGCATTATTTATTCAAAAGTTGATCAGAAGCTTTGGGGTTTTTGGCTGGTGGAAGTGAAAAATAGAGGTAGCCAAAACAAGATTGTCAAAAATTTTTGATGAGGTTAAAAAGGCTAAAGCTTTAACTATGGGAATAAAAATGAATTATAAATCTCACTGGAATTGTGATTTCCAAGCTAGAAGCTAGATTTGCTGATGTAATCAGTTGAATCAAGAAGAGGAGGAAAAGAAATTACATCAGAGGAAATACTGTTACTTCATTGGTTGAACCAAACCCCCACCTCAAAATGTGGAGGTGGAAGTAATCTCATTGGTCAAAGATTTGATTTGCATCGACACCCCCGGGTTGACCATGCACTCCCCAAGAGAATTTGGGACAAGCATAAAAATTGAGACCTGAAAAGCCAAATCAAACTTTTTTTGAAGTTGCAGCCCAGAGATGTAATGACTGAAGGAAAAGTGTTCCCAACTGGGGGCCATGACCAAGAAGACTGGTAGTTTCCCATAGAGCACCTTGCTGAAGATGTAAAGAAATGTAGAAAAGCCTGCTGCCGACCGACCAACCGACTTAAAGGAGTTTAAGGCAAATAATGTGACTCTATCAGAGTCCTGGCTGAAGATGTATAGAAACAGAATGAGCCGAGTAAGAGTTAGACTAGTTGAAAGTAGGAGTTTTGGAGCTGCTGAGCAAAAGAGACAAGACGAATTTACTACTGCCATCGCTACCCAGCACCCCACTTGGGCCATTTCTGTACTGAAAAAGCATTTTTTAAAAAGTAATTTGGAAAATTGAAAGCTTTGATTATTCTATATGAAACTTTTGCTCCATCGTGGAAATTGAATTCGATGTCTGTATATTCTGCTTCTGTTGCTAATTATTATATATATATATATATATATATATATATATATATATATATATATATACTTTTGCACAACTACCCAGGCATCTTCAAAATTATTTTTTTTTTTGGTGCTGTGTTTTATTTTATCAACACAAATGTACGTGTGTCCAGTCCGGTTTGAAGTGGTAGAGAAACAGCTACCAGGTTTTTAATGAGTCTTTCCTGAGATCAAAATTCACAGCATGGGTAGGGAAGAGTGTCGTCATAACTGGTGTTGTGTTCGACAGCATCAACCCTGACTCAGGTTCCGGTCATAATCGTAATTAGCTTCCATGACCAGGATCAGCCAGCCAGCCGGGCTAACGTATCACATCTGCACTGCTTGCTTGTGTTTCTTCTTGCCACATCTTGCACGCTGGTAATCATTAAAGTTGGGAGGGGGCAATCTCCACTTTGTTGGGCAATTCTTTAACCAGGGCCACCAATGGCAATAATTTTAAGGATCCCTCTTTCAGGACATCATTGTGCCTGCACTCCTCACTGAGCATCTCCACATACAGATCAGCTAATTATGCCTGCATCAAAGTTCACATTTTGCAACAGTGGACACATGTTGAAAGGATTCTTCACAATAATACAAATGTATAAAATATGACTACTTTAAACAAATCTTCAAATAGTAACCTAGGAATAAGATAGACAACTATATAGAGAAAAGTTATTAAAAGTTTGTAGGAGCCTTGGCTATGTTTGTCAAATTGGCCTTGTGCTAAACACAACCAAAGTCCCCATTATTTAAAATATCATAAGTTTGGATGTTGAAATATGGAAGAATAAAATATTTCATTCTGTATGTTAGAGTAAAATTTTATTAACAAAACAGAATAACAAATTTGTAAGAAAAATGTTCAAAGAGAAAAATGTACACAGTTAAATGTTCAAAGAGAAAAATGTACACAGTTAAATGTTCAAAGAGAAAAATGTACACAGTTAAATGTTCAAAGAGAAAAATGTACACAGTTAAATGTTCAAAGAGAAAAATGTACACAGTTAAATGTTCAAAGAGAAAAATGTACAGTTAAATGTTCAGAAAAATGACAGTTAAATGTTCAAAGAGAAAAATGTACACAGTTAAATGTTCAAAGAGAAAAATGTACACAGTTAAATGTTCAAAGAGAAAAATGTACACAGTTAAATGTTCAAAGAGAAAAATGTACACAGTTAAATGTTCAAAGAGAAAAATGTACACAGTTAAATGTTCAAAGAGAAAAATGTACACAGTTAAATGTTCAAAGAGAAAAATGTACACAGTTAAATGTTCAAAGAGAAAAATGTACACAGTTAAATGTTCAAAGAGAAAAATGTACACAGTTAAATGTTCAAAGAGAAAAATGTACACAGTTAAATGTTCAAAGAGAAAAATGTACACAGTTAAATGTTCAAAGAGAAAAATGTACACAGTTAAATGTTCAAAGAGAAAAATGTACACAGTTAAATGTTCAAAGAGAAATGGTAGTAAGGAGTTAAATGAATTCAAAGCTTATAGTTGATTGTAGCAGAAGGTGTGTATGTAGAAATATTTGCAGGTTACTAAGAAAGTCTGTGCTCTGTTCCTTTTTTTTTTTAGGGCTGGTGAGAAAGTGAAAAGGAAGGTAAAACAATAAAGGAAATTGTACTTATTGGAATTTAGTTTTTAGAAGTCAGTTAAAGTACCTTATTGTTGTTATTTGACTGTGTGAGTGAAGATGAAGAAAGGAAAATTGGAAGGAGAAGAATAACGAATGTGTGTTGACGAGATATAACAGGGTTGGCGTCTTGAAATTTCTTCCTTATATTGTGCCAAGGTCCTTATCAGATTACCATTCCCATGAAACTGACTGATTCTGACTTTCCTTCCCTCCTCCTTTATACCGATTCCTCTTTTGACACTAGATCGCTAACTTTTCTCTCAGTTTTGCAAATCGCTTCCCTTCATTGGTTAGAAAATAAATTTAACATTGGATCATGAAATCTGGCTTTGTCTTTTTCTTTCAGTATGAGGTCAATCCTTCTTCTATTTGTCAAAATTAAATTTCACACTTGATTGTGAATTTTTGGTTTGGTTTGGGTTTTTCCAAAATGTTTTCAGGCATTCTGCTCCAATTTTGCAGGTGTGCAGTTTTACTTTTCATGCTTCAGTTAATTGTTGTATAATATAGGATTTGTATCCTATAAGTTAGAATCTGGTGATGATTAACATTGGGGTGGGATGAGGAGGATTATAAAACTACTGACCACGTATTTAGTGTCATGCTTTTATTGCGAAGGGTTCCCGTGATATACTAAATGTTAACTTGAAAGTGGTCAAAATGGTGACTTATCTAAAAGCTATCTAAACTACAAAAGAGACAAAAAGTAAAATGATACAATTTCTGTACTGTGGTAACAGAACACACACATGGTGACAGTCGGTAGAAAAATGTGGGTTGGCTTTGGCATTGGAACCATTAATATCTGCACAAATGTTGGCAATTCAGCTAAAGTTGAAGTCCTCAAGTTATATAACAGACAACTCAGGTGTGACCTGCTTGTTGAAATTGACACAATAATGGTATTGAGTGGCATCAACATCAGGTTGGCTAGAACCAGGCATTTCTGCAGCAAAGAAATTTCAACATATGCATCCATGGTGTCAAAGCTGACTTATTTCATGGCTAATATATACAGGTGAATTATGGATATCCCTAATTTTCACCTTGATTAAGGTAGATGACAAAAACTTTTAGCAATCCATGTTGACAAATATCGATATATTTATGCATACATACAGTAAATAAAATTAAAATTAATTTTCAAAATACGTGGGCATTGAATTGTAATATTTTCTATTTAATATATACATTTTTAATTTAATATTCATATCACTTGACCAATACAAATTCATACAGAATTTGAAAAGATTATAAATTATTCTAATTAAAATTAAAAAAAAGAAAACTTTTATGATCACTACTTGTTGTACACTTTGAAACAAGTTTTAAATATTGTAAAACAAAATTATAGTCTATCTTAAATATTGTTTAAGTTTTGTTATATTTTGTTTAACAAAATGGTGAACACATGTGTTGCATTTGGCTGCAAAACTGAAAACCATGGAAGGCTATCAACTTTTCATTTCCCAAATAGCAAACCAGATCTGTTTGAGAAATGGACAAAATTCATAAATCGTATTGATTGTGACAAAAAGTTTGGTTTTATGTGTGAAGCATTTTGAGGAAGAATTTGTTTTCAAAGGTAAAAGAAATCAGTTGAATTGGTCACTACATCCAATACCAATAATTCATTTGGAGGGTGAACACTAAGCCATACCAACATCAAACACAACTAGAAAGCCTCCAAAGGATGGAAATTACTGAGATGATGAACTACCAAATTTTACTTGGGCAAATACTATGAGAAGTTTCAATGACTTAAAAGAAACAAAGAGTTGCCCAACTGGTTTCAGGTGTAAAAAGAATGAAAAATACATATGGACTTTCCAGATTGATTTTGATGAGACAAATTTTTCATTACTCAAATAATTTTCTTGATATTTTGTCCAAACATGAATCAAAAATAAAGGAACTGCGTTTATCATCTGACAGCAAAGAAGTAGTATATTCTATTGCTGGATATGTTACAAAAAACTTTTGAAGCACTTTAACTGTGTTCTATTTTTTGTAGTTGGCAATGATATCGAGATCACTGAAAATCATTACCTTGATTTATTATCTCAAGAAGGTTTGACAATTCCATCCATCCCACTTGCTAAATTTATTTGTTCTTACTTTGCAATTCTGAATTTCTCTAGTCAATTCATTGAAAAACATAGGCAGTCTACAAACAGGGAGTCAGCAGAAATAATTTTAAAAACTTATTTTCCAATTACACTTTTACATGTGACCAAAAGGGGTGTAAATTTGCAACAAAAATTGTTATAAATATATTCTATAAAAACAAGCAAAAATTTTCTTCAGATGAAAATAGAAAAGATTGTTTAGAGAGTTTAAAAAGTGGCAACGGTTGAAGAAAATTGAAATTTAGTGTTGAACAATTGCCTTTATTCTCTTGACAATTTTTACTGATTTTCTTGCGGTTTGTAAAAATACTTTAAAATTCCTCTGTTGAAAAAAATAATACCATTTAATAATTTTACAGTGTTATGGCAGAGTAAATTAAAATTTACTGTTTTCTGATCTTATTTATATTCAGGTGCTTTGTAAATAAACTTTGATATTCCTCAAAAAAGATAGCCTTCTAATAAAATTAAAAAAAAAACAAAGAACAAACCTGTTGTCTACTCTAATAGTTTTTCATATTTGTAGAGAACTACTCAATGATTGACAAGATCAGAGGAGACAACTCAGTATTTTCTTTTTTCTGTTTATGTATTATAATGAAATAAATGGGGGAAAAAATAAATTTAACAAATGAAAACGTTTTACTTTAGCCAGAATAACATAAAAATATGTAGGTAAAATTTATTCAAGCATTATTTCCGATGTTAACATATTTGAAGAAAGCGACTTCAGAGTTACTCACCTTTTCTTTTAATTTCAATGGTTTCTTAGAATTGTAGCTTATCTTGTGGCATATTAGGCTTATATATTAGTAAGCCATGCTTCACATTACAATAAAACTTTATTGGGTGTGATGAAATATTTTCACATCAGTACTGAATGAATGTTTCTGATAATAATTGTGATGAATAAACAGATACACATTTTGGTGTAGTAGATATTGATTCAGAATAAGAACTGGAACAGCTGAGTTTAAATTCCAATCAGATTTGCTCTATTCACTTATACACAAATACCTTAGGGAAAGGTATTAATCCCTGTTTTCCCTCTCCAGCTATGGGTTGAATAGCAGAACAGATTGTGTTCTATAGACCTGGTTAGCAACTGATCTACCACAGAAAGCAATGGCAACCTACCTTAAGAAAATCTTCTGCCTAGTCAGTCATGTCTCAAAAAAGACATGGTCTAAGCATATGTCATATATAGCAATTAACTGACTGAATGAATAATGACAAGAGAACTTACAAACTTATCTTAACTGACACATTTCATCTTCTGAGAAAACTTATGAAGGCAAATACAATGATTTTATTTTGTAATAAATATTTATTTACAAAAACAAAATGTTATCAGTTTTTCAGAAATTTTAAATTTAGGAACACTCAAAAATATGCATCACATTTATTCAAAAATCAGTGAAGTTATGGAGTACATTGAATTGTGTCATTGCACATTCGTCATAGCTTGCATGACTTTTCAGCTAGGCTAATAAATATTTGTGCATTTCTAAAATTAAAATTTCTGAAAAGTCAACATTTTTGTTCTTGTATATAAATACTGGTCACAAAATAAAATTCTCACATTTGCCTTGATAAAGTCCTTCAGATAACATAATTTGTTGGCTAAGATAAATTTTCCTTTAGTCTTTATTCTTATCCTTTTACAGATATACTTAATTTGAAATTTTCACAATATTTGTAATGTATAAAAAAATCAGTGAACAAATTTTTAATCTGTTTCTTTTTTATTCAGTGAAAGAAATTTAAAATTGTTTATAATAACTTTCATAAAATTTAGATATTTATAGCCTTTGTGTTACTTCCTCAACAGAATCAATTCTCTTGATGTAGGTTTGGTTTAACGTATTTGCTTTGGTTTTCTTCTTCTAAAGATTGTGGTAGGTTTGGTGTGATATATTTGATTGGTTTTACAAACATGAAGTTTTGAAAGTAAATGCAGAATTGTAAGCCATGTTTTACATTTGAATATGTTGACAGTTGAATGAACTTGATTAGCATGTTCATTCCTTTTCAAGCACATTAGTGCCAAGTGATCAAAGCAGACTTTGTTAAAATTTGAACTCTTCATGCTCATTCATTTTTCTATCTTGAAAAATAATGCCAGATTTAAATAAAGAGAGGCTCTATGTTGCTTCCACTTTCCAAAAACATTTCCTGTTGTATATGATAACAACTATTTAAAGGTAAACAACTTTTCATAATATCACTTTTGGAAATACCTTTGGTTCTTTCAAGGTAATCCTGCATCAAACTTTTCTTATTAATGGCATAAAGATATTTTCATTGTGTTGATATCCAGTTGTAAGGTTTGATTTATATTAACAAACCAATAACTGCCAGATTGAAATCATCATCTTGATTTATACAGCTTGTGTAAATATAAGCATTCTTTAATACATATTTTTTTGTTTTTTTTTATCATTTCACCGCGAGCAAGGTGTTCTACTGCCACTTTTGTGCAGGGGGTTACATAGGGGAAAGTGATGAGAAAGAGTGCTTAGATAAAGCAAATGTCAGAAGGAGGGTGATAGATGGTTAAGGATACTGAGGATGAGGGTTGGGTAGATGGGAAGAGTGTTTGAGAGAATGGATGCGAGTTAATGTGTTAGGTGTCTATTGACCTTATATTTAAACTCCTGGAGATTGTAGCTGTTGGGGAAGCAAGTATGTAGAAGGGAATTCCACAAGTGTGAGAAAAGAAGCTGTTGGAGTAGAAATTGCAGTTACATCTTATCTGTTTCACTGTAAAAGGGTGGGACCTAGTTGCTAATCTAGTATCTTGTGCAAATTCGTACCTAGGGGTCACCAGTGATCTAAGTTCATCGAAGCAGAAGCTGTGAAAGTATTTATAGAAGAGGCACAGAGAAGCCATGTCACGCCGGTGAGAGAGTGACTGCAGCCGGTCTGCTAAGTTGGTATTGATCACATTACAGATTGTACATTGAATCTTGTCAAGAACCCTGAGGAGAATTGGAGGGGCACCCGACCAGATGTGGCAGCAGTATTCAATACACGGGCGGATGGTAGATTTATATCTGTGCAGGATAGATTCAGACAGGAAAAACATCCAGTCTCTGCACAAAGAACCGACTTTCATAGCAGCAGATTTAGCAATGGATTCGGTATAGTCATTCCACTTGAGGTCTGCTGAGAGTGTGAGGCCAAGGTGGTGTAGTATTTTACTCTCTGGGAGGCAAGCCTATTCCATGCTAAAGGGAGGTAGGTGTGATTGTCTATGATGGTTTTGGAACCATTAAAATTTATGAGCCATTTCTTACTCCAGTCCACTACAGATTGGAGGTCCTTTTCAAGCTTGGCAGTGATGTATGTTTTGTTGCCCATGCTAGATTTTTGATCGAGGTGAGAGTAAACTGTGGTGTCATCAGTGTACATGCCTACTTGGGATCTTATAGCATCAAGAAAGAACGTAGGACCTAGGATAGAGCCTTGAGGGACACCCGTGTTCAGATGGTAGTTTTGGGAGGCATGTTCGTTTTATAACACCTTCAATGTGCGGTTAGAGAGGAATGACTGGATTAGGTCAAACAAATGTCCAGTTATACCATAGCTCCACAGTTTGCGTAGAAGGCCAGCATGTCAGACTCTGTTGAACACTTTGGAGATATCCAAGGCAAAGGTTCGGGCTTTGCCATTCTTGTCGAGAGCCTGGTATATATACTCATGATGGTCGTTAGCATATCAGCAGTAGACCTGGTGAGGCGGAAACCATACTGTTTGTCCAAGAGGAGCCTGTGGCCTGTGAGATGCTGAACCACCTCAGTGTTGATAATGGCTTCGAACACTTTGCCAAAGATCAGAAGGCTGATAGGGCGGTAATTTGCGGGGTCCAAGAGTTCTCTAGCATTCTTAAATATAGGAACTACAGAGGGAGACTTCCAACAGGCAGGAAAGCAGGAAGCAGATAGGCAGAAGTTGTAGAGCTTAGAGAGGACAGAGGAGAGTTCAGGGGCACATTTCTTCAAGACTATGATTGGGATTCTGTCCCCTCCGCTCGCTTTGTGTAGGTCAAGTTTTGAGATTATGTTAGAGACCAGTGAGAGTGTAATGTGGACGTCATTCAATTGAGCCTCAGTTCTAGGTGGGGAGTTGGGTGTAGATACTCTAGACGAATCCAGTCTCAAATTGGTCAAGAATCTGTGAGCAAAATATTCAGCCGTGTTCGCTGAAGAGGTGAGGACCTGAAATTCATTGATTAGGGTGGGTATTGAGGTCTTACTCTTGTTAAGTACACTTTTACAGAGTTCCCAGTAGCCTTTGGCACTGAACTTACATCCTTCATTCTGGCAGCAAACAACATCTTAGCTTTGTTAAGTATCTTTTTACACTTATTATGAGCTGAGGCAAAAAGGTACCTGTTTTGGTCTGAGACATGGCTTTGATAGAGCCGGAAGAAATGATTCCGGTGGGCAATTGCGGCCGAGCAAGTGGGCAAGAACCAGGGAAACAAATGGAATTTAAGCTGAAATTTCCTGGCCAGGATGAAAGCATCGATGCCAGCCTTATCCCAAGAGGAGACCTCGGATACACAGTCTTTGACGGGAAAACTAAAAATGTTGTTTCAAGGGATGTCACACAGGAAGTCTCGGATCAAATCCCAGTCTGCTCTTTGGTAGCAGGAGGATATTCTGCTGCTCTGGGTTTCTTGGGTAGAGTGGGAGTGGAATGAGATGTTGACGAGAACTACGGCATGGTCAGAGTTTCCAAGAGGGCAGAGCTGCCTGGTAGTGCAAGAGTCTGGGATGGAAGTGAAGCAGAGGTCTAGTAGTGAGTTCCTCTCATTAGGGTTACTGGAGAAACATGTGGAGAAGTCCACCACTTGCGTAAGAGATTGGGTGATTGAAAACTTCATGGTATGGACACCAGTAAGGTTCATGACCAAGTTTTCCAGCCACTTGGTGTGGTGGGCATTAATATCACCAAACACAAATATATAGGCAGATGGATGCGAAGAAATGGCCTTGTCGATATTGTTACAGATGCTATCAAGTACCAAACAGTCAGAGGAGGAGGGGGAGGTAGAAAGAAGAGATAGCTAACCAAGTTTAGAAGTGAGAGACAGAAGAACATGAAAAAATGATCCAGGAATTCAAGAGATGTCACCCTAGCTAGAGGGAGGTGTTCACTGACATAAACACCAAGCCCATGCATATGGATATTGGAGTCCATCCTGAAGAGGGGAAGGTAACCAGGAACGTAAAACTCAGAAGAGGGGATAGAAGAGTCAATGTTAGTTTCACATAGAGCTAAGATATCAGGTGAGTTAGGTTGAAGGAATGATTCTACACCGTACAAGTTAGTGCGGATACCTCGTATGTTTGTGAAGGAGATGCAGACAGGTTTGGGTGTTTTCTGACTAGCTGGTTTAGTTTTGCTACTTTGTTTGCTTGTTTTCATAGTGATTTAGTTAGAGAGGTGTAGAGTAGAATCAGTCAGTCACTGTTTGCAGCATGTGAAGAATGGAGACTGGCGCAGCCTACAACATAATGTAGCCTCAGGGTTGCCCACCAGAGGTTCATGCAAGGACACCCATCCATGCATGATACGGCACTATAGGAATCCCGATATTATTCAACTTTTGATCAGAGCAGCCTCTCAAGATGCTACACAAGATTTTGGGCTCCTAACTACCAGTCAGAAGTAGTAACCAGGAAACCGCCAACCCAGTACCCTCAGAATGAAGAGACGTTGACACCATACTCAATAGCTGCAAAGAGCTTCCAGCTGAACTAACACTAAGACCAAAGGAGAAGGGAAATGAACTGGGAACCCCTTCCTAAACAAAAAACAAGGCGATCACCTCTACTCCTGTTCAAAAGAAGGGGGTGGAGTGTGAGAACAGGCGATAGTAGGTACTATCCAATTAAAAAAAAATTGAATAAGTTTTAACTTAGTATAAGTCGAAACGAAACTTAAAAGCCAAAATAATTTACACAATCTTGTCCAAGTGCACCGCAAAAGTAAGCAGCAAAATACTTAAGTTAGTAACAATAACAAAAAAAAGGTCAATCGACTCGACTTACAATGCAGAGAACATAAGCTGAAAGTTGATTGAAAATTTTGGAAGACAATAATGCCAAAATAAAATTCAACTTTTTTTTTTTCCAGATATTGTAGGCTAGCCAACTGCCTGTTAAGTAGGGTAGAACAGAGGGGAAAGAGAGACTACAGAACATGCGTCCTATGGCCAGGTTTGGGTGGGGGTAAAATGACTGATAGTCAAAGAGGAGCTACTCTTAAATTCTTTCATAGAACGGCATTGCTAAGAAAAGAAAATAAACAAAACCTCAAACCATTTATATCAAAATGAAACTTAAAAGCCAAAATAATTTACCCTGCAAAAGTAAGTAGCAAAATACTTAAGCTAGAAACAATAATAAAAAAAACAAAATAATTTTTTTTATTTTCTCTTCCTTAAAGAAAAAAAAATAGTTTTATTTAGTCTTTGTTTTAAATTTAATGCTTCTTGTCGAATTTTGAGATTAATTGATTTCACATATTATTTCCTCTGTTAAAATGTCTGATTTTTTTCTTCACAGGTGTTTGGGCTGAACAAAACCTGATAATCATAAAAACTGTTATTAATGGGAAATTCAATGAAAGAAACAAATTTTGACTTTCCATCAAGAACAGAGAAATATATGCAATGATTGTCATGTAAATGTAACATCTGCAGTTTTAAAAGCATGACAGTCCTTTATTTGTAAATATTGTAAACCATTGTCATGACTTAATGTGCCATACAGAAAGACCTTCTAGAAACAAAGCATATTCTTGTGAATTTGGTGGATCTGCATGTTGAAACAAATTAAATTTCAAGGAAGCACATGCAGCAGAGAAAGCACACAATTGTGAAATTTGTGGCTCTGTATTTTTACAGAAAAACATTTTGACACAACGTATACAAACACACATTGGGGAAAAAACATACTTTTGTGCTATTTGTGAAGCTGCAATTTTTAGTCATGTCTAATTTGAAATTTCATATACTAAAGCACACTAGAGACAAAAGACATTTTTGTGAAATTTGTGGCTCTGTGTTTTCAATGCAATCACATTTAGATGACCATGTGCGAACACACACTGGGGAGAAACCATATTCTTGTGAAAATTGTGGATCTGCATTTTCACAGAAGAGCCATTTGATTCGCCATATGCGAACACACACTGGTGAGAAACCATATTCTTGTGAAGTTTGTGGATCTGCATTTTCAGAGAAGAACCAGTTGAATTGTCATCTGCTAACACACACTGGGGAGAAACCATATTCTTGTGAAATTTGTGGCTCTGTATATACATGGAAATCATGTTTGGATATCCATGTACGAACACACACTGGGGAGAAACCATATTCTTGTAAATATTGTGAATCTGCATTTTCAACCAAGAGTCATTTGAAGCGCCATATGCGAACACACACTGGAGAGAAACCATATTCTTGTGAAGTTTGTGGATCTGCATTTTCAGAGAAGAGCTCTTTAGTGTGTCATATGCGAACGCACACCGGAGAGAAACCATATCCCTGTGAAGTTTGTGGATCTGCATTTTCACGGAAGGACCATTTGATGCTTCATATGCGAACACACACCGGTGAGAAACCATATTCTTGTAAAGTTTGTGAATTTACATTTTCAGCTAAGTCAAGTTTGAATCATCATATGCAAACACACACTTGAGAGAAAACACATTCTTGTAAAGATTGTTGAACTGCATTTTCAATTTTGTCATATTTGGTTTGTCATGTGTGAATACACAGAATATCCATATTCTTGTGAAGGTTGTGAATCTGCATTTTCTCAAAAACATTTTGGTTCCTCATGTGTGAATGTATAATTGAGAGAAAAATATTCTTGTGAAGCTGTTTTAGTTGTATTTTCATGTAAATCAGATTTGTAGTGCCAAGTCTGAACATAGATGGCAGGGAAACTATATTCTTCTCATGTTTGTGGATTTGTATTTTTGTTGAATTTTTTTGGTGCCATTTTTATTTTTACACATTATTTTAAATCTCGATCAGAGAGAAACACTGATCTTGGGAAATTTGTGTTACTGAATTTTTAGATATCAATGTTGTTCAAGTGAATGTAGGCAAACAATGAAACAAAATGTTAGTCATGTTAGATATTGCAATTTAAATTTCCACACTTGTCATATAACACATACAAAAACACTCTGGTGAGAAGTATGTGGATACATCTATTATAAAGTTACTAAATAAAATTGCTTTTCTATAATATTTTACCATAAAAGAAAATATTTGTTTCAGTTCAGGTGATTTCATAGATTTTAGAAATCAGTAGAAATTTAAAATATTCCAGTTACTTTAAATTTGGTTTGAATAGCACCAATGTATTTTGCTTATTGAGAATATTAAATTTGTTAGTCTGAATAACTATAGGGATGACTGCTAAAACAACCCATCTCCAAATTGATACACAAATTACACAGATACTTGCTGTTTTTTTCCTAGTCAATAAAAAAGGAAAATGGTTGTTACATCTACCATACTTTTGTTCTTTCTTGTTCTGATGTCAGATCATGAGAATCATTTAACTGTATTGATTTTGCTTGTTAGAATCATTCTTTTTTGTTTATAACTACATTTTGTCTTGGATGTATATTGCTGACTTAGTATCATTTTGCTTTGCTATTTTTCTTCATTTCCTTATTGTTTAAGAGTTATGCTTAAACACGTCCTTTTCAAAGCAGATTTGATCCATTAGAATTAAAACTATAATTAAATCTTCATTAAATATTTTTTTCATTTTGAAAACATTATTTCAAACTTAGGTTGCATTTCATTTTTTATGTGGTGAATGGTGTATCTGCACAAATCTTTGCTGTTATCCAGTGTTAATAAGATCAAAGAGAATTTATTTTTTTACTGAAAAATGATAAATCTGTCATATATATATTTGTTTGGGAAAAATGAATATACAATTTTAAACTCTTTCAAATCTTGTTCATTCATGAAAAACTTGATACAAAATAAATGCACATTACCAGGATATTTAAAGTCAGAAAATATTTTTTGATTGTTAGATTTATTTTCTTTTGGAGATAATTATGGTTTAGTGATACATGCCTTACCAATTAACCCACAGACGGACAGTGAGAAAAGGTGGATTCATATCTTTCCCAAATGTACTTGTGCATCAATGAATGTTACTATCTCAACAAGAATCAGAATTTGGATCTGATTAACAATTGAGTCATTATACATTATACCACCTGCATATCCAAGCTTACAGCACCTGGTATTCTGAAGCATTCATCTATATCAGTACAAACCAGGCTGTAGATTGTTTAACTATAGTGATTGTACAGGAAGCAATGTTTCAATGTAAGCCTATGATGTTAGGGTTTTCGTTTACAGCTCATTGCTGTATCTTTTGTTTTATTCATTTTATATTTTTCAATTTCGGTAGCCACAAATTTCTCTAAATTGGTTTGAAAGATATCCTAAAGAATATTTTAATTAGGAGTTTGGTTTTCTTTTTCTTGTATCACTTAAAAAAATGAAAAGAACTTTTGGGAAATGAACATAAAGAAAATCTTATTATTATCACCAGGTTTGAAACTTGGAACCTCAAGAGACCAAATAAAAGTTTCAGTCATAAATTTCCATCCCCATTGTATGCTCCTTTGAAAAACAGAAGTACTTCTTTCTTAGAAAAGTAATATCAGCCCATTATCTGTGAAGTATATAGAAGGATGTTGAGAATATACTATAAAATTCATTCTAGATTTGATACAGTTACTGAACAAATTTCTGTAAATCCTTTGATTAAGGAGTTTGAGATAATTTATTAAGTGGAAAGAAATAAACAAATATTTAATAGATAATTTGATGAATCATTTCTCTGTTGATCTTTAATGTTGATTCTAAATTTATTATTACTGAAAATAAAAACTTTTCTTCAAAAACCTGTTCACTTTTGGAAAAATCTTAAAAGTGGAGTGTCAGCTATAATATACATGTAATGGACATTAATGTTATTAAACATTCAATTAACACTGAAGATGTGTATATATTCATTTCATCCTCGTCAGATCATTAACTTGGAATTGTATTTTTAGATTGGAAAGAATATCCTGTTCAATTTGCTATGCTTTGATATATTCAATAAAGAAAGTATTTCCTCTCATTATTGATGTATGATCAATTTTTTTGTCAGGTTGGGCAATATATATATTACTGTATAAAAGCAACATGTGGGTAAAAATCAATTTCAGCAAGTATACAAAAATAGAAAAAGGCAAAAGATAAGAATGCATCTTTTCTGTGGATTTATCCAGTGAAACAATATTAAGAGAAGTAAAAGTCCTACCAGCATTTGTTATTGGTAAACACAATCTTGATGACATAAGATATCACAGTGTTGATGACAGACAAAAATATAAATGCAGCTATTCTTAAACAATGTAGTAAAAAAAAGAGAAAAAAAAGGAGTAACAAGCCAATGTAAGAATACAGAATGTATGATGGTTAGCTAGAGGGAGAGCTAAATTTGTGATCTCTGAGCCAGCAACTTTAGAATCGAGAAGACACAGAAATTGAAACGTTGCAAGCTTTTTACAATTTGCATTGGAAGTTTTCAGACAAACTACATTCCTTAGTTCCATCAGTTCTAACCTTCACAGCTAAGACCTGTCATGTCACATGCATTGTTGTGAACCACTCTTATTCCTTTCATATTACATTGAGTCCCTTGAGAAAATCCAAGTAAGAATCAGCAATATCATTGATCTTAATCTGGAGGCTCAGCTTCAGTCACGGTCCCACCATTGTAAGTTTGTCTATCTATACACATTATACCTATAGCTAGGAAGAGAAGAGGTGGATTCATACCTTTGCCTAAGTGCATTTTTTGTGAAAGTGATTATAACAATCCTGTTTGAAACTGAAACTTGTGTTCATTTCCACTTCTGAGCTGTTATCTATCCTGCACATCCGAAGTTGCAACACCTGGTATTCTTATATCATCATCCATCTGTACATGCTTGATGTTGTTTAACTTAAATGATTGTATGGGAAGCAGTTTTAAATATGATATGACCATAAGCTTTTAAGGTGATACAGAATCATTTTTAGTCTTTACATTTGTCTTCCCACAACTTTTTATCTCAACATATTTTAGTACTTAATTCCTTAGTGGATTTCTCAACAGAAACTTTGATTTCCTTTCTTTTGTTGTCATACAGTCTCTTCTCTCATTTAATGATTATTTCCCATTAATCTTTAGAATGTAATTTTCCACAGATCTATTTTTTAAAGGAAATGTGAAAGCGAGAAAGCTCATAATTTGATGAGTGCCTTCATCTTAATTGCTTTTATGTTTTCAATTTTTTCAGGTGTTTGTCATAGTAAATAAGCTGAGAATTTTAAACAGAATCTTTTATTCAATTCAGAAGTGTGAATTTTCAAGTTACCTACCTCTCTAAAAACACAGGAAGCAAAGAGCTGCTCTAGAATATAGGAAGAAGAATGCACTGAAAACATTTACAAGAGGTTAGCAAGTGTATATGAAAAAGTTGCAATTGATGTAAGCCAACTAAGGAGATGGCTCAGTAGAGCTAATGAGGATCCAAAAGTGAAACAAAAATCTTATCTTAGTGATAAGCCCTGCACTCACCTGTCAGTTAGTGCTATGATCAAGGATAAGGGCAAATAGCTGATAGAAAAATAAAATATTCAAATATTATTTGAATAATTATTTAAAACTCTGAAAGTGTTCAGGTGAGCCATAGTCATGCTTTTAGTTTAGTACAAAATATTGGTCACTCAAAACTGTGGAAAGTAGATTTTCTTAATGGTGATAGTTGGTTCACATTTTAATAATTTAGTAAATGTTTATACATTCAGGAATAAAAGTTTTCATATTCATTTATACAATGGTAAATGCATTGTATTACATTTTAGAATGTTGTAAACATGAAATTGTTTTTTGTAAATAAACAGTCTAATGGTGTTTAATTATTTTTTGTTTTAAATTATCAAGAACAAAATAGGTATAAATACACTTTCATCGTGTTTAAGTTTTTTTGCAATACATCATTTTTTTTTTTTTTTAGACAATAAACATTGCTGAGGAATAAAGGTAGTTAAACTAATAGCAGTGTCAGTGGGAAACTGACTTTTGAGACTTTTTTTTTTCTTTTCAGGCATGAAGGTTCAGGATTGACAATTGTTCTTTATAATTGTAGTTTGGGTAGGTAACAGTAAAGTTCAGGTAGTAAAGAAAACAATAATCATTTTGGTGGTGTCTGCATTTGAACTTATTAAATGCAGAACAGGTTTCAGTTGATTTTTCCTTCTGCCTGCAAAAAAAATATTCCTAATGGTAGAAAAGTATTATTAAACATCATAAATGGCATTCTTTTTAACTAATATTCTTTAAATTTCTTAATGTATGTTGTATGAAGAAATTCAAAAACAGTTTTTTGATAGACTCAGATATACAAAGACTGTAAAATGGAGTACTTGGAATGTAGAATGCAATTACCTCTTTTTTGATAGGATGAATTTACTTATGTCTTAAGTGGCTCTTGAGGGTTATACATGATAACCTGTTAGTGTGGACAGTTAATTGTTCCTTAGTTTATAATGGTGACAGATATGTGGTTTGGCTGACTGCAGTGGATGATAAATCACACACAACCTAAGACAGATTACCAGGGCTCTATGTTCCTTTTTGGCAAATTACAAATAAAAATTTTTTTAATTTGTGTATTTTGCACTTGGCTTCTTTTTTATACCTGTTTCAATTTCTCTGTTAAATGTAGCCAGCTCATGCATACATGGGATTGGACTCTATGTATTAATCTTTGCATAGTCTGTGGTGTATAAATGCTTGGGTGTTTACTCATGTACACCCGCTTCCTCTCCACCAGACTGATGCATCATGCGACACAATGTCAGTTGTTTAACATGGGGAATCAAAACATGTACACTCAGGTTTAGATCAAACTCAAAATTTATCCAGCCTTCATATACATTGTATCATGGTCAGTATCACAGAGTATCTGGGTTTTTACCCATGCCCTGCCTCTCCACAGAGGCTGGATGTGACACATGATCAGTTGTTTAACTTGTGGAACACAAGTACATACACATGAGTCAAGAAACAAAATTTACCAAGCCCCCACATACATGGAATTGGGCACTTTGCTTGTTTTACCATGGTCTGTGGTATGGAACAGCTGATTATTTAAATTTAACAATGCTGTTTTTTTTTTTCTTTTCTGTAGTAGAGTTATACCTTTCACCTAATATGTCTCGAGCAAATAAATTGTTTGAAATACTGTGATAATTCAAGATAGTAAAAGTTTAAAAAAATTCAGGATTGCTTGTATCATTTAATTTATTAACTTAATGATTATAATGATCGTAGTTGGCCTTAACAGCTAAACTCTTAAGCAAAATAGCAGTTGATGGATTGTAATACAAGGAACGAATTCCTGCTTCAACTTTTTTTGTTTATGAACAGTTTCATGAGAAGATATTGCTTGTAGGTCATATTTACTATGTTGTTCATAATAATATGATTATGGAAACATTGTTTGTTCCAAAATTGAAATGGAAAATGTGAAAATTCTCAGAAAAATTCATTCTGTGAATGCTAAATTATCAATTTACCTAAATAAAAAATATATATTCTTTCTCTTGGTGAGTATAATACTCTTCTTTTTGAAAACTAATTTTGTATTTTTCGAATTTTACATATTTACACCAAAAAATTTAAGGAAAGAATCAAAATATAAAAATTTTATAAAAATAGAGGATAGAATTAACATGTTTTTTAAAAAGTTATCTATGATGAAAATGTCTTTTGAATTTACTCTGTTTGGTTTATTTTCTTGTAAATGGTTAATAAACATAGATCATTTAAGTGCCATATGTGATACATGCTTGGATGATCATATCGCGAAAGAGACATGACTGTTAGGGCAGAGGATTTTCCCATAGTAGTTTGCCATTACTTTCTGTGGTAGACTACCAACCAAGGCTCTAGAACCCAAATGTTGATAGGGGTCGCAGGTTTGAATCCTGCTGAATGACACAGATTTTCATAACAAAATCTATCATAAATTATCAGGCTGGGAATATACTGTTGATTAAAAAAAAAACAATGTCTACTCAAATACGATGTTTGATTAAAAAATAATGTTTAAGCAAATAAATATGTCAGTTATTGAAACTATTTTGTTAATCTTCGGGAATTTTCGTAACATGTCTCTCTCTTTATTTTTAAATTCAAAACTTTTTTATTAATATTCTTTCCTATATGTATATATATATAATCCTCTCAAATAGTTTGCTCTCATTTTTTTACTGCAGGGATATACTCATATTCAATAAAGCAATTCTTAGAGATATCAGCAGCTGTAGCAATACACTTTCTCACACCCTTAGGAGATGAATAGATAAAGTCTTTTTCCTTTTAACTCCATTTAATGACCAAGGTTTTTCAGGAATATTGTCTCCAGCCCACTTTTGAATTGTTGAACATAAAATTTTGTTCGTGTTTTTAAATAGTCATAAAAGTAAGGTCTTCAGCCTGTGTTTAGTTAGCATTATCTCACTCATAGCTCTCTTTTCCTGATGTACAAGTTGAAATAATTTCTCTTGGAGGATTGCTTAGAGTCTGTATTGGATTTGACTAAAGACTTATTCATTCTTTCCGAAGTATGTTTATTTTTCTTCTACATTTTATATCTATCATGTTGTCATTCCCTCAAACATATTACTCACTTGGTGTTTTTGGTCTTTCAACAATCAAAATAACTTCAGCCAAATTTGATTAAACTGCAGCCTGTGTGTAGTTAGGTTTATCCCCCCCCCCCACCTGGCTCCCTTTTCTACAATTTGAAATAATTTATCTTGAGGAATTGTATAATGTATGTATTATATTTAACCATTGATCTACTCACCTATGTTATGATAATTCATCAAAATAGATCTTGATTGTAGGAAATTCCTATCACATATATATGCATATGCAGATTTATCTATATTTATGCTGAAACTTTTTTACATTACTGACAGACAAGACATTACTCTGGGTTTTATTGGTCTGAATCTTGCCGCTTGCCTTATTATCTTTTTATCTTCTTCAAAGAAAAACAGAGTTGTGTTCCTATCAGTGAATTTGCAGCACACCCACTATTTGCGGCTTCTGAATTAATTCCCAAACATCTTCAGATTTCTTCTCATTCATTTTCAAATTGCATTACTCCCCAGAAATTGGGAATATCTAAGAGAATGATTTGCAACTGTAGAGTTAACATATTGGAAAAGTCTACCATAGCAACAAACAGAAAGCTATAATATAGAAAATATCAAAATAAATTTATAAATTAAAAAATTCGCTTTCTCAAGATGTTATAAAGTTTAAGGAGAAATGGTGAGATTGATTCTTAGCTGATTTGCAGTTTAATTGAGAAAGATTAACATGACATGTTGTCCTGTACCAGACAAATTTCCCTGAAGTATTCAAAGGAGAATTAGGTACTATGAAATTCCTGAAAGTTGACATATTCTTGCAAGAGAAATTGACGGCTAGATGGACCTGACCATACCCAGTTTGCTAGAATTTAAGAATCAAAGTGAAGAAAGAAGTTCAGGCATAATGAGCATGAGAACATCACATCAGTGAATTTTGCAGAGTAGGCAGGCTGAATTATTCCAATTGTGAAGATAGATGGCACAATTTAAATCCATGGAGTTAATAAATTGACCATCAACTGAGTTCTGATGATTGGTCACTAACCACCACCAATGAAAGAAAGTTTCTCAGGAGAAACTCTCTTCACATAAATTATTCTGTCTCATGTGTATCAACTGGTGGCTCAGTCATGTTTATGATTACAAATAATAAATAAAAATATAAAGTAATAATGAACATCATAATTAAAACAAAACCACGTTAAAACTTTGTTTCAAATAAATCATCTCTTCTTCTAAGGACATTGCTTATTTATAAGATGAAGTGACTTTCTTTTATCACATGCAATGTTAAATCCTAGAGTAGTACACAAAAACAAAGTTGTCTGAATTTAATTTCCAATTTAACATGCTTTCAGTGTTATTTTTGTCCATGTTTCTTTGTTTTTATTATTCCTGTGAACACTAGGTTATCCCTTTTGGTATGATGTGAATGACCCCACAGGAACACTCCTGCAATTACATTCCTATTACCACTCTAATAGTAATGTTTAAACTTAATAGACTTCTTTTGAAATTTCTCTGCATTGAGTATTTTTCCAAAATTATGGACTTTCTGATTCAAAGACTTCTGAATTCAATATCATATACTGATGAGGTATTAGTGACCAAGGAAAATCATATCATAAACTTGGAGAAGGTATTATAAGGGACACTGATCCAGTTGTTTGAAAATAAAGGTGTTGAGAACCAAATTCTTTCATATTATCTTAGAAGATATTACAATGACACATTCAGTTATCTCACTTGTTCTCGTACAGGAAGTCTTTTGAAAGGAAGATTTGAGTTTGGTGAGAAAAGATTGAGTGTCATGGAAGAAGACGACATTTTGGACATTCATGAAATAAAATGCATGAGTTGGTTGATGTCAATGAAACCATCTAAGAATGATAGGATTTTCTCCTATACTGAGTTTAGAACTGTGAAGGAAAGAAGATTCAACATGTGTTTAAAAAATATGAAGCATAAAATGATAATACTTTCCATTTCCTTCAATATTCTAAATGTTTTTTTAAAAATAACCTCTTCAATATACAATTTATTGATGAAGAAGTGCTAAAAAAATCATAAAAACTGAGGACTTTCCTGTATTTTGGTAAATGTTTAAAAATAGGGTACAACATATTTTGCTTTCATTTTGAAAAAAAAAGAACAAAATGCCTTCATTTTGGTGAAACCTAAAGAATTTGATTGCATATTACTGAATTGCATATATGGTATAGATGGTGTTGTTATGAGTAAATGTCAGGTTTTATAAACTTAGAACTATATCATCATTTTCTTGTTGTTGACTCCATAAGATTACATAATTGTAACATGTGAAGGTTCATTTACGGTGTTCAGGTTATAAAGAGTTTTTCTTCTGTGTATATGTATATTCATCAGAATATAGCATATTTGTTTCTACATGTGTGTGTGTGTGTGTGTGTGTGTGTGTCCAGTGAAATGTAGTAGCAAGTTGTTGTTTGTGGTGTGCTATGTTTTTTAATTTGTTCCCGCATTTGAGTACACGTCAATTGCCTTTTGAGTTAATTCCTTTGTTTCTTGTATATTCTTTTAGTGAATAATATTAATTAAGCCCATCTTTGGGCTGGTTGGTGTGTTGGCTGAATTTCTGATGGTGACGCAAACTGAGATTTCGATCTTCACTAGTTGCGCTTTTCTTTCTTAGGCTTTTTAGTAAATTTCGGGCGGTGAGGGCACCGTTTGTTTAACACCGGCAGGAAGAAATGTCAGGCATCACTTTTCGAATCACACCTCTGAACGAACAATATAAAAATTGGGAAGACTGAGGTAAAAATCATTTTGTGAACAAAGAAATCAGCCAATTTTCTTTGCTTCGTGACAATATTTTTTACTCAGAAAGGTAAGTGAAGAACACAAATTTTGATTAAAAAAATAGTCCTTAATTATTGATTTGCGTTTCCATTTTTTAATTCATATTCTCTTTAGTATTGTTTAACAAAATGAAAATAAAATTCCATTATGATTTTTTCATCATGTTAGATGTTTTGAAGAAATAATATTTTTAAATTTAAAAAGCAAAAGAGTTTTTAGTTGGGTATTTTGTTATTTTTTAAATTTTTTTACAATCACTGTAAAACTGGACATGTCCATTTAAAAAAAACAAAAAAAAACATGTAATTTGATTTCGTTTTGGTGTTTAAATTTGTTGACCCATTAAATTTCCTGCATGTTAATTTTTCTTTAAAATTTTATGCCATATGGAATATAAATTATATTTGATTTGATGGAGTTACGATTTTCTTTTCCTGGAATGTGTGTTTTTTTTTTGTTTTTTTTTAAAACTAAAATTCTTTTTCTCACTCGGTTAAAAAAAAAGCTTTACGAAATGTTAGATATTTACATTTTTATTTCCAAATACTTCCCAAAATAAGCAGCCGATTGCAAAAAAAAAATATCTTTTTTTGGTAAAATTAGGATTTTTTATTTATTTATTTTTTTAATGAAAGAAATTAACGTTGAAGTGGTTGAATCACTGCAGTTGACAAAAAAAAAAAAGTATTTTTTGTTCGAAAAAAAAAAAAAAATCATTTTCAAATTTAACGGCCGTTGTTTCCACTTGATTCGTTTCGGTTCTGTTTGGAAAAAAATTGCTTAGTAAGACTCGGGTGACAAAACATTATTCGTCACTTAGAAAGAAAAAACAGAACATCGGGTTCAAAAGAAATAAATGAATTTGTTGCCTTATAAATTTTACAAAAACAACATGGTCGAAAAGATATTGACAAAATTTACTATTTAATTTACTCCTGTAAGTTAGGTTATTTGACTAAAAAATTAAAATGTCGCCTTCGAAGTTACTCATGTCCAGAAAAAACGGCATAACAATGAAAACAAAGTTTTATTGTTAAAAGTTAATGTTATTAAGAGGAAAAATCAAAGTATTTTTTAATCATTTTATTATTAAATTTTTAATCTTTTTTAACACGTTCGAAATTTTGGTGAAAATAGCTTATTTTTTTATTTTTATTTTCACATCAATGAGTGACCAGAGTTTCATGGAAATAAATGTATGAAACTAATTTTTTTTTTTTTTTTTTTTCCGGTGAAAAAACACATTAATTCAGTAGTAGGGCTCTTGCTACCTCCTCTCCCTTCTTAATGTCCACAGTCACACTCACAGTTTTACTGGCTTGATTTATCAGTATGGGCACTATCTCTGCAGCTTCCACAACCGTTTCACACAGGACGACCTCATTTTCTTCAGGGCTATCTGCCTCCATCCACACCAACGGAAGAACCTCCACCCTTATCTTCTTCCCTGTCACCAGCCTGCCCCTTCCCAACACTGCAGTTCTAAGGGTTGTTTTATATTCTCCTCCATTACCACTGGCCCAAACCCTTCAGGTGGACCTCTAACAGCGTCTTTTTGCCATTTACTTTCAATACAGTGGGGTTGAACTTTATGCTAGCTCTATGGCAATGGAGCCAGTCTTCCCCCAATATCACCTCCATGCATAGATCTGTGGTTACATAAAACTTCTGGATGATCCTTGTCCCTCCTATTTTCCTCAGGAGTTTCACGATTCTTTTTATCTTTATCAGGGTTCTGAGTATCTCTACATACAAATCAGCTAATTGTGCCTGCATCAGAGCATTGACCCTTATGTCCTCTGGGAAAGCCAAACTAGTTAATTTTTCTACTTTTGTTTCGAGCTCTCCAGGGATCTCATTCTTTAACTGCACTAACTTTTGTAGAGCCCTCATAGCCTCTATCGCTGCCCCGTTGTTGGCAAACTCCTGTGTGATCTGCTTCACCAACCTCTCCCGAACCAGGTGGGAGTTCTCCAATGAGAACCAACCCATGAACTCTGATATCTTCGCTATTGGGGCAAAAATCAAATCATTTTCAGATTTTAATGAGACTTTGAGAACTTATTCACAAATTAAACTATTTTATAACTTTTTTTAAAAAATCTTGGTAAAAATATTATTTGTTTGCTTTTTACATCTGTTACTCACCCCACCCAACTTATTTAATTTTAAGAAGTTTTGAGAAATTCATTTTTGTGCCACTCAGTGGTTAAAAGCAGAACTTGTTGGAAAATTTAAATCATCAATTTTTTTCTTGTAAAACAAGAGTCCAAGTTACTGAAAATCTGCTCTAAATTGTAAAATAAAATTTCAATAAAACATGGATATCATGAAATTAGGAAAGATTTTAATTACTTTTAGGGATATTATAGACTTTATTGCCTTAAGAAAAAAATTTTTTTTCAATGAGTAAGGAATTTTTGCAAGAAGTGTTTCATTTATTTTTTTACATTTTATTTAGTCATTTTTATAAACCTTCAGATCTTTTAAATTTCTGCAATACTTTGTCTCTGTTCAGTAATCTTTTTATTGGGTAAAAAGTATATGTAATAATTGTAAATGGAAAAGCTTAATACAAATCATAAAATACTAATATTTTTAAAAAGATTTCCATTTTTTTATGTGTATAAACGTTACTTTTTGTAGGTATGAATATCCGTACATGACATTATCAGAAAATATTAAATAAAAATCAAGAATTGGTATTTATGTCTAAATAATTTCTTTTCAGCCTTATATAACCAATAGATGAAAAATATAATTTTTATTCTATATGCTTTCATTAAACTTAGAAGAATAATTTTATTTTTTATTTATTAGAAATAATTTTTTCAGTTAAATGATACTTTTACATTGAACTATAGCAAATTTAAAACCAAAGTATCTAAAATTCAATAAAACATGAGATTACAGATAATATTTTCCACATTTTATTAAATTACTGAATACTTAAAAATAATGTAAGTCACTCAGATTATATTCTTCAGTTATTATTCAGATAGGATCACAGTAGAGAAACATAAGTCATTCAATTTGTCAACACCCTAAATAAACACCTGCCATGTGAAAAAAAGCATTTTTGCAATATTTTAAACTAAAAGTAATATTTGTTTCAGATCAGATCAGATCAGTTAACTTTAAATCAATTAATGTTCTACAAATAAAATTTCAACAAAATATATTTTATTGTTGGAAGATTTTTAATAAAAAAATTTACATTCTGAAAAAAACTAAAAATCAACAATTTCAAAATGCAAACTTCTTCCAGTCAATATTTGTATAAAACAGAGCAAAGTATTTTACTTACTGGAAAAATTAAGTTTATTCTATTAGCTTGAAATTAAAAGCTACAAGCAAGATTTTTCACTTATTTTTAAATCAATTTGAAACATTAGCTATTATGAATCACTGAAGGGACGTAGAAAAGATATGAAGTTATTTGATAAATTTGAAGATTAATTGAAGTGAATTTTGTAAATGTAATATTTACTTTTTTCTTAAAATGAGGTAACTTCAAAGATTCACTAAAAAGTGAGTGAACAAGAAAAAAACAAAACATAGCAAATTTCTGTTGTCAGAATCTTTGTTATTATTAAGAAGAAAAGCCAAAGAATATTTTGCTGATTGAATTATCTATTTTATTTCTTTTTTGAACCATCAGCATAAACATTGATTGTAAAAATTATATAATTGTAAGATTCTCATGAAAATTTCTGGATTTATTTACAAATGAATGAAATTATCTCCAAAATATTTTGTTTTTAGAGAACCATATATATATATATATATATATAGTGATGCCAAGTCCATGATCAGAGAGGACAATCCAAAAACATATTTCATATAAAATATTAAGCCATTGATCTGTACAGAGAGCTCAATGGATAAATTACAACCACTATAGATGAGAGAAGTTATAGTTGAGTTTGCTTTTATATATATTTGAGTTTTGCTTCATTATTTGTTGGTATCCTAGTAATGCCTTTATTTTCATATTGTTCATAAAATTTTTACAGTACAATTTATAACTCTTTCAGACATTTATTGTTGCTAAAATGCCTGATATAAAATAAAAATTAGTTTGAAGAATAAAAACCTATCATGTTAATAGGAAATTCAAGTGGGAACATTTTTTAACATAACTTCATCGATAGTTTACTTTTTGTTTGATTTCTTCTGTGCTATGGAAAAACAAAAGTAAATTTGTGATATAAAATTCCAAATTATGTCTTTTGATTAATACAGTTGATGAATAAGTGCTATAATTTTCAATAAAATCAGATAATTCTTAAATTTTTGTTAATATTTTTTAAAAATATGATTGTATGTTTACCTGTTGAAGTGTGCATGATGCTTAGATATATCACAGACGCTTTGACATTATTTGCTAAAAGGGATCAGAATGTAAATTTAAATTAAAGGTTGATAATTTTGTCAATTTTTCTAGTTTATTTTTATTTTCATAAAGCTTCACATTACAATAAAACTTTATTGGGTGTGATGAAATATTTTCACATCAGTACTGAATGAGTGTTTCCAATAATAATTGTAATGAATAAGCAGATGTGCATTTTGGTGTAGTGAATATCGGTTTGGAATAAGAATTGGAAGAGCCGAGTTTGAATTCCAATCAAATTTTATTCACTTACACCTAAATACCCTTGGGAAAGGTATTAATTTTTATTTCCTCTTTCCAGCTATGAGTCAAATAGCAGAACAGACTGTGGTCTATAGACCTGGTTAGCAATTGGTCTACCGCAGAAAGCAATGGCAACCTACTGCAAGAAAATCTTCTGTCTGGTCAGTTATGTCTCAAAAAGACATGATTGCCTCAGCATATGTCACTTATAGCAATTAACTGTCTGAATGAATAATGACAAAAGGAGGACTTAGAAACTTATCTGAACTGACGCATTTCATCCTCTGAGGAATTTTATGAAGGCAAATGCAATTATTTTATTGTGTAATAAGTAGTTATTTACAAGAGCAAAATGTTATCAGTTTTTCAGAAATTTAAAGTTTCGTAACACTCAAAAATATACATCAGATTTGCTCAAAAGTCTGAAGTTATGGAGTACATTGAGAATTGTGTCACTGCACATTCTTCATAGCTTGCATGACCTTTCAGCTAAGCTAATAAATATCTGTGCATTTCTAAATTTAAAAATTCTGAACAATCAACATTTTTGCTCTTGTATGTAAATACTTGTCACAAAATAATATTCTCACTTGCGCCTTGATAAAATCCTTCAGAGAACAAAATTTGTTGGCTAAGATAAGTTTTCCTTTAGTCTTTATTCTTATTGTCCTTTAACAGATACACTTCATTAGAAATTTTCACACAATATTTGTAATGTAGAAAAGAATCAGTGAACCACTTTCTAATCTGTTTCCCTTTTATTCATTGTAAGAAATTTAAAATTGTTCATAATAACTTTCATAAAAATTAGACATTTATAGCCTTTGTTTTACTTTCTCAACAGCATCAAGTCTCTTGATTGTGGTAGGTTTGGTTTAATGTATTTGCTTGTATTTACAAGCATGACATTTTCAAAGTAGAGACAGGGTTGTAAGATATGTACTGTTTGACATTTTTACTATACATACACTTTGGTTTTCTTCCTGTAAAGATTGATTGTGGTAGGTTTGGTGTGATATATTTGATTAGTTTTACAAACCTGAAGTTTTGAAGGTAAAGGCACGTTTGTAAGCCATGTTTTACATTTTAATATGTTGATATATGAATTAAGTTGATTAGCATGTTCATGCCTTTTCCAAGCACATTAGTGCAAAGTGATTAAAGCAGTCTTGGTTAAAATTTGAACTTTTCATGGCTATTCATCGTTCCATCATGAAAAATAGTGCCAGATTGAAATAAAGAGAGGCTCTATTTGCTTCAACTTCCCTAAAATATTTCCTGGTGTATACCATAATATTTAAAGGTTAACAACTTTCAATAATATCACTTTCAAACACCTTTAGTTCTATAAAAGTAATGTGAATATCAAAGTTTTTTTTATTAATAACATAAAGATTTTTCATTGTGTTGATATCCAGTTGTAATTTTGGATTTATATTAACAAACCAAAAATTGCCAGATTGAAATCACCATCTTGATTTATAAAACTTGTGTAAAAATAAACATTCTTTGTTACTTAATGTGAAATTGTTTTTTTATATTCCCTTTCTTAAAAAAAACAAAGCTTTATTTAGTCTTTATGTTTTAAATTTAATGCTTCTTGTCGCATTTTGATTTGAACTGTATTTCCCACATTATTTCCTCTGTTGAAATGTCTCTTTTTTTTTCCACAGGTGTTTGGGCTGAACAAAATCCTGATATTTATGAAAACTGTTATTAGTAGGAATTTCAGTGAATGAAAACAAGAATTTTGACTTCACATCAAGAACAGAGAAGTATATGCTATAATCATCATGTGAAAGCTACATCTATCTTTTTAAAAGCATCATAAGAAGTTCTTTATTTGTTGAGACTTCAAACCTTTGTCATAATTTTCATGTGCCATATAGAAAAACACATTAGAAAGAAATCATACTCTTGTGAATTTAGGGAATCTGCATGTTGAAAGAAGTTAAATTTAAAGTGTCAAATAAAAGCATTCTCTAGAGAGAAAAGACATACTTGTGAAATTTGTGTTTCTGTATTTTTACAGAAATTAAACTTAGATTGCCGTATGAATACACATACTGGAGAGAAACCATATACTTGTGAAGTTTGTGGATCTGAATTTTCAGAGAAGAACATTTTGAAGTGCCACTTGCAAATGCACACTAGCGAGATTTTTGAATCTGCAATTTTAGAAAAGACAAAATTAAAAAACCATATAGTACCACACACTGGAGAGAAATCACATTCTTGTGAGATTTGTGGCTCTGTATTTTTACAGAAATCACATTTGGATTGCCATATGCGAACACACACTGGAGAGAAACCATATTCTTGTGAAGTTTGTGGATCTGCATTTTCAGCAAAGACATCTGTGGTATGTCATATGCGAACACACACTGGAGAGAAACCATATTCTTGTGAAGTTTGTAGATCTGCATTTTCAGCAAAGACATCTTTAGCATGTCATATGCAAACACACACTGGCAAGAAACCATATTATTGTGAAGTTTGTGGATCTGAATTTTCACAAAAGTACCTTTTGAATCGCCATATGCGAACACACACAGGTGAGAAACCATATTCTTGTGAAGTTTGTGGATTTGCATTTTCACAAAAGTACCTTTTGAATCACCATATGCGAACACATACTGGTGAGAAACCATATTCTTGTGAAGTTTGTGCATCTGCATTTTCAAACAAGTCATATTTAAAGCATCATATGCGAACACACACTGGAGAGAAACCATATTCTTGTGAAGTTTGTGCATCTGCATTTTCCCGGAAGAACCATTTGAAGCAACATATGCGAACACACACTGGTGAGAAGCCATATTCTTGTGAAGTTTGTGGATTCACATTTTCAGAGAAGTCAAATTTGAATCGTCATATGCGAATGCATACTGGAGAGAAATCACATTCTTGTGAAATTTGTGGCTCTCTTTTTTTACAGGAGAAACTTTTGGCACAACATATGCGGACACACACTGGTGAGAAACCATACTCTTGTCATATTTGTGCATCTGCATTTTCAGTCATGTCTAATTTGAAACGCCATATGCTAACACATACTGGAGAGAAACCATACTTTTGTGAAATTTGTAGCTCTGCATTTTTACAGAAGTCACATTTGGATTGCCATATGCGAACACACACGGGTGAGAAACCTTATTCTTGTGAAGATTGTGGATCTGCATTTTCAGCAAAGACGTCTTTGGCATGTCATATGCGAACACACACTGGAGAGAAACCATATTCTTGTGAAGTTTGCGGATCTGCATTTTCAACAAAGACATCTTTGGCGTGTCATATGCGAACACACACTGGTGAGAAACCATATTATTGTAAAGTTTGTGGGTCTGCATTTTCACAAAAGTACTTATTGAATCGTCATATGCGAACACACACTGGTGAGAAACCATATACTTGCGAAGTTTGTGGATCTGGCTTTTCAGACAAGTCCCATTTGAAGCGCCATATGAGGACACACACTGGGGAGAAACAATATTCTTGTGAAGTTTGTGGATCTGCATTTTCAAATAAGTCATATTTAAAGCATCATATGCGAACACACACTGGAGAGAAACCATATTCTTGTGAAGTTTGTGCATCTGCATTTTCATGGAAGAACCTTTTGAAGCACCATATGCAAAGACACTGAAGAGAAACCATATTCTTGTGAAGTTTATGGAATTACATTTTCAAAGAAATTAAATTTGAATTGCCATATGCAAACACACACTGGAGAGTAAACATTATTTTAAAGATTGTTGAATTGCTTTTTCAGAGAAGTCATATTTGTTTATGCACAGAAGAATATCCATATTCTTGTTAAGTTTGGGGATCTGCATTTTCTTAATAGACAGTCTTGATCCACTATGTGTGAATACATAATTGATAGAGAAACATTCTTGTGAAGCTTGTTTACATGTATTTTCATGTAAATCAGATTTGCAGTGCTAAGTCTGAATATAGACAGGAGGGAAACTATATTCTTCTAATGTTTGTGGATTTGTATTTTCGTTGAATTCTTTTCAGTGCCTTTTTCTATGCAAGCTGCTGGGCTATGGTATAACTGGACAATTGTTTTACCTCATCCAGTCATTCCTTTCAAATTGCACAATGAAGGTAGTATTGAATGGACATGCCTCCCAATACTATCATACAAACATGGGTGTCCCTCAAGGCTCTATTCTAAGTCCTATGCTTTTCCTTATCTACATTAATAATATCCCAAGTAGGCATATACACTGACAACACTATGGCTTACTGTTGCTTTGATCAAAAATCTGTCGAGGCCAACAAAGCAAACTTTTCTGCCAAGCTTGGAAAGGACCTCCAATCTGTGGCAGACTGGGGTAAGCTTGTGAATTTTAATGCTTCCAATACGAAGCTGCTATTTATTAACCATCACAGACAATCGTTCCTACCCGGCCATTAGCATGGGTCAGGCTAGTCTCCCTGAAAGCAAAACAATGCACCTCCTTGGGTCAACTCTCACAACAGACCTCAGTTGGAATGACTATATAGATTCTATAGCTAAACCTGCTGCTACAAAGGTTGGTTCTCTGTGTAGGACCAGGAAGTTTTCGCTTCTTAAACAATCCTGCACATATATAAATCTGCCCATGCATTGAATACTGCTGCCATATCTGGTCGGGTGTTCCTGCTATTCACCTAAGGGTACTTGACAAAATCCAATGGAGAATCTGTCATGTGATTCATCCTGACTTGACAGCTCAGATAGTCACTTTCTCACTGGTGCAGTGTGGCTTTCCTGTGTGTCTTCTATAAATAATTTTACAGCTTCTGCTCCGATAAACTTAGCTCACTGGCACCCCCATATATGAATTTCCTCGAGCCACAAGATTAGCAACTAGGTCGCACACTTTTACTGTGAAACCAATAAAATGTAAAGGCAAATTCTACTATATCAGCTTCTTTTCTCACACTTCTCACCTGTGGAATTCCCTTCTGTTTACTTGCTTCTCCAACAGCTACAATCTTCAAGAATTTAAATGTTAAGTCAATATTCATCTCCTATCTCACTAACCTGCGTCCTCTCTCTCATGCTTCTTTCCCCGTCCACTCCATTCTCATTGGTATTCTTATCCTTCTCTTACTTACCTCCTGACACCCCCTATAACCTGTCACTCTTTCTCATAACTTTCTTTCTATGTAACACCCAACACAACAGTGGCTGTAAAATGCTTTGTTTGGGGCAATACGATTATAAAAAAAAATTTATTTGTACAGATTATTTTAAATTTCCACCTGAAAGAAACACTGAATTTGTGAAAGTCGTGTAACCGAATTTTTAGATATGTCAACCTTGTTGAAGTGAATATAAGTAAACAATGAAACAAAATTTTTGTCATGTTAAGTATTGCAGTTTGAATTTTCACACTTATCATCTAGCACATGCTAAAACACACTGATGAAAAGTGTGTAGATACAGCTATTCCAAAGTCACTAAAAAATATTGCTTTCCTATATTTTACACTAAAAGAAAATATTTATTTCAGTTTAGACGAATTCATAGATTTTATAAATCAATAGAAAAATAAAATATTGAAGTCACTTTAAATTTGGTTTGAATATCA
Organism: Ascarosepion bandense; assembly: GCA_037127315.1. Classification (NCBI taxonomy): domain Eukaryota; kingdom Metazoa; phylum Mollusca; class Cephalopoda; order Sepiida; family Sepiidae; genus Ascarosepion; species Ascarosepion bandense. The sequence goes on from JBBBDQ010029019.1 coordinate 417,461, forward strand.
CCAATGTATTTTGCTTATTGATAATATTAGTTGTTAGTCTGAATAACTGGAAATGACTGCTACAAACATCCCATCCCCAAATTTATGCACAAATTAAACAGATACCTGCTGGGATTTTTTCCTGGCCAAAAAAATGGAAAGTTTTTCGGTTTTGTTTTTTCTTTTTCTGATGTTAGATCACTAGAATTATTTAACTGTATCTATTTTGCTTGTTAGAATCATTCTTACTTAGGTATCTTTGTCATTTATGACTGTATATATATTACTTAATATTATTTTGCCTTGTTCTTTTTCTTTGTTTTATTGTTTGAGAAATTTGAGCATTTTGTCAGTTATACATAAACATGTCAGTTACATAAATTTAATCTATAAGAATTAAAACTATCATTACATCTTCATGAAATATTTTTCTATTTTGACGACTTTATTTCAAACTTAGGTATCCCTATATTTTTTTTTTTCATGGGGTGGATTATGTATTTACAGAAAACTTTTTGCTGATATCCAGTATTAATAAAATGAAAGATAATTTATTTTTGTGCTAGAAAATGATCTCTCATATATATTTGTTTGTGAAAAATGAATATACAATTTTAAAATCTTTCAAATCTTGTTCATTCATGAAAAACTGGATATAAAATAAATACACATCTTTATGCTATTTAAAGTCAGAAAATAATTTTAGATTGTAAGAATTATTTTCTTTTGGTGATAATTGTTTATTGATACATGTTTTACCAATTAACCCACATGTTTTTGTGCATCAGTGAATGTTACTATTCCAACAAGAATCAGAATTTGGCTCTCTGATTAACAATTGAGTCATTATTCATTATATCACCTGTATATCCAAGCTTACAGCACCTGGCATTTTGAAGCAGTTGCCCATATCAGTACAAACCAGACTCAAGATTGCTTAACAATAGTGATTGTACCAGAACCAATGTTTCAATGTAAGCCTATGATGATAGTGTTTTCGTTTAGAGATGATTGCTGTATTTTTTGTTTTATTCATTTTATATTTTTCAATTTCAGTAGCCACAAATTTCTCTAAATTGGTTTGAAAGATATCCTAAAGAATATTTTTATTAGGAGTTTTTTTTTTCTTATATCATTTAAAAAAAAAAAGAACTTTTGGGAAATGAACATAAAGAAAATCTTATCACTAGGATTTAAATATAAAAATATACATTCATCAGATGTCAAAGGTTTTGTTTGTTTTCTTTTTTATTTTGTCAAAAGAGTGTTTTGTCAATGTATTTCAATAAATGGAAAAATAACACTAACACAAGAAAATTTTGAATTTCCTCACTTTTAATAATTATTTAATGAAAGTAAATACTCAAATTAGAACAGAGCCACATGCAAAAATACACTACAATTTTTCAAAATGGTACTAACAGTAAGCAATAACAAAAATGATAGGAAATTGAAAAGAAGAAAGTAATTAGAAAAGGTAAAATTAATGCAAACAGGTCCCTACAGTAACCTCATTATTATAGTAATAAACAACAATTGTGCTGTTTTTGATTCACTGCAAATTTCAAGATGTTTTCAAGATCTATGCATGTTTATAGTGATTGTGCTCAAAACTGCTCAGTCAACTATTAGCCATAGAATTTTTCAAGTACATCTTAATTAGTCACATCCTTCATCCGCTACCAGTATTGCTAACAGGTAGAGTCTCTACAATTTGAACCAATTGAGTGTCTTAATAGTGAGGCATAAACTCTAGAAAATCATTAAGCATTTCCAAATGTGACTTTTGCTCTGTGAGACACCTTACACTGTGGCACTCTGCTTTCAAATTTTGTATGTTGAGCCCCATACATTTTTGCCATAAATCTGAGACCATCAATATGCAAAAACAGGTTGCTTTGAAGATTCAAATACCACAGGCATTTGATGCTGTACCAGTGCTTTTCTTGCCATAAATCTGAGATATAGTTCTTATATATGTTTTTTTTTCTTTTAAGTTATAAGAAAATCATATAAGTAAAAATTTTACTTGTTTTTTGTTTTTTTAAATATAATGAAAATGTCTAAGAAATTGTTTTTGACTACAAACTGATTTTTGTGCAAACTGTAACTATTTATATTTGTTGGGATTGAATGGGAAAAGAGAATATGTCACCTGAATGTTAAAAAAGTTGCAAACAAAATACTAAACTGCTACATGAAATTTTAAAGATTTATGACAAAGCAAAACAAATACAATAATTTTCAAGATGAGCTTATGCAAAAATTTCCTTTTTTCTGCTTATTTAAGAAAATAAAGCAGGATAACATATCCAGCAATATACACATGTGATGTAAAGAAAAAGATTTCAGACAATCTTTGAAAAATTAAAATTTAAGAAATGTGCTTTGTGGCACAGTGGATATCAGCTCGGAACGAGAAGCCAGGGAGCCGAGTTCGAATTCCAGCTGAATCCATTGTATTCACTTACACGCAAATACACTTGGGAAAGGTATTAATCCGTCTCTTCCTTCCAGTTATGGGTTAAATAGCATTTCAGATTGGGTTCTATAGCCTTGGTTGGCAACCAGTCTACCGCAGAAAGCAATGGCAACCTACTGTGGGATAATCTTCTGCCCAGTCAGTCATGTCTGTTTTGAGACATGATCGCCCAAGCATGTATCACGTATGGCACTTAACTGACTGAATGTTAATTTGAGATTAAGCATAAAATACATTAAAAAAAAAGGTTTACTTATTTAACAGCAAAACAAAAGAATGTCACAGAAAAAATGGAGTTCTGATACTTTAGTAATATTGATGTCACAGGAACTCTTTATAGTTATAGAACAGTTCTATAAACAGGTTTCTGTTTCTTATTGGCAAGTTATTCTCAGAAGGTAGTCAAAAATTGATTTTGTTTGTGGGTTGTTACTCTGCTTTTAGGATAAAATGAAGGTCTGTTCCTCTTGGTAATAATATCAAGCTCTTTTGACTTCCTTTGAAATTTTCCTTTGTACCCAACAAACTATATCCTGTTTATGTGACTTATTTTCTTCTGCTTTGAAACTTTTTTGTGTCTTGATATCGTATATCATATTTCCACCCACCCCTAACATGTTGGCCAGATTCTTTAGGTAGGAAATAAAGTCTCCTGACAGACCTTAGCTTCAAATTTTACAGGAGCATAAGCCCATGCTTTTGAAAAAAAATTTTTTAAATTAAAAAGGTGGATCTGGCTTGACAGAAATAATTTTGGTGGTTCGTTACCTGCTAGTTTTAAATCTAAGAGTGTCATGTTTAGAAACTGTCTGGCTTTCTTTAAAATGCATTTCTTTAAAAAGTACATGTAGTAGACAATCCTTGAGGATTGTAACATGTATTTGTTGATAATGTAATTATTAATTTTAATCATATGACAATACTAGTTTATTTTATAAATGACCTACTTTGCTTTATTCTATTCAGTGATAAAATTTTTATGACCATGTAATTCCCTCTAAATATAACATTTTGTAACTTGGAAATTTGTCTAAAACAATAAAAAAAATAAAGTACATTGTAAAAATAAGTCATGATTCAATATAAAAATAAAAGCAAAAGCAATTTTTTATTTCTTTATTTATATTTAAATAGTACATTCTGTGAGCCCAAGCAAAGCTTGGGTGAGGTTGCTACATGCCAGGGAAGCACTTGGGCTTGCTTTGGCCTGGTGCCACCATTGAAGTTCAAATGATTTTCTTAGGATGAACCTATCCAATTTTTTTACTGTTCATTAAATTCATATATTATTGTCACAATTGAAATGAATGATAAAAACAAAAGAATTAAGAAATGGGGGAAAAAAATACAAATAAGAAATTAAATGATGATATCGGTAAAAAAAGTTGAAGGTGTTAACTAAGTTTTGGTTCCTTGTGTCTAAAATCATGAAATTTAAAGACATTTACAGAAGAGTTATATAAAATTTGATGCATAATGTTTCTTCAGGTCCATTGCCAGTGCTAAGGACTCAGTGCTCTCACCACCTGTAATATATGATATTCACTCTACAATATTTATAGAGTTATCAAAAAAATAAATGAAAGTATGACATTTCTTCATGGTCACTGACATTGTCAGTGTTGAGACCCTGTACCCGACCAAATGATATATAGTAATTTACTAATTATATGTGGCATAAAGTCATCCAGTGTGCATTAAACTATTCAGTCATAATTGATAAGCTGAGAGGAGCTTGCTAATCATTACACTATGTCAAATTTCCCCACCACCCAAAATATGATACTGTATGTTCACTTTATCATTTTTATAAATTTTTTATTAAATGCAAAATAGATTGAAATCAAAGTATGTACAATAAGCATCATGTTCTTGAATATCAAGAATTCTTTCTGACATAAATGCTTAGGTTCCAAAAAAATGCTCTGCTCTGCTTTCAAAATTTATCAAAACTCAGGAAATTGTGATTTTAATAATGATTTTTTTTTTCTCAGAATTTTCTCAGCAGATGGTTAGAAATTAGATTTCTTTCTTTTATTTGTTTTTTTTTTCCCCAGTCCTAGGCTTAGTTTAGAAGTGGTTTTAGAGGCATGGATCAACAAATTGTATACTGAATAGGTTATTTTCTTATTAGAAATTAGATTTAATTTCTTAAAGGCATAACTTAAATTGTATTTTCTTTATTGTTATATCCCAGGCTCTTGAGATGAACAAAAATGAAAGAATGGTTTTAACAGCTTAATAAACAACCTTTATTCATTGATCATTTGAGAATAACAAGGATCACATGGATTGAAATGAAGGAATTTCACATGCACGTCAGCTAATCTCTCTCACTTCAGAAGTGGTGTGCTCATTTTCACAGACAAGAAAAGTAACTCAATTGTATTTTGTTGTTGTTGTTATTTATAGAGTAAGGAAATTACCTTCCCCTAACACTATCCCTTTCTAACCTTGTGCTTGTATATTTTTTGGATTTAATTGCAGTGGGTATGGCTTACGTTGTAGTCAAAGGGATTTCCTTGGTGCACTTCTTGCTGTAGTCCTTGGCATTACTTGTAAATTTTGTTGAGGCAGTTAGAAGGTGCCCAACAGGATGTTGGGCACCTTCAAACTGTTGAACAGAAGGTTGAATGGAATAGTTGTAATTGGTTCACATGTTGAACACAGACTGAAGACTGTATATCCTCATCATATGTAACATTTCAGGAATGACATAATGCATCTTTGGGTCCATTTTCATTTCCCGTTGCAGTAATCTTTTCTAGGTACGGATTACATTACTGCTCCATGATAATAGTGAATTTTTTCTTAAATGACTGTTCCTTGTCAGGAAATGGTTTGTAGCTAGATGGATGATATGCAAACAAATTTCATGGATCATTAGTACTTCTGCTGGTGAATTTCTATTTCCACTTACCTCATCGTTAATCCAATGAATAGTGAAAGAAGTTGTGCAACACTTTGCTGACACCTCTTCCAAGTAAGACTTTCCATAGAGAATACATTTAAGGACTGTGTGTATGCCATCCCATGCAGCTATGGTAAGAAAAAAGAAACAGGCCATCCCAATTAAGATATGACAGCACATATTCTAGGCCACAAAATTCTCCTAAGCAAAGAAATAAATGCAATATGGGAACCAGTAATATGGAGTGCTAGAAAAAAAAAAAAAAGTTGTAATCTGATTTGGAAGAAGGGGAGGGGAGAGGAAAAAAAAAAAAAGAAGAAAGGTTTATAAGTCCCAAAAATTCACATGTTTGTGTCCTCCTGGACACATGGGTCAGTGGATAAGAGTGTTGGTTAAACTCAATGTGCTGGTAAAATGACCCAAGAGTTGCAAGTTCAATACCTGTCTCCAGATTGGAAGGTGGGAAACTTGAAACCTCAATGGGATGAAATAAAAAGGTTCAGTTTGAAAATTCTCATCACCATTCTGTGTGTCAATGAAAACCTCATATCTTGGAGTATATGAAATTAATTCTAAAAAATTTGATTAAGTTTGTCTAACTCCCCACTTGTATTAAGTGGGGTTTGATGAATAATTTCGTTCTTAATCTTAATAACATCATATTTAATGTAAATCTCTTGATGCTTCACTTGTTCTGGCTAACCAATTTATGTCTGCCTCTAGTCATCTCTGATTTCATTGGGAATTGTTTGTGCCAGCATACTATTCCATGATGTCTCAGTTCCAACAAAGGAAAACAATGTTTCTTTAATATTTGAAGATTATCTGGCAATTTTGCATTATGTTGCTTTTTAATAAATTTTCAGTGTAGTTGCGGATGTGACTACATAGGTAGAACATCCCAGCGTTTGGATCAGAGTCAAACAACATTTTGGACTCAGCCACAAGTAGTAGCAGCAGCCAACTTGTGAATACTTCCGGATCTTCCATAGCACAGCATGTTATAAATAGCAGGAATTGAGTGGTGAGAACTTTACAATTTTATCAAGGTCCTACTCACTCTTTCATCTAAAGGTGCTAAAGTCCATATACATCAGATCCCGAAGGCCTTTTCTCTGTAAGCAGAGAGAAGGCCTTTTGGGTCTGAGTGTGATTGGGCTCTAGCTTTTCTTGAAAAATATGCTGAAAATAAATTTCCATCATACTCTAATTGTTATGATAAAATTTTACAAGCTTTTTTATGACAAACATAAAATGGTTATTTCTTTTTTTTATATTTAACATATGCACACACTCTTATTTATATAGAAAACATGAGATGATTATAGCAAAGAAATTCTGCTGCCTTTATTGTTCATTATCAAATGCAGCATGTAGCAGTGTTCAGAGAATTATACCTAAAGATGAAAATGATAAGAAAATATTGCATTAAGTTACAACTCTATAATGAATTTGAAATCTACTTTTGTGCCTCACCACCAAAATAACAAACTGTCAAAATGACAGGTTTTTCCTTGACATTGCTATTATTTTAACTAACTTTGGCCATGTTCATTCTTTTAAAGGGCAATGATTAGAATTTTGTTAAAACTTAAACATATTAAGGTAAATTTATACATTTTCTTTTGTTCATGAAAATGGACAACAAAATTAACAAACACTTTTTTTTTATTGAAATGGTTTGCAAAACATTGGTTAATTGCTATCGACTTGAACTTTATAAAATGCTAAACAATTAAGATTTTCATAGTTGGTTCACGTATTTTAATAATTTAAGAAATGTTTATACACTTATGAATAAAACTTGTTTTCATATTTATTGATAAATATTGCATATATTAGAATGTTGAAAAGAAAATTGTTTAATCATTTTTGTTTAAATTATCAAGAGCAAAAATGAATAAATTCACTTTCATTGTATTTAAGTTTTATCACATCATTTTTTTTAAAACAAACATTGTTGAGAAGTGAAGGTAGTTAAACTCATAGCAGTATCAAGGGAAAACTGTTCTTTTGATGCACCACTTTTTTTCAGGCATATAGGTCCAATACTGCCAATTCACTTTTATAATTTCAGTCAGTGTAGCTAAAATAGTAAAGAAAACAATCATTTTAGTGGTGTCTACATTTGAACCTATAAAATGCAGATAAGGTTTTAGTTGATTTTTCTGCTGCTTGCAAACAAAATATTCCTAATGGTAGAAAAATATGATTAAAAACATCATAGGTTGCTATTATTTTTTTTACCAAAATCTGTTTTTAAATCTTATGTATATTGTGTAATGAAATTCAAAAACAGTTTCTTACAGATCCAGATATACAAAGACTGTAATTCTAGTTGTAAGAATGTAGAATGTAATTATCTCCCTTTTGATAAGAGGAATTTACTGATGTCTTAAAGGACTCTTGTGAATCATCCATGATAGCCTGTTGGTGAGAACAGTTAGTTGTTGCTTAGTTTATAATAGAGGCGGATGTGATAACCATTTGTGGTTTGGCTAACTGCAGTGGGTAGCATAAATCTCATGCAATCAAAGAAAGATTAACAGGGCTGTGCCATGTTCCTTTTGTGGATATTACACATAAAACGTTCTTTTTATTTGTTTATTTCCTATACTGTTTGCTTTTTATACATATTTTAATTTCTCTGTATAGAGCAATTTACACTTGTATATTTCAGTGTTATATATAAAATGTTTTGGTGTATAATTCATTTTTGGAATTAATTTCTTTAGGTTATTTCCATCCTTCTTTCTATTGTGTTTAAGTGTTAGGACATTACAGATATACTAATGCCTATAGTGGGCCTTGGAGAATATATTTTCTCCCTATTCAAGCACCCTATTATAATGATAATTTAATAGTTTGGGGTTAATCAAAAAGCATGCAAAAAGCAAATTTCTTGCTGATAGAGATTGAGCAATATTACAAGAAAGATCTGTATAATCTTTGGCTTCCATCCTATATCAACTTATGATTCCAGTGAGAATTCTAAATACTAATTATGACTTTTAATTTACCTAAATATCTACCCATTATTTGTCTGATAGATATTTAGGTATCTTTCATACCTAAATATATAGATATAAAACAAAATCTCTTCCCTCATACTGTGTAAATATGAATACACCTGAAAGTAAAACATTGAACAGTAAAAAATAAACAAACTTTCCATAATTTCTAAGGTCCTTACTATTATCAAATTTTTCTAATATGAAGCTTCAAATATACTTTTCTAATTATTAATATTTTACATTTCTATTTTACCAACTGGCTTTGTTAATATACTGGAACTGCCAGTTACTGTCATAAAGACAAGGCAACATGGTGTTACCTGCATAAGGAATTTAGCTGTTAAAAATGAATGAAATGCCCACAGGTCATATCTATTCTCTGCTGAAACTTAAAAGAAAAACTTGAGCTGTGTTTCAAGTCTGTTTATATAAAAATCAGCAGGACATGCAAATATTGATCTAACCAATCATGGAAATAACTATATTTGACTGCTGAGCAATTTTTTTTTTTTAGTAGTCATGTGTGTGTTCAGTCTGTTTTATTATACTGTGGATTTGCAATTTTGTGTCTGGACCTTGCAACCATTCATTTTGTTACAATGAGAGAGAATGATGTTTTTCACAAATTTTTATCACACAACTTAAAGAATTACTGCAGATTACTATTTCTTTTTAAAGCACCCCACTCCAAAACATGCAAAGTAAATTCATTGCAAGTACAACTGTTTATTTTATTTGCAGTGCAAAGTGTTTTAAGTTATTCTCCAGCTTTGTGAGAACAAAAGAACACAGCAAAGTTGCATAACTAAATTCATCCTTCAAAACAAAGTGGTAAATTTTGACTTGTCACGACAGCTGTCAGCCCAGGGCAGATCAATGCTTAGAAAAATGCCAGGTCTTCCATTAACAAGGAAGTGTTATTCCACCAGTGTACAAACTGCTACTATGGGTAACTTCAACACATTATATACCTCAACTGTGCACTATAAAGACAAGTTCACAACTCCAAGAAGAGATCCCCAATAAGGCAGATAACAATTCAAAGGCGGCCAAGTCCACAGTGAAGTATAACAAAAGCCAAGAAGTCAAAATTTCCACCCCTCCACAAAAAAAGATATCAAAGTTTAGTAAAATAAAAAAGTGATATCAAATAACCTAACACAGAAGAGAAACCCCTAACATTTGAAAACTAAAATGATCAGCTATATGACAGAAGTTGTTAGAAATTTTTATCTTTTCCAGTAATGAATGATTGTTTTTTTTTTTTTTACAGCTTATCAACCCTTTGTGGGTTATTGAAGCCAAAACATAATTCGAATTAAAAGAGGTTACTTACAGTTCCCAAGTGGTCCCCTATCTGATTTGTTTTGACATTGCTTAACTTTGGTGATCAAGTGAGAATATGTTTTTAGCATGATTTGACTAGACTTTCCAGTAATATAAACATTTTATACTTATTTCCTGACATATCTCTTCCGGATTTTATTTATTTTTCATGCTTAAAGCTACAAAAAAGGACTAAACTTCAGTTACAAGAAGACAATGTTTAGTTAAAATTTAGTTATGGATATGAGAGCAAAAAAAATTACCAACATTAGTAAAGTTCCAAAGTTACAGGCATGTACCTCCAATGAATACTTTTTATGGCGAGTTCAGTATGGTATACTTTTGACCTGTTATTATTCTACTGCCAAATTGCGCTTCTGTTTTAATGTGGTGTAAATATAGTTTTTTCTATGGATGTACTACTGAAAGAAATTATCTTCATCTATGTTATTCTATAAATCATAGTAAGTGGTTGGAAGACATTAGTTATTGAAATTAAACATGATCAAATAAACTTGCTCTTCTGTGAAATCTTATTACTATTTTGTTTTTTAGAAGACAGTTTTTTCTAATGGTTAGACAGATTTGATTGAAGAATTATTTATTCTATTAGAATCATTTTTCTTTTAATGCAAGACTACCTATGCAATATTACATTTATAAGGGCTTTTAAAAAATTGTTTGAAGCTCGCAAATTAAGTTGTTCAGTTAAAATTGAATAGCACATTTGCTGATTGGGCTATCAATATAGATTTGATACATCATGATTTTTCAAGATCTCTATATCTGTATTAAAGGTTTTTGGATATTGAAAATAATGAAAACTGAAGTGAGCTTTTTGCCAGCAGTTTCTTTCTCTGATAATGATTCCAGATGGAATCACAAGCTGTGGTTCTTGAGCGGCTTGTCGGGAAAATAAGAGATGCCTTCCAAAAGCTAAGCAAAATATTGAGAAACAGAAAAATTTTGTTAAAAAGAAATGAGTACTGAACTGTTACATAATATTGGTCCTTCTATATGGCAGGACAATCTCATCACAAATAGAGAGACTTGAAGTAACAGAAATGTGATTTTATAGAAGAATCCTAAGAATACAATGAACTGAACATGTCAGCAATGACAAAGTTTTTGAGAGAAAATGGGAACAAGAAAGAGACAGAAGCAGTTGAAATTTGTAGATAACATAATGAGAAAAGAGAGCTTAGAAAACTTGCTACTCACTGGACAGATTGAAGGCAAGGGGGATAGAGGAAAACAATGCATAGCCTACCTAATGAGCTTGAGTAAATGGATGGTAAAACAGAGTTTAGGAGAGATAACAAGAAAACAAAATTTATTAAGAGCGACAAGGAACAGAAAAATTATGGAGAGCCATGATCACCAACATCCTAAATGGACACATCACATAAAATAAGGTGAAGCTTAAGACATTATTGGTAGGTAAACACTTTCACTAAGAAGCACTCATTGATAAACACTTAACACAAGTATGTTACAACATATTTATCATATTTGCATCCGGAGTTGGAAAAAATATTGTCTGATCTGATTGTAATTGAGATTCTTCTAAAGGTTTATTTTCTTCAGTATTTGTTGTAAGAGGACCCAATAAATCTTGTTGCACCTTGTATACAACAGAATGTTCATTTACTTCTCTAGAATCTGTTGGTAGAAGCTGTGCTAAGTTTACTCGTTCTTTGGAGCCTTCAAATGTTTTCCTTTTCTCATCAGTGCGTGATTCTGGATGTACCGTTTGGGAAGTATGTGGTTTTGAGTCTCCAGAGTTTTCACTTTTATTTCCAGTATGGATTAACATATGTTGACTGAAATCAGAAATATTAGAAAATTTTAAATCGCAAATTTCACAGAGAAAAATTTTATCACCCATATGCGTAAATAAGTGCTGTTTGCGTTCTGTGCTACGCGTAAATCTAGCTCCACAAATCTCACACTGAAATGGTTTGTCTCCAGTATGTGTTAATTTGTGCCGTTTTAAAACAGAGCTCTGAGAGAACTGCAATCCACAAACATCACATAGGAAAGGTTTCTCTCCAGTGTGTGTAAGCATATGTTGCTTGAGATTAGAACCACAGGAAAACTTAGATCCACAAACATCACAGTGGAAATTTTTTTCTCCTGTGTGCATAACCATGTGTTGTTTGAGATGTGAACTCTGAGAAAATGCTGATCCACAAATCCCACAATGGAAAGGTTTCTCCCCAGTATGTGTTAACATATGCTGTTTAAGATTTGAACCACATGAAAATCTTGATCCACAAAGTTCACATTGATATTTCTTTTCTCCAGTGTGTACAATCATGTGCTGCTTCAGACCTGAACTTTGTGAAAATCTTGATCCACAAACATCGCAATAGTAAGGTTTTTCTCCAGTGTGTGTTAACATATGTTGTTTAAGATTGTAGCTAAAGGTAAATTTTGATGCACAGACTTCACATTTGAAGGGTTTTTCCTCAGTGTGTGTCATCATGTGTCGTTTAAGGTGTGCCTTGCGGGAAAATTTTGATTCACACTGCTCACAGTGGAAAGGTTTCTCTCCGGTATGAGTTCTCATATGCCGCAGAAGAATTGAGTTACTGACAACCGGCAATCCACACACATCACATTTCAAAGATTTCTTTCTTTCAGAAGTATTCATACCGGTGAACTGGAAATAAAAGAGAAGAAAGGAATTAGCCAAGATTCAACAATAAACTATATTTTAATGCAAATAAAAGAAGCGCTGGTAGTTAATTACCAAATCACATTACATTGAGTAGCTTCTCTTACATTTCTCTCCTATTTAATTGAAAACTACTTGATGGTACAAAATACAATAAAAATCATTCCAGAGCTAGTCAGCTTATTTGTATACAATTTTGAAACAGTTTATTAAAAATCAATCAATTGTTATCATTCAAGAGAGAAAAGAATACAAACAATGCAGAGAATTGATAATTGAAAACATCTCTGCTTAATGTCAAGCAGAGATATCATATACACTGATATGAGAAAAAAATTTCCCATAAATAGTTTCTCTGAAATGAACAATTTAAAAGGAATGAACCTTTGTGCCCACAATAAGACAGTTTCAAAAAACGATTTTTTGGCTTTTATTTGAACTATTTTCACTCTTTAGCCATGTTTATTTTCAAAAGTGATAATTAGAATTATAATAAAATCTAAACATATGAAAGTGAATTTATACATTTCTTTTTGTTTTTGAGAATTTATAACAAAAATATTACACACTATTTAGTAATTAGATTGTTAAAAATAATTTAATATTTGCAACATTCTAAAAACTATCAAAATTAGAACTTATGTGTTATGAAAAGGGTCTGAGTGGGAGTGATGGAAAGCTGAGTCAGTGTAGTTTGAGTGAAGCTTTATTCTACTAAAAAAATCTATTCCGGTAGTGAACTGTTACAAGAAAATGGCTCACTACATCATGGAGACAGGAAGACAAAATGAAATCGAAATCATTCAGTCCTGAAAAGTAAGAGAAAGATTAAAGAGTTTATTTTCACCACATTCTCTGCCACCTCAGAAAAATTCAGGTCCATACTTTCTTCTGGAAGTGGGGGGGGGGTTCTATGGGTGTCTCTGCTCAAACTAAAAATAGAGAAAAGAGAAAAACAGATGTTCAAAGCTGATAATTTTCAGCTAAATATGGAAGTTTTTGACAAATTCTAGAAAACATTGAAGACTCAATACATCAGCAGCTTCTGAAGAGGTCCTCTTGAAACCATCCAAGGGCAGAGGGTGAGGAGATGTAGGAGTGGAATTTTCAGTGGCATGATTTTCGAGGGTAGCTGAATTGTCAATAAGATTTTTGAGAGCACTCAGCAGATGAGGAGTAATAGTAGTGTTAGACTGGATAGGGGCATCTATTGGATCAAGTTCTGTGTGTGAATTGTTTGTTTTATCACCCAAAGGTGCAATATGGCATAGAGACACTTGTTTCTCATCCATTATTAAGTTGCATGTAGACATAGTTCGGATTGACTTTGAATATATCAACTGTCTCAACTAACGGCTCATATTTACTCCTGCATACATGGCACTTCAGGAGCGCAAATTTTGATTTTGTTAACCATGTTGGTATGGAATCCCCAGAAGCTGATTTCCTTTTGAAATTAAACAAACGTTCATGAGGAGCACAGTTCAAGGCAGTGGAAAGCAATGAGCAGAAGCAGTGGAGTGCTACATCTAGAACCTTTTCCCAACTAACAATAGGAGATTACTCGACCTTAGAGTCAGGTTTACCATTTGCCAGATGATACCATTGTATCTCTCTGCCTGTACATTGCCCTGTGTATTAAAGACAGTTGTTTGGCTGGTAAAAATGCGTTGAGAAAGTAGAAATGCCTTTAATTTGTTCGACATAAAAGCTGTACCACAATCAGAGTGCAAAAAAAGGGGTTTCCAAAAATGGAAAATAAAATGGTTAGATGTTTCTTGACAGTCAAGGGTAAGTGAAAGGAAAATGGGATTATTTGTCAACCACTGTTAGTATGAACCGATTTCGAGAATTTGAAGGTAAAGGTCCCCTCAAGTTTATACGTAATCTTTTAAAGGGTTGGCTTGTTTTTATGAGCGTTTGAGAAGGCATTAAAATGCAATGAATCTAGGCTTTATCTCGGAACACACTTGGCATGACCTGGTTACCACTCTTAAATCTTCTATACAGAGTGTGGCATATTTTTACTTCTAACAGAATGCAATACTCGGGTTACCGCAGGGTACTTAAATCTTTATGCAAGTTATGTAGTTTGTCAACAGAGATAGTAAAAGAGCAAATTCATGATAAAGTGTCCACAGCAGCATTTTGTTTTTCCTGGATGATACACTATGTTGTAACTGTAACAGGCAAGTTCTAATTTTCATCTTGTGATCTTCTCATTTTTTATCTTGCTTTTACTTTTAAAATTGAACATGAAGGAGACAGATTTCTGATCTGTGATGAAAGGTATATTTATGGGTGAATGCTGATGTAGGAAATTATGCCCAAGAACAACATCACAGTATAAGTTAACCATAATGGACAGCTTGACATGACTGTACTCTCTACCAGTTAGATTAAGGGATACTATACAATGTCCAAGAGTAAAGGATGAATCGGAACTGCTAGCCATAAAAATTCTTTCTGAACTCAGCAAAATTGCCAATCTGAGCCTTTTAATCTTGTCAGGATGAATAAAATTTTCTGAGCTGCCAGTATCAATATTTAGAAACTTGCCTTTGATTTTTTCATGCAACAACGAGCAAGATAGACTCTGAGTAATTATAAGATGGAATGAAAGAAGCAAGAATACACTCACCGGGGTTCATAGCAGCTGCTGTAGGTGATCTGCAGACACAAGCAAAATGTCCTTTCTTTTTGCAATTTTTGCAAATGGAGTTTTGAGCAGGGCATCTAATTCTGTCATGTTTCTAATTCCCACAGAAGCATTTTTGTCCAGAGATGGTGGTCATGGTATGTTCCTTATAGCACCCAGGCTGATCATCATTGTTAGTTACTTCAGTCTGAACAGTGGAGACAGATGCGTTTAGTGAGTTCTGTCAAGAGTAGGACACTAATTGTTTCTGTGCCATCTCAAGTGTTAGTGCCTGGTCATATGCAGTGCCTAGATCTAGTTTCTTGTTTTCCAGGAGTCATTGTCTGATATGATGAGACAAAATTCCAATGATGAATGTGTCTCAGATGTATTTGTCCCTCGCTTGTATTGCTGTAAGAGCCTGGAACTCGCAATCCTTGCCAAGTTTCTTTAAAGCTTGCAAATACTGGTCTACACTCTTGTCAGTCTGCTGACAATGAGTTTCCAGCAGATACCTCTAGAAGATGGTATTTCTAGGCTGCACAAACACTCCTTTCAGAACGTCCATGGCTGAATTGTAATTATCAATGTCAGAGATGTGTTTAAAGATAGTGGGAGAGACAAGGTTGATGAGTACATTCAGTTTCAGCCTGTCTGTCAGTGGAGTCTGTTGTTGTATTTCACCAGTTGCTTCGAGAAAAATATGGAAGGATCTTTTCCAGTGTTGCCATGTATCGGCCAAGTCAAGTTTATTCAGTTCTAGATCTAGGCATTCTGGCTTAAGGTATTTTTCCATCCTGATATATTTTTTGACAAAATAAATTGTTATGAAAAGGGTTTGAGTGGGAATGGTGGAAGGCTGAGTCAGTATAGCTTCAGTGAAGCTTTATTCTACTAAAATATCTACTCCGGTAGCGAACTGTTACAAGGAAATGGCTGACTACATCGTGGAGAGAGAAAGACAAAAACAAAAGGAAATCATTCAGTCCCGGAAAGTAAGAGAAAGAATAAAGAGTTCTTTTATTATTTTCACCATATAATGCAATGCAATATTTATCATTTACTATTTTATAAATAAATATAAAAACAATTTTTATCCACAAATTTATAAACATTATATTATTAAAATACGTGAACTATTTATAAGAAATCCTTATTTACCATTTTATAAAGTTTGAATCAATTGACAATTAGCTGATGTTTTCCCAACCATTCCAGTAAATAACATAATAGTGTAAATAAACCATCTAATAGTTTTTATTATTTTTGTTGTAAATTCTCAAAAACCAAAAGAAATGTATAAATTCACTTTTATATGTTTAGGTTTTATTCAAATTCTAATCATCAGTTTAAAACAATAAACATTGCCAAAAAGTGAAGGTAATTAAAAACCATCCTTTTGAGACTCCATTTTATTGCAGGCACAATGATCCATATTTGCCAGAAAATCATACTCTCTCTTCACCAATATCCAACAAAAATAATCTTACAAAAAACAAGTGAAGTGAGGGAGTTAATCTTCAGCTATATTTGTATCCATAGGGAATATGAGAAAATCCCAAAAGTATAATAATTGTATTTTATTATTTGAAGTGGGGAAGAATAACGTTAATAGCCATGCTTATATATATATATATATATATATATATATATATATATATAACATTTCTTTTTCACTTAAAATCAAAAAAGAGGCCAGTCAACAAATATTCTTTAAGGAGGTAATCAATACAAAACAACCCAGAACATTAAGTCCTAAAGGATCAATATCAGAAAACACAATATTTCAGAAAAAGTTGTTATATATATTATGAAAAAAATGATGTAACAATGCATTCTTTATTAAGTGATATTAAAATGATAACAAAATCTCAGCATAGAAAATATGGGTGGGGGAAATGTGAATTTTAGATTTTATTAATATGTTTGTCATATATAGTAAAGACCAAGATATTTTTTATTACTAAAAACAACCACTTTATTTCCCAGAAATTATCAGGATATAGAAAGCATTTGTTGAATTAATTTTGCAAAAACAGTACCTTAGGAGATAAAATATTGTTCAATTGAAAATCAAATGACCCTGCAGGATTCTCTATTGAAGAGAATATTTTAGGTTTGGAGATGTACCTCAACTCACTACCCTAAATATTTCTCCTATATTCAACAAATAAATAAACATTAGGTATCTATACATGCATTGACAATTCTCTAGAACTTCAATTCTTGGAATCATTCCATTATGTCAAACTTAAGTAGCCATGGCATTGACTATATAGAATACAAAAATCTATGCTATCCAATTCTTAATGAAATAAAATTGATACATTGAATCATGCTTATAGCCATGTCACATTGAAATACCAGTTCTTGTCCAATCACAGAAGTTAAGCAATGTTGAGTCTAGTCAGTACCTAGATAGATAAATGCTTGGAATTACTAGTTGTTGTAAGCTTCTCAGAAGTTGGAAAGCTGAGTTCAAATTCCAGTCAAATATATGCAAATACTTTTGAGAAAGGTATGATTTCATCTTTTCTCCTCTCAGCTATGGGTTAAATAGGAAGATATATTGGGTTTTATATCCATGGTTGACAACCAGTTTACTACAGCAATTTTTTTTTGCCAAGTCAATTATGTATCAAAAAGAGACATGATAGCCCAAGCATGCATTATACTTAACATCTAAGGAAAGAAGAAAACCAGATTCATTAATTATACTGTATATATTATTTAATGATATAGTAGATGTTAGAAGTTAGAATACTAATTAATCACGATTTAGCAATAAAATCAATGCAAAAGTTGGATATATTTTTTGGCAATTAAACTCTCCACAAATGGAATTCTTTCTGACATTGCAAGCCACATATTTAAGGCTATGTTGATTGACTGATTTTGTTTAGCAGAATATCACCCTCTGTAGGTTATTTAATGTCAAAAACTTAACATTTTGAAAACAATTTTATTGCTATGAATAGGTATTTCTATACTTTCATAATGTTTTGTTTTAGTTTAAGGGATTTAGTATTTGCCCATAGCTAGGACTCTGACAGGTGCTACCATCCTGGGTCAGAGTAAACCTAGGAATTTAGCAATTAAGAGGTGATCTCATGCTCCTCAAAACCTCCAAAATCTCAATCGGAGAAGTTGCTACCAGATGTAGATTATCATCATACCTAGTACTCTGGATATATAGAGATGAGTATGATATTTCATATTATCAAAAACCTTGCCTCACATATGTATGCAGTGGGAAATAGTCTCAATCATTCAGGTTCATTTGTACAAATTTTGGGTACATAATACTGCTGCAAATGTGGAATGTTGTATTTGGTCTGGAGGGCTCCAAATTGATTTTTTTCCATAAATCTCTTAAATAGACAATAAATCACATTATTAGGTAGAAGAGACAATAAACTATTCCCTTAGACATTTATATCCACAAAAAAACAAAGTCTCAAAAGAATATTTTTCCCTTGATGCCACTTTTATTTTGACTACTTTCACTCTTCAGCAATGTTTGTGTTAACCAGAGATGATTGGAACTGTAATAAAACCTAATATGATGAAAGTAAATTTTCACATTTTCTGTTCTTGAGAATTTACTACAAATAATACACACTATTTATGTTTATTTACACTATTATGTTTGTTGGAATGATTGGCAAAACATTGGTTAATTGCCAGTTGATTTGATTACTACAATAATTTTACATTTATAATATACTAAAAACTAGTACAATTAAATTCATGCAATATTTATCATTTACTAATTTATAAAGAAATAAATATGAAAACAACTTTTTATTCATAAATTTATAAACATTTACAAAATTATTAAAATATGTGAACCAGCAAAAAGGAAATCATTACTTACTATTTCATAAAGTTCAAATAAATAGCCAATTAGCCGATATTTTGCCAACCATTTCAATAAACTATCTAATAGTGTTTATTGTTTGTTGTCAATTCTCAAGAATGAAGAAAATGTATAAATTCACTTTCCCCAAGAACTTTTTTCATTCCCTAACATTTGCAATAACAACTAAAATGAAACTGAACAGTTTAAAAGAATACCAAGTTATACTGTGTTTACATTTATATTAGGGAGATGCATGTTTGTATCTTGTTAAAGAGCACATTTTCTCTATTAAAGTCTCTTAAAAAATGCAGGCCAATTGACATCAATTATTTTGTTAAAAACAAATGAAAACACCTGTGCATTCACTAAATATAAGACTTATACTAATGAAAAAATCCATTAATCACTTAGAAATTACTTTCTTAAAATTTTACATGAAATAAAGTTAGCTGATATAGGTTTCAAAAGATCTTAATGGAAGATGTGTTTTCCATCATAAGTGTAATTAAACTTATCTCAGAAATATATATATATATATATATATATATATATACATACATACACACACACACACACACTGACAAGTAGGTGTTGAAAGATCCTTGGCAAGGTCAAAAATGGATAAGATACATTATGATTTGTCATTTGCCTAAATTTTGGAAAATATCTACACAGAGTTGTACATAATCAATATCTGAAGAACAAACAAAAATATTGATTTGATTTTGTAATTATTTTAAATCAATTTTAAATGCAATCTTCAAAAGTTTCCATTTAAAACATTAACAAAATTTGTGGAACATTGTAGGATCCAAGACTTCCACAATGTACTTCTTATCTTTTGCTATAATTTTATATTATATATGAAAATATACATAAGCATAACACTGAATGTTATTACCTTCATTTGGGGAGACAGATGTTGTGGGGGTTTGACAACAGAGATTGAACCTTTCTGCAAATATATATTATTTGCTTTTGGGTGTGGCTTGTAAAAAGTGGCAGTTTCACAAAATAGCAAATGACAAAAACTGTGCACAAAATATGTTTCTTATTGAATTTCAAAATTTTAAAAATCATATTACAATTAGTGATATGTATCCACACAGAGTAAATATTGAACATGAGTACAGTTAATAGCTAGATAATATATTTCACCAGTAGCAACAGTGATGCGTGTAAAAAAGCATGTTCCGGCTTAGGTTGGCAAAAATACATAACCACTAATGATAATAATGTCTTTGTAGAAAATAGTGTTTTTCAGCTGAAAACAAGCCCTATCAAACAGTGTCATTGTGGTGATTAGATAGGTAGTAGTAAAGTGTATTGAAATATACCCTTGCCTCTTTACTAATAGAGTAACAGAAAAACTTTCTCTCAACACATACATACTTTTTCCCTCTTTCTATTCTTCCATATTTCTAGTAACTTAGATTATAACCCGGACATAGCTTATGTGGTCAACTGACATCATGCAAAAGTCAACCAATGAATAACACCCCTGCCAAAATCAAAGCAGAACCACAAAGGTATTAAGTAAATATAAAAAAACAATGAATATGTGCATAGCCTCTTTTCCTCTATTCAGTTGGTCCACAGTTCACACGTCTGTGTGGAGTTTGCATCAGCCATTGGAGATTAAACCAACACACCAACCAGCCAAAGGAAGATGTGCTTAAATAATATTCACAAAACAAATAAACAGAAAACCAAGGAATTAATTCAAAAGACAATCTACACACTCAAATACCAGAAGAAATTACAACATATCAGATGTAAACAGCAACCTGTTACTACATTCCACTGGGGACACACATGCAGAAACAAATATACTATATATTCACATGAATATACATACACGGAAGAGAAACTGTTGAACCTGAACACCACAATAATGAACAATAACATTAAATTCACATATAACAAAATAACTTTATGTCGTCAACAACAAAAATAAAATGGTGGTATATTTATAACCTGGCCTTTATTCATTATCACAACCCTAGAAGTGTGTGTGTGTGCGCGCACGCGCGCATGTGTCCTTTAATGACATAAATTATATTACCATTATGCTTGTTCCTTCGTCAGCACACATTTTTCTCCCTGTCACTACCTCATAAATAAGTTATACCCTGTTTTGATCGCAAGTAAATACGTACAAAATATCAGAGACGCTGTTTGGTTTCAGAGAGATAGATAGATAGAGAGAGAGAGAGAGAGAGAGAGACAGTTAAAGGAGACAATATTGCTCTACAAATCATACGTTAAAAAAACCAAAAAGAAAACAAACAAAACTAAGTCTGCTTCGTGTGAAATGGAAAACGTTGTAAATTTTTAATTTTTTCATTTGTATCCGCTTCTTTATAGCACCAAACATTCAATTCATTCATTTATTGCGATATTTAACTACGGTTCTTAAACAAACATGTAACGGTGCAAAGGGGATTTTTCACTGGTATTGTATCGTCGAAGAACACGTAAAAAGAGCTTTATTCAATCATTACACCGCCATTAATGAAAGAATCCATAAGAAACCCTAAATTTTTCTGATACTGCTCGTTATGATTAATTAAAATAAATGACGTGAAATTTTTCACAGGTATAATAAGAGACACACCATATTTTTTTTATTCAGATACAATTTAACAACTCAAGGTAAGGAACTTTAAATCCCATAAAAACTAGCTGAATATAGTTTTAAAAAAAAAGAGAAAAGAAAAAAAGCACAAGAGTTCATGAGAGACAGAGAGAAAAATTAAGAAATTGACTACCTTTTTTTTGTGGTTGAATGAAGAAATCATTTCCCACCAACCAGCAGTTAAAGCGAAGGATTTTTAATTTTTAGATTAGAGAATCTTTTCGATTTTCAAGCAGACACTCTGCATTTGGAATATATTGGCGTTATCTAGCCTCACATATTGTCACATAAAAAAGCTAAGAAAGATTTCTCGCAAAATAAAACAGAAGAATAATTTTTGTAAACAAAAATAAAAAATAACTTTGGATACGTCATTTTATCTTAAGACTAAGAGTCTGGACGATTGGAAACAATTCCAGGTTGCTGCGAAAAAAGCAACAATAAGTAACACGGGCAAGTCTTGTTTTCACTTTCATTATTTTATTTTTTTTATCATTAACTACCTTAAGTTTCTTATCAAAGGATGTAACTACATTACAATAGCATTTAAAAACGACTATTGTGCGGAAAAAGAAAAAAAAACGCAGAAAATATTTTTTCATCGTTATTAAATTTACACAAACAAGTAATGTCCCAAGACTCGGAAGTTGTTAGTTACTTTTTCCCTTTTTTTTTTTTAGCATAGTTTTATTTTGTTTTTCAACTTTTTTTTTACCATCACTTTTTGTTTTTAAATTACCGAGAAAATTTTATTGATGTATTATTGGAAATTGTTTAAAGTATAATTTACCGCTTACCTTTCTTCTCTGTCTACAAATGAAGTCTAAAGAAAAGCAGACGACAAAAAAAAAAAAAAAAGCCAGGAGAATTTTGTTGTTGATGTAGTCGCGAATTAACTTCTCTCTGAATTGATTGTTTTCTTTACAAGCGCTGTTTAACTTTTTCCTCACTCAAAGTAGAAAACCATATCACTTTCAATCCAATAATATGTCTAGTTTCCGATTCATACACTGATAACGTAACGCATGTAAATGCTAAAAAATGCTGGATGTGAAATTTTAAAATAAAGCAGGATCATCGTCTGTTACGTAGCAAACAAAAAGGTCAGTAGCCGGTGTAAATGGACAATCAGTTCCCAATTTAAAATAGCATCAATAGCAATGCAATAACAGACGTCAACTGTGTCACAGACGAGTGACTTGGTTAGCAAGCTTGTCTTGTAAGTTTTCTTCGTGCAATGTGTTCAATCCTCATTGGATGACCAATTACTATTTATTTGCCCTGTTCAGTATATAATTATACTTTGAAACTGTCAGTAACTTCTGCATTGATTCTTGATTACAGAAAATCATTTTATAGCAATCGTTTTTTAAAATCTAGATAGAAAAAAAGATGGCAATTTCATGCCTTCAACAAAAAATAAAGTATTGGTGTGTCAAAAATAGAATTGTTTCCTTGGAACCACTGTTACAGTATAAACTTAACTCCCTTGACAATGTTAATTCAGTCAGTTAAGTGCCATATGTGATACACGCTTTGGCAATCATGTCCCTTTCAGGACATGACTGATTGGGCAGAAGATTTTCCTGCAGTAGATTGCCATTACTTTCTGCAGTAGACTGGTTGCCGACTAAAGCTATAGAACCCAATCTGTCCTGTTTCATCCATAACTGGAGGGAACAGATGGATTAACACCTTTCCCAAATGTATTTGCATGTAAGTGAATGCAACGAATTCAACTGGAATTTAAACTCGGCTCCCCGATTTCTCATTCTGAGCCAATATCCACTGCACCACAACGCTATGTGAACCAAGTACCATGTGATATTTATTATTTACTGTTTTATAAAGAAATACATTTAAAAAGAAGTCTTTTTAGTAAGAAATTTGTAAAAAATTAAAAAATTCTGAAAATATGTAAACCAAATACAATATTATGCATCATTTTACAAATAACTATGAAACCAAGTTTTTATTAAATCAAATACATAAATAGTGTTTAATATCTCTGTTGTCAATTCTGAAGAACAAAAATAAAATGTATAAATCTTGTAGCATAATTGGCCATGGTTAATGTCATTGACAGAAATGTCTAACAAACAGAATCAACAAAATTTGTAATAAGCAATAAGATAGAAACAAACACGGGGGGAAAAAAACAAAACTAAGCAAACAGTATATGAAAAATCAAAAGAAACCAAAGCAACAGTCATGGGACAAAATGTTTACTCACTAAAAATGGTATTAACACACAAAAGAAACACAGATGAAGAATCGAAACCTTCTGACATCAAGATATGAAAGAACAAAAATATGGCAGATGAGACTGAGAAGTGGTCTATCTTATTGTCTACGAAGAAATCTCAACATATATCTGTACAAATTGTCTATAAATTTGGGAAGGCAATGCTTTTGCAGCCATTCCAACTAGACTGGGATCAACAAACTCACTTTCATAAGTTTGTGTTTTTATTAAAATTCTAATCCTCACATTTTAAAACAAACATTGCCAAGGGAGTTCAAAATGTATATAAAAAGCAGTGTCAAAAGAATAATTGTCCTTTTGTCATACCGTTTTTCTGCAGTCACGAAGGTTAAATATTGCCATCTTTTTTTTTTACCTTGATTTAAAAATTGAGTGACGAAATTAGTTTAGCTCAAATTTATTATTGCAATTAAATTTGTTGCAAAATTCAGTGTTTAATTATTAATATCTTCACTACCACTTTGTTGAGTTCACATTTATAGATGTTTACACATATAGATTAACAAAGACACAAGACTAAATTTCTCATCAATAACATTACTGTTTATTCAGTTCCGAATTTCATCAATTACTATTGGTGAGTGTATCTGTAGCTTGGATTTTCTGAATGTGGATTCTACATTCTCACAAGGATGTAAGAGACACTTTTCTCTCAGATGTGAGCTTATATATCTACCTATCATCCAGTTTGTCCCATGTATGCACATTCTAGGTACAGATGAGTCAACTGTGTTTACATGTCAGGAGCAGCTACTGACATCTAGTGAATGCCTGGATCTGCACCTGGTGATAAGAGCATCTTTTAAGTCAGTTTGTTAATACACCAAGTTTCTCTAAAGTTTCAGAGTAACAATAAGCACAAGTCCAATTTGGCAACACCTGAAGTGAATTATACAAGCATATAATAAGCTAAATAATTAGGGTGGTGGACATAAAATGTAAAGGCTGTTGTACACACGGTTCTTTTACAATATGTAGTCAATGGGTGCCTACCATAGTGCAATGGTTAACAAGTTCATTTTGCAAGCTGATTCACTAATGAAGTAACCTTGTTTCTCACAAAGTGTTTGAGTAGATTTGTTATACTAAATTAACCTTAGAATTATATATATGTAAAGAGAAAGACTGAACACCTGTCATTGCATGATGGAATGTAACCTTATCTCATAGATCATTGTTATGGATTTAGATTAGAAGCCTGATCATAGTGGCCAAACTTTAGTTGATCCCAAATTATTTCATTCCTTGAAGTAGTTTTCTTCTAATAAAGTTTTTTTTTTTTTTAACTAATTTTTACCAGCTATAAGGCTTAGTAACCACTCAAAGAAAAGGGTTATAGTTGAAATGATAATGATGGCTGATGTGTGTAATATGAATGGATTGGATTCTTGTTTTGTAGTACATCAATCTTCTAAGTCATTTCATTCCACATAAGATGTGTTGTGGAACAGTCATTGGACAAGATTTTTAGTACAATTCTGACATTTGGAAATATACTTTGGGAGAATTTTTTTTATGTTTAGGCATTTGAGGGTTATGTAGTTGTATTTTGGGCTTTTTTTTTTAATAAGTGTTCAAAATGTTTTATTTCTTTTGCGTGGTCTATTATTTGAAAAGCAGGTACATTTTTGAAAAGCACAGTATGATTTTGTACATAGCAGTATTTGCTATGTGTCTTCTTGTATTCTTTGCAGCTTATTAGGATGCACTTAACAGTGAGCGGTTGATCACAGGAGATGCACCAAGTTCCAGTTTCTGCTTTGAGTAAGTGTGTGTAAGATATGCATGTCCAATTCAGACTCTGCTTAGCACTATGTCCTCTCTTCGATCAGATAATGGCCCTCTATTTTCTAGTCTGACTTGGCTGATGTTCATACAGTTTGTTTTTGGAAATATATCTAAAATATTTTGCTATTTTCTTTTGAAGTATTGCATAATCTGAATTTTTGAAATTATGGGATTTTAATTTCCCTTAATGCTTACATGGCTATGAAGCTAGGCTAAGATTATTATTTTGTGGATTTTATTAAATAGTGACATGTTTCTAATATTTCATGGATGTAAGGGTGGTTTGGCTCAGTCAGTCAGTTAAGTGCCATATGTGATACATGCTTGGGCAATTACGTCTCAAAAGAGACATGACTGACTGGGCAGAAAATTATCCTGCAGTAAGTTGCTAATGCTTTCTGCAGTAGACTGGTTGCCAACCAAGGCTACAGAACCCAATCTGTCCTGTTATTTAACCCATAACTGGAAGGAAGAGATGGATTAATACCTTTCCCAAGGGTATTTGCGCACATCCATGGTTTGGATAGGTTTCCTTAATTCCTGTTAGGCTGGATAGGGAATCTGAAAAGATTTGGAGTTCTGAGTTTTTGATCATTTCAAGAATTTTTATGACTTGTAGCTCAGTTGTATAAATGGATACATTGTTTGGCAGTTTAATTTATTTGTAGAATTTCTTTTGGTTATTGTTGCACCAATGCTGTCCAGAATTTTTTATCAATCTGTACAGAATGTTTTGTAGTTGCTGTATTTATCTCACAATCCTCCATATGCGTTATGACTCATATAGTTGTTGGTTGTGTCTTTTTGTTGTTGTTGTGTCAGTGTTAGGTTTATGTGAGGTTCAGAGATTAGTATTTTATTAATTGTGAATGGTGTTTTGTTATTCAATTGTTTTAAAGCTTCTTTTATTCAAAGTCTAAATGAGGAGACAGTGGTTTATCTATTATTATAGAATTGAATATATTGAGAATTATAATTTTTTGGTATGTCAGGTTCTTTGAGTTGAATCATAATTTTAGTGCATATTGAGGGGATGATTTTTATCCATCTCAAGAACAAGGGTGGTTCATTCATACAGATAGCACCTAAGTTAAATCTCAGACCCTGATTTTGTATGGTCTGTAGTCTTTTTTGAGTAGGATTTGTGTGGCACTGTAGATAATGCATATATCTAATTTTGATCTATATACTGTGATATGAATGAAAAAAAATATGATATGAAGGGGTGAATATCAGGATAAGAAAGATAATGTTAACTCTATGTGAGGTTTAGAGATTGTCCATAGAGCTAACTTATTTATTGTGACCAATGTTAAGTTAATAGGATTTTTGTTTATTTGTTTTACTGCTTTATTAATTCAAAGTGCAAGTGAAGGGATGGCTGTTGATTTATTTCTATAGAACTGGATATATTTGTGATTCTATTTGGTTGCTGGTAATTAATAAAAAATTTTATTACTCAGATATATGGAGTAGTATACTGATACACATCACATGAAAAGAGTTAATCAGTATAAAAATATTCTCAGGGGTTGAAACTCCGTTACAAGTCAGATGTCTGGCCAGGAACAAATCTAATTTAGGCATTGACAGTTTGGCTAATAAAAGAGGCTGTAAAGACCCGAGTGTCAGTTGGGCGGTGAAAAGATTACTCAATGAAAATAATAAAGTGTTCAGAGTCCAAAAACTATATGAAAGGAATTTAACTAATAAATTTATTTTAGTAAAATCAAATGATGGGTGTTGAATAATTCACCTGAGAAAGCCAAGTTATTGTATTTTGCATGAGAAATGAGAGCTGTTTCACTTTAGAGTAATAACAGAGAAGGTGGGAGAACCTGTCTGCAGCCCAATGAGAAAAGACAAAGGAGTAGTGGGATGAGCATTGCCTGCAACCATTGTGCAAGAAAGGGAGAGACCACCTCCTACCTTCACACTAGTTCTTAGCAGACATCAATAAAAAGTGAAAGTAAAGAGACAAATGGAACAGAGAGAGATCCAAGATTCGAGCGGTGAGGACAGACAGAGATTGACCGCATGACTACTGCCTTAGCGTAACTCCAACGCACCAACCTTGAGCCAGACTTACCAAGAAATTATCAAAAATCAATTACACACATTCCATTAACTGTACTTCTGTTAACCTCTACCAGTTTAACCAAGTGTTGCGTCTGATTTGGGGACAATTTAGATTAACAATCCTGCATGTACACTACTAACAAGGTTATTATATAATATACTCGAGATAAATCATAATTTTTTTTTTTTTTATTATTCCTTCTCCTCCAAGTAATTATTTGATTGTTTTTATTATTATTACTGTACACCTTCACTCTGTTCAGATTAAACCGAGAGAGAATACTGACGACAAATCTCGACCTGACTGCAATCAATTAATGACAATGTGGGAGCAGAATAGACTGATGGATCAATTCATCAATCCACCAATAGTGTTGATAGCTGAAGATAGAAAAAGAAGCTATTTATGGTTTTGATGAACCATATACTGATACAAAAAGGCATTACATATTGAGGTTTATATATTTTATAGTATGTTGAGTCCTTTGAGTTGGATCATAGTTTTGGTGTATATTGGAGGGATGTTTTTTTTTCCCCATCTCAGAGATTTATTGGCTTCTATATAGACATTGCATGGGTGAGGTCTGGAAGAACTTAATCTCAGTCCTTTATTTTTTTATGGTTTGTAGTTTTTTTAAGATAGGATTTACAGGTAGCACTGTAAATGATGCATCCATAGTCTAATTTTGATCTGTTGTATGACATATATTCTGAGCATTACTTTTTGGTCAGCACCCCAATTCAGTTTTCATATTAATTTTAGAAGTTTCAAGACTTTTTTGCATTTTTGTTAAAGGTAATCAATGTGAACTTTGAAGTTAAGTATGATTACAAGATATTTTATTTGTTCGACTATGGGAATTAAGTGTCTATTTGATTTTAATTCTGGATTGAGGTAGTAGGTAATTTTAGGCAGAAAGGTATACAAACAGTTTTTGTTTTGGAGAAACAGAACCCAGTTTCATTTGTCCATTTTCTATCTTGTTTGAACATATCTTTCAAGGGAAGGCAATGAGTATGATATTTAGATCATATACATATAGGGATTATTCAATTCCTGCATGAATGGCCCTAATAATACTATTTATTTTTCAAAATAAATAATATAACTGATGAAATTCTACTATGAAGTACTCCTGCTTGTATCTGTCTGATGTTGTGTTTCCATTTCATATTTTGAATGTTTGATTTGATGAGAAACTTTGGATGAATACATCTATTCTTCCTTTATTTCTTATCTTGTATCTTTTAGGATACCATACTTCCCTAGGTGTCATAGGCTTTTTCAGATCAAAAAATATTGATATCATACGATGACCTTTAGCAAAGCCATCATGATTAACGGATTCTAACCATACAAATTGATAATTAGTTTCTTGGTTTTTCCAGAATCCATTTTGGTGGCTAGATCAAAGATTGTTTCTCTCCAGATACAAAACTAATTGAACATCTGCCATTTTTGTCCATCATCTTGCAAACACAACTTGTTAGTTTGTTGAGTTGGAAAGGTCTTTGTCAGGCTTAGGAATTGGAATGATGACAGACTCAAGCCGCAAACCATAATTTTGGAAATTTGTTTGAACACCATATATCATTAAAGATCTGGAGAAGTATTAAAACAGACTTTTATGGCAGGTGTTTCAAAAATTAGTAATGAATTTAATCTGGAGCAGTGGCAGAGTTTTACTTTTGTCATGGAGTCTTTTAATTCTGTCATAGTAAAGAGAATATTGTATTCTTCTTTATTCTTGAAGTAAATGCAAATTTTCTTGTTCCACAATGCTTTCATATTTTTTAACTTTAGGAATGTAGTGATTTGTTGAGTAATTTCTTTGAAATTCTGTTACTATTCTGTTAGCTAATTCTTTTTTTCCATTGCACTTATCTCCATTTGTTTTGGTTAAGTAGACTGTTGTAGTTTAGGATGTTTTTCCATTAGTTTTCCTTATTATTGCCCATGTTTTATTTATTAGGGTTTTGTTGCTTAGTTTGGAGATGTAGTTTTGCCAAAATTCTCTTTTGGAGTTTTTACTTATACAGCTTGCTTTTGCTCAAGCATGTTTGTAGTTTTGTAGGTTGAATGTGGTTGGGTTATCAAAAAATATTCTTAGCATTATTTTCCTAGTTTTAACTACTACTGCTGGAAACCAGGGTTTTGAATTGGTATGCCGTTTAAAGGATGATTTGAGTATTGTTAGTTTTACTGTTTGTGTTAGTATGTTTGTAAAAAGAAACTAGATTCTGATTCACTGAGAATTTACTTGTTGATTTGGGATGAGAAGAGTTTATTGAATTTTAGCCAGTTAGCTTTGGGTAGTTGCAATTTTGGATTCCTGTCTTCTGGCATAGTTTTGCTTATATTTAAGAAAATATGTGATGATCACTATCACATTGATCCATTTTTATTTTAAGTCCAGGTAAATTTTTGGTGAGTATATGATTGGGTAGATAGTTGATTCTGATCCAGTACCTGGGTGTAGGTATGTCTGCATTTGATTAATAAGGATACATAGATCAGGTGATTCTAGTAGAGATTCTATAAGTTTATCAGTGTGGTTGGGGTTCCTACAGCTCCACATGTTGCCGTGCACATTAAAATCTTCCATTAATAGAAAGAGAGTATGAAGTTGGACAATTAAGACTTGTTCAGTCTGCTTTTTTGGAGGAATATAAATTGAACATATAGTTAGTATTTAATGAATTGAAGCTTTTACTGAGATGATTTGTGTTTAATTGTAGTTTTTCATTTTTTTAACCAACACTGAAGTACCTCCACTTGGCTTATTCTTTATTGTTCATACATCTATTTTGTGATAAGTTTTATATCCTTTAAAGAAGATGTTATCAGTTTTTTTAAGTTTCTGCAAGCATAATATATTTAGATTGTAATCTGTAAAGACTTGTTTAATTTTTTCATAGTTTGGTTTAACACCTCTACAGTTCCACTGTATGATGCTCTTGTTGTGTTTGTCCATTTGAGTAGTAATTATTTTATTTTAGTGAGTGGATCATAAGGATGACTATGTTTTTGGTTATTTATTTCCATATACTTCATACTTTCTATCCTGTTTGTTTTCCTTGTTTGTAAACTTGTTCTTCATCGAGTAATTTTATGTTCTTGATTGTTTTGGTTCTTTTCATTTTTTTGTTATCTTTATGTGGGTTGTCCTGTTTATTTGCTTTTAATTCTGTTTCTTCTATTTTTTCTTTATTTCAATTTTGTATTTGATGTCATTTGTTTGATATTAGATTTTCATATGTGTAGCTAGATGTTGCTTAGGTCATTTTTGTATATGATGGTGTAATAGAGTTTGTTTTGATGCTTTTCCTTGCTTCTGTAGGGAATTTTTTGTTGTGTTTAATTTCTAATAGATATTTTCTTTTTATCCAACTTTCACAGTCTGGGGAAGTTGCCCACTGTTTTTTCTTTTAATAGAGCATATTATCTCTGTGTGGTTAGGATCATTCTCCCTTCATTTTTTACATACTGACTTTGTACATTTATTCTTACCATGCCCATATCTTTAGCAGTTGAAGCATCTTAATGGGTTTGGCATATATGTTCCTAATTTGGAAATGGTATATCCGGTTTTTATTTCCTGTAGTGATTTTGGTGCATCAAAAGTAATGATGTAAGTGTTAGTATATATAATTCTATCATTTTTGTAATGAATAATTTTTTTATATCTGTATTTTTTTTGTTTTTTGATAGAATTATTGTTTGTAATTTCCTTTAATGTACATAGTGCAAGTTCAGTGCTTATCACTATTTCTAGTGTTTTTTTTTTTTACTGTTTTTGGAGTTATCTGAGAAGCTAAGATATTTTTTTTACAAAAGGTGACAACTTTATTAGTTTGTCTTCTATTTGAATTTTGAAAATTGTTTCTTGATTTTCTGTGTTCTGTTCTGTGTCAATATCAATGTGTAATCTCTTGTTTTTTTTGTTTTTTTTTGTGCTCATACTGTATTCATTATTATTATTATTCATCAACCATACTTCCTGTCCACCTCAGAGCTACATGGGGGAAATCCCATTTGTCTCATTCCTCCAGGGCTACTTGACTGGTATACTCAAACATGGGAAGGGTTTAAAGCAACTGTGATATCTGGGATTGTCCACCCAAGTTTGGGCTTTCCTCAGAAGTTGAAACAGCCATGTCAGATTCCTTTGTTTGACATGGTAAATGTGAGCATATTTTGTCCATTTTGTTAGTCTGACTTGAGGCTTGATGTGACCAGCCAGTTGATTGGATTGGGCCTATCCAACCATTCATCTAACTCAAGTAGGATCCTAAGTGGTGTGTTAGAGTTTAGGTGCATATGTATATCCCAACTCCTAAAACCCTCAACCACCAGGATCCTGTCCTCAAGCATCATGGGTCACCATCCATGGCAAATAGGCAGCCTCTTTGAGAAACTTTACCCTCTGCAGAGGTGCAGTAAGTGAATTCTGAAGCCTCACCAACAGAGCGATGGAAACCTTGCAGTAATAAAAATGTGACTGCTTTCACAAATGAATATGTGGTAGATGATACACAGATTTTGTGCATATTCATGTTTGTGTGGACATAATTACTAGAGGTAATGATATGTGTGTTTTATGTTGTAGTGTTATTGAAGTTATATTTTGGAATACAGATAGATTACTTCAAGAAATTGTAGGATATATAGTTTAATGTCATGAAAGATTTCTTTCGTGTTGATTAGTTTGGTTTGTTGGTTAATTATTTAATTTAACTTCTACAGATTATTTAATGCTAAACCTAAATATTTTGAACACCATTTCATGCCTTCAACTACAGATAAAACGTATTGTTGTTCATTTTGATACAAAATGTATTACTGGTATTTTTGCAATAAAAATGTATTTTTATACTTTCATAGTGTTTTGTTTTTCTTTGGAGGTTCACTATTTACCCTAATAGGTGCTACCGTCCTAGGTCAGAGTGGACCTGAGAGCAATAGTAATTAAATGGTGGTTCCACACTGCTGAAAACCTCTAATCTCCTGATCAACTGCTGAATATTTTAGTCTAATCCAACTCTTGTAAAGATGAAACATAACAGGAGTTAGATATTTCTTACACAATATATTGAGGCAACCATTTATCCAGATTTTTTAACTTTTATACATAATCTCCACCTGAGATCTGGAGTGAATCTGAGACTTAGCAGGCATTCAAAGAATGGAGAATTATCAACTGGAGAAAACCCAGGGTGGGAACAGTGAGGATGAAACAATATTAGCATGGTTTTTGAGAGACTGAAAGTAAGAAGTCAATTATTTAGCCATTAAGATATGAGAGCTATTCTAGTGGAAATATATACAAGGTTTCAATCAGTTTGATTTTTAGAAATGCATCAATAAATAATGATATCTGCATTGATATTTAACTCATGATGATTGTGTAAATGCTTCTAGAGATATTATAGCAGGGCAGCTTGTATAACAATTACCTTGTTTAAGGTAATTGCTCAGGTAACAAGACTATCATCTCCTCAATGATTCTATTGATGATAACAGTTTTAAACATCATGATCTGAGGATGTTTCTAGAGAGATTGTTAATAATAAACAATGAGAATAAGATAAGAGAGACAACCTCCTTGAGGAATGTCTGCATTGAATTAATGAGCTTCACCTCAACAATCTTCATGGACCTACTTGATAAAAAAGACTTGCTGATTATATAAATGCTTCCAGTGATATTATAACTGGAGTTAAATGTATGTGGAACATGTTTAACACAGAAGGAAAATTACCAAAATTTCTTTCTTCTTTTTCTTCATATCTCATTTTCTGATGAAGCTTTAATAAAAATGTAACGTGTGAGATTGATAAAAATTTCATTTGTTTCTTTATCTTACCAGTAATAATGATATAGTCATAACAGCTATAAAAACAACAGCATTGCTACAACCCATTCAATATTACAATAATAAATTAAGTGTAGCTGCTAGTTTAAGAAATATTCCTTTTGTCTGTATTACTAAAATACATAAAATTTCTTTGTGTTCCATTCTTAATTGTAAATATGCATAAAAAAATTTGTTTTCATAATTGTACAAAATGGTAGGTCTATGTTTAGTTTTCTTTTTTTAGTTAAATACAGTAGCATATAAACATTGAAGCAAGGAAAAAGTTATTAAAAATAAACAATGAATTTTCGAAGAGTTATGTAGACTACTCAACATGCTGTTTATATTGTTTTTACCAAAATGTTTATTGATTCTTCAGACTTTTTCATGGATGGACACCTTGTCATGGGGTAATGGTTGGTATGGCTAGTTTCTTTGACCATTATGACTGAATAATATGATAAATTCTAATGATAATATGAATAATATAATAAATTTAATAATCACTGAATGTCCTATACAAAGCTTGGCATTAAATAACCTAACAGATTGATAAGCAAAAATTGACATAATCAATAAAGAATGAGTGTTTATTCTTTTTCCAGAAAATAGCATTAAAGATTATTACACAGGCATGAGTAAATGAATCAGATCAATTTATTCTCTTTACAGATTGTACACCAGAAGAAGGTAGTAGACTAGATTGCCCAGATTAAACTAAAACAACAAAAACAGATCAGTTCAATAGCTGGAATAGCACTTGGAAGAACAGATTAAGATTCACCAAGAAAATGTTTCTTGTTGAGGTTTTTGCACATGTAAAAATGTTATAACAGTAGCATTTAATCTATTAGTAAGTAATTATAATAAAAATGTGTAAATAGGAGTAATTTTATAGTGATTTTAATGACCACTTTTGATTCCTTTTAAAGAGATAATAACAATTTGTTAATAACACTAGGCAATAAATTAACTTCTGTTACCAAGATAAATAATGCTCAACAAGATTAAATTGAGAATACTGATTTCAAATCTGTACACAGAATTTTTCACTTGGAAATATCTGAGATACATTTAAAACATTAAATCTTGTTCAACCCGAAAAGGGACAACTATTGCATGTTCCTACAATGCATGACCAGCTCGATGAACAAGTGTATCAAATATTTACAAAGATACCAGAAATACAGTGAGAAACTTTGTATTTATTCTGTTAGTTCTCATTGTAGTCAAAATATTCTAGTTAACTGTGATAAAAAAATTTGACTGGCTCATTGTAGTTAACAGGCTATTGTAATAAGTTTAGTCCTTAATGAGAACTCAAACCTTATTGAAAAGAGAATGGTATAAAACACCAATTCCAAACCCTTTTAATTCCATGTTCTACTTCAACAGGTAAAAGTTAAAATATCTGAAAATGTTTTATATTTATCAAGTAACATTTATCACAGCTAAGGTCTAACCAAAGGATACTTTCTCTTCTGATTGTAATTCAAAATTGTGCCAAATTCAGAATCACTATTGTAAAATGAAAGAAATATCAAGAGGAAATAGGGAACATACTAGGAAAAAAAAGGGAAATACTATTTTAGCATTTGTCACATCACTTTTCATGTGGTGTTAATTCATTTTTGGGCTATATAAAGCCAAATCTTGTTTATACTCATATATGTCAGTCAGTCAAACCGTACATGATACAGGCTTGGATGATCATGTCTCTAAAGAGACATGACTGACTCAGAAGATTTTTGCAGCAGTAGGTTGCCATTACATTCTGTGATAGACTGGTTGCCAACCAAGGTTATACAACCTAATCTGTCCTGTTATTTAACACATAGCTTGAGGAAAGAGCAGGATTAAGTACCTTTCCAAAGGGTACTTGTGTAGAACTTAATGAAACTAATTCAACTGGAATTCAAACTCATTTCTCAAATATCTCATTCCAAGCTGATATTCACTGCACCACAATGCACAAAATATACATAAATGTGTATAGTTGAAAAAGAATATAAGTTGTATTAGATATATATGTACATAAATATGTAAACACATACACACACACACATATATATATATATAAACTTATTTTTAAATGGAACTTTGTGTGTGTGTGTGTCCGTTACCTATAGACTCCAAAACAGCTGAACTGATTTTCTTGAAAATTTACACAGTTGTACTATAAGCATCTGCAAGTGTTCTTATCTAGGTTTTGTGTCGAGGTACCCCTGATAAATATCGAAAATCAATAATCGAAAAAAATAGGGTTATAGAAGGAGTGGTCTGATTTTAATCAAATTTGATACACTCATAAACAAAGACATAAGAAACAATATTCAGAAGTTTCAAGGTTGCAGTTCTTACAATAGTGCAGAAAATCAATAATATATATATATATATTAAAGGCAAGATGTTTGTGTGTCTGGTTATCTGCCTGTATGTCTGTATTTTTTTCAGCCTTTTTATTTTAGTTTTTGCTTCAGGTTTGGCTCTAAGTAGGTATAATTGTAGTTCTTAGTCTCAGCCATGATACCATTTACTCAGAGGACTTATTTAGCCTTCAAAATTCAGTTTACAATGAAAAAAAGTTATTTGATATCGATAACAGGAAATCAAAATTTGACTTACTGTGGCACCTTCCGGCCCTGGTTGCTGTTGGTTTTGATCCAGATATCTGGTCGTACATTGACTCTGTCACAGTGTTCTCCCTTGTCCCATTTTGTGTTGATTAATCACAAGGTAGTCACGTGAGTTCTCCACTAGCTGTCTCTCTGCCGAACTAAACCAAAATGGGAAGTGTGCACACAATTAAGTAATAAAAGAAAAAAAAATAGCACCAAAAAAAATAAGTAGACTGACGTTTGAAGCGTTGTGAAATAATGTCTTTATATACAGATTATACACAATAGTCTCTTGAATAATTCCCAATCCCTGCTTCTATCAAACTGGTAACGGAACAGACATTTCTTAAGTAAATCAAATTATTCTCCTAAGTAATCACGAGACATCCGGCTGGCCGCAGCTTGCTGCTCCGAACAGAGTTCTAAGTTCATTATAAGTCTAGTCAACTTGTTGCTTGTTTTCCGGAATGTTATGGAAATTGCCGAAGTGCTGGGTTACTCTCTTCATTTAGGAATTTCAAACTTTGTCTTCAAATTCTCTTCGTCTGTCCCTTAACTCTGGTTGGTTGATTGGCGACAGGCTTCTCTACAATTGGCACCCAACGGCATGGCAATCATCTCTCTCTTTACTTCTTCGGTTGGGAACTGTCTTTGGTTATTACATCTCTGGATCGGGAAATCAAACTCTCTGCCCTTGAGCTGCAACTACTGAAAACTGCATTCAGTTGTCGATCTCAAAAACTTTGTCTGCAAAATCACTTCTCTTCTGTCTTTAACTCAGGTTGGCCGGCAGGTTCTGTGGTCGGTGCCCAACAACATGGCGCCTATCTTCATCATTACATTTTTAGGCTGGTAACTGGAACTGAAACTGAACTACCTCGAACCGCCGCTGGGTCCCAACTGGTCTCGTCTCCGGACTCTCTTCCGATCCCACTCAAAACTTTGTCTGCAAAATCTCTTCTCTTCTTTCTGTAATTTTGGCTGGCTGGCAGGATCTGTAGTTGGCACCTATCTTCATCGTTACATCTTTGGGACTTTCTCCGATCCAACTGATTTTGGTCCCTCGGGACCCTGTATTTATGCCTATGCCATGGTGTGGGGCCGATGGTAGCGGGATTTCTAATCCCCTCATCTCGGAGACCAATTGAATGCCGGGGTTAGCTGCTACTCGTTGTTGCCTGTGGTTTACCCAGTGGGATTAGTCTTCTTTCCATGACGTCAACTGTTAGTCATCTCGCCCTTTCGGGGCTTGTTTACAGAACCAATGGGATTTTTCTCAATCTTATGATGTCAGCTTCCCATACCCCTTTTCTGGGCTGAACTTAACCGAGTTTTCTCTCTCAAAATTTTCTTTCTCATGAAACAATTTTGGGGATTTTTTTCTTAAAACAATAGGTATTAACCTTTTTGAACTGACTTCGCCCAAAACAAGTTGACAAGGGTTCATTGACATTGTTACCTAGATAATAATTTCTCTGCACATGTGTTTTTAATATCCATTTTCTGAGTCACCAATATTTTTCAAGCGACAGGAATGCTTTCGTTATCTGTACTTACCCTGATGTCAGTGAAAATGTTTCTTTCTCTAAATTATTTTGGGACCAGTGTTATTGTAATTCTTTTCACCATTCGGGACCAGTTTTATCTTAATTCTTTTCACAATTCATGCTAGCGAGACAATCAGATACAAAATGAAATCTCCTTTTCCGATACCCAGAAAAAAAAAAATAACAATTAAATTTATCTTTCCCCTTATGTTTAGAATGACAATTGTTAGCTTTCCTGGGTAGGCCAAAATCTAAATCTATTGTTTCATGGCATTGAAACAAATTTAAGTCTTTTCTTTCTTTTTTCTTCTTTCTCTGGTCTTCTTTTTCTATTCTTTTGCCAGCAAAAAATAACAAGTGAATCTATCTTTCTTTTAGGTTTAGAATGACACTTGTTAGCCTTTATAGGTGGGCTGAAATCGACTTTATGACATTAAACAAATCCATTTCTCTTTTCTTTCTTCTTCTTTCTGGGTTTACAATAACAGAGAAATACTATGTTATCTTTCGTCCCTGCCTTCTTTTTCTTTAAAGATAAATGTCTTTTAGTGCATTCTTCTGACTTATAATAGTAATTAGAAGATTTTCCAGTTATAGTTAATAATTAGTTAATAAAATTAATCACCTCTGTTTTCCTTTGCTCATATTTGGAGGATAAGGAAAATTTCTCTTAGTATGTTCTCTTATGATCTATAATAGCCATTAGAAGATTTTCCAGTTATAGTTAATAATTAATAAAATTAATTATCATCATTCCGCACCAAAAATATTGTTATATTACATCCATTCATTTTTCTTTCAGTCTACGGTTTCACTTTAACTGGAAACAATATTGCTTTTTAGTTTTTCATGCTAACGTCCAAAAAGTCTGAGCTCCAGGACCATGGATATTACACCCGAGCAACACTAGGCTATAATGCTAGTGTATATATACAAACATGTTTATATACATGCACACACACACACACACACATCTATATATGTACACACACATGGTGGTTGAGGGTTTCAGGAGTCAGGAGTAACTATTCCTGACTCCTGAAACCCTCAACCACCATGACTCCATCCCGAGACATCATGGGTTGCTACCCATGTCAAACAGGTAGCACCATTGAGGGGAGGGTACCCCTCTGTAGAAAGTTTTCTCCACACAAAATAAAATCTGAACAGAAAAATAATTCAAATGTACACTTTATGTATATAATTTTGTATATCATAACTTCAGAAAAACTCTAACTTGCAAAAATAAATTTTATGTCTTAAATGCTTCTTGAGACTTGAACTCATTAAAAATTTTGACCTCTAAAATTCAGTGATAAGGCTCCACTGTAAAATATCCTTTGAAGTGGGAGCCATATGAAAATCTTGACTGGAAAACCTTATATCGGAAGTTATTCTCACTTGTATTTATTATTACATGATTTTTTGATTTGGAACTGTCACAAAGAAAAGGTTTCTCTACAGCATGTGTCCTCACATATTTATTCAGTGTTGATAAATCAGTAAAATTGGATTCGTAAAAAACAATGAGAAGCTCATAATTATGGTAAAGAAAATTGTGAAAAACACTGATTCTTAACTTTTTTCATTGTAAAACAGCTGAAAGATTAAATATACCTGAATCATTTTTTATTATCAATAAAATCTTAACACAATCATGGAATGCTTAAAGCTCTAACCAAAATTTCACATTGATCAGGTAGGAAAAGTGGATTCACCCAAAAAACATTGCAATTTCCTTTCTCCAATATCTCTTGATCTAAGCTTTGAGAAGTGTGAAACACTTATGAAAGAATGAAAGGTTTTATCATCAACATGAGCTGTTATGTTCTTTGAAATAGGAAGTGCAAGAAAAGTTTACTTCATAAACCTCATCCCACATACGAGTATGCAGCAAAACATTCTCTTTGAGATGCAATTTCTGGATAAAGTTTGCTTCATGTAGAAAAACTTACTCTCTAGTACATGGAATCATTGTTTCAGGATAGAATTTCATGAAAATGTTGATTTTCAGATTTCAAAAGACAAAGGCTGGTTTTCAATATAGAGTTTGAATAAAATAATGGAAATTAAATTCCACAAACCTCACAGTGGCATGGTTTCTCACCAGTATGTGTTTCATCTGTTACTGTAGATTGAAAATGCAAGAAAAATATGAATCTGTAAAAAAATATAGAAATTATGTTTTCCTTGTGTATGCATTCTTATATGTTGTAGGTCTGAATTATAGGAATATTTTCAAATAGTATAATGAAAAATTTGTCATTATAACCAACATTTCAAACATGTATTATGTAGTTTGAAAGCCCTACCAATTAGAAATACATCAGTGTCCCATAATGAAGTACTGTATTTAATTGGTGTGTTTCATAAACTTCTTTTATTACACTATATTGTTCATATTTGTTTCAGAATGCTCTCAACTCAGTAGGGTCAAATTATGGTTTTGTTTACTATGTGCACTTGTGTCTGACATGTAAAATTGATATCTGATGGTTTTAGAAATTGGAAAATTGTTAATGCAGTTAGGTTCAGTTTCAGTGTTCTTGTTTAGAATCACTTTTAAAAATGTCTACAATAAAATTATCAAGTCATAAATGGGAATTAGGCAAACAAAATACAATTTGTTATTTTTGTTTTTCAGACTAGATATGTATTTTTTGGCATAGTAAATGAAACCAAAATAAAATACCATATTTTATTGTGTATAATATAATGCAAGTATAATATGACCTCATGTTTCTGAAGCTAAAAATATGCAATAAATTACGTCTCTGAGTATAATACAACCCCTTAATAGTCATCCTTTTTTATTTTTTTAAATGTTGTAACATTATTAAAATCTAACTTATTAAATTATTACGTACATATATTTCATAAGAAGATTTAATTTTTCATGACATTAAAGAATGAATACAAATCAGATGTTTAACCACTGCATGTTTCTTCTAATTTCCATTTCAAAATGTCCTCACTAATAGAATAAAAAATTTCTGCTTTCTCTTCAAGGAATGAAATTTGATCACAAATCAAAGTGATGAAACAAACTACAAGAGGTGAGCACATAAATCCTTCCAGCTTTTATATCATTCAACTCTGAAATTGGTCTACTTGCTGATATACAATCTCTGAACATTTTGAGTAAATTATTTCACAACTACATAACAGAAAAAATCAGCAGTGACGATTAACAAATAGTATAAAGTTGATCATACAAAAAGCTCTACTCTACTTAAATTTACACTATTTAATTCGTTTTTGGGTGACAAGATAAGGTTAATGAGTTTAGCAGTAAGAGAAAGTTTATAAGTTCATATGCACACTTGCATGTTGAAAATCCATACCTTTCTATCTTGGGTGTAAATATAGTTAACTTTAAAAAAAGGGATTGAACTGTC
The DNA here is from genome assembly GCA_037127315.1 of Ascarosepion bandense. NCBI lineage: Eukaryota > Metazoa > Mollusca > Cephalopoda > Sepiida > Sepiidae > Ascarosepion > Ascarosepion bandense. The sequence continues at coordinate 458,545 of JBBBDQ010029019.1, forward strand.
TCATTGTCCAATGGTGTTTAACAAGGTAGTCTTGCAGATTATTACTACTATAAGTTTCATCCCCAGTGAAAACTCCATTCTTATTGTAAAGACAATTGTGAAAACCACTGATTCCTCACTTTTTCATTCTATATCACACCACAACAGCTAAAAGACTAAATATTTAAATATGTCTGAAAAATATTATTATTCATCAGATGTTCTTAACACAAATGGAATGCTTTTTGCTCTTACCAAAATTCCAAATTGCTCCTCCCCCTTTCATGGGATGTGTACTGCATTTTCACAATCTGTTTTTATATAAAAGAATAAGGCATTTGAAGAAATAGTTAACACAATGAAATCATAAAAGTCTAACATCTACTCTTCATAGTAAAGGCATTACTCTCAGCTTGTGAAGGTTGATTGTAATATTGATATCTTTAATTTTGTTTTAATATGACAATAAAGCTAGAGTATTATTATTTTTAAAATATCCATTTTCATTAGCAACATAGTGTAATAAAACAAGTTTATGAAACACACCAACTAAATACAGGACTTCTTTAAAATACATAACTGATACGTCACTTTCAATTAAAGTTTTCATATTTGAAATGTTGATTCAAATGAGAATGAGAGGTTGAATTAAGTGTAATAAGATGGAAATTATTTTATTGAATCACTAGTGAACCTTGTCATGGAAATTGTTGGCTGTATCTTAATGTACAGATGTTTATTTCTTATTACAAATTCAGGTAAATGGACAGAATGAACTGGGCATGATCATTAAATGCTGCTGCATGTATTGATCAATCTCAGTTTTATAATGAATAAAATGATACTGTTCAGGAAACTGAGTAATGATAAAATAATTGAGTAAGCAGAATTCACTAAGTTTAAAGTTGCATTTAACTGGTAGTTAACCATATAAACCAGTCATGGGCAAACTACAGTCTGCAAACCATAGGATGTCCATTTGGCATTTTGATAGCATGCCTAATTTAATGAGGAGAGTTTATTAAAATTTTGTTTTGTTTTCACTTGTTCATTAACACACATACAGAATAATAGTAATATGAATCATTTCCTGACAATGAAATTTTAAGTGATTAAACAGTCAGTGCTACTTGACTTTTGTATAGTCAAATGAATTAAAAACAAATCACACAACAGCTGTGTTAATAACTTCATCATCAGTGATAATATAACATTAGGTATTTTTAATTCAATTTCATCTTGCAATTGGAAAACATTTTAAAATTTAAAAATCATTTTGACAACAGTATTTTACAGAGGAATACAAAAGCTATAACAAAAATGCAGCACAAGAAAAATGTTCATTTAAAAAACTTATCTATAGAATAAATGATTGGGAACATTCACAAAATAAAAGAACACAGATGAAATTTTGATACACAGAATAGACCTTGGAACATATATAATCTCATTTTATAATTAAAATGATCATCATTACGGTTTCATTTCAGCCTCAGATGATGTTTTTAGATGTAATCTTTTCAATATTTTGAACAGAAAACCTTGTTTCACTCATAACTTGTTGATTTAGAGTTAAAATTCAACCAATGTCCAGTGCCAGATTACCATCCTTACCAGACTGCATTTTCTCCTTGCGTTTAACTAAAGGTGAGGATCTATCCATAATGTCTGAGGTGTCCCAAAATGGGAATTTTGGAGGAAACTGGACAATTTCTACTACCTTCCACAATTATCCATGCAAAGCATGACCATAACAGCAATGTTGAGTCGAACTTTTTGTGGTGTTGGTGGAGATAAATAGCAGTCTCACAAACCTGCATACATGTCAGCTGCTGACATATTGCATTCAATTAAAATGAATTTACAAAAAAGCATCTTTAACCAACTACTGGCATTCTAGCTCTGTGGTATCATTAAGAAGCTGACAATTTAAGTTTGGATTTATGTCAAAGTATTCTGTAAATATGCATGCAAGTGAAAGAGAGAGAAGATGCTGATTAATGAGGTTTGTTCATGTATATATGTTCAAAGGAAGCAAACTCTTTAACCTGCAATAGTTCTGAGCAGAAGGTCAGTAATATTTCTTTGAAACTGTTGTAGTATCAACGGGTCTGTTGAGGTGAGTGAATCTATGTTCACCAAGAGCAGACTGGTTCAAAAGAATCCAATATTCTTTTTTCTTTAGAAACCAGATGTGATTGGCCTGTCTTTTTTGATAGCTCACTGATTGGTCACTAATTGTTTGTGATGTTTCCTGCCATTGATCAATTATGTGAAGATGTGTACGTGTGTGTGGCCCACAATCTGAAGAAAATTGGAAGATAGAAGAAATATTGTGACTATAACAACCAAAATGAGAACAAGTCAAATAAATCAGTGTTGAGCTGGTGTGTTCACAACTGATAAAGTGTGCAGTTCACCCAAAGACCTTTCAATTGTATATTCAGGGTGGGTGTAAGTTACACATTTGGAACAGAAAAATATCTAAGTAAAATAAAACTCAACCAGTGGCATTATGAATGTAGTGCCACACAGATTTTGGTAACTGCATGTAAACAAAATGAAATGGATATTGTTAGCTACACAGGCATAGAAGCAAGACAAATGATGCATCATTCTCACTGTAAGTTACCATGTTTTTGCTTGAATGAATGTAAAAGATACTGTCTTCACCTACAAAAAATAATTCTGAACTAGAAATAGTGTTTTTAAGTTACATATAAGAATTTATTGTCAATATAAATGGTAAAAGTGCAAACAGTAAGCTCACAGTAGTAAAACCATTGTAGCTATAGGGGGCTGGGTAATGTTTCTTTGATTCAACTTTGTGTCAGACATAACCGAACTCCAGAATTATCATCATCAGAATAATCAGAAGGTTTTCATCGTTGTCAGCAGGTTGGAATATGTGGAATTGTGTGAAATAGTGTAAGAATAAAATGTACATTTTGCATTTTAAAATAAAAATTTATTAAAAGGAAAGAATAACATGAGTTGGAGAAGTTAATGTGCAATTAGAAACATTATTAAGAAGTTAAGGGTAAAGTTCATGTTCAATGGTAAAGCCAAGTTAAGGGTATCAAGATTTGTAGAAAATGTTCAAAGTAGTAATTGTTGAAAGAGTATGTATGTGTGTATTCATTAGAAACATCATTGGATTGAGAAAAAGTAAAAGGAATCAGCAGAAAGAAAGAGAAAGAGGACACATGTTCGGATCAGCTTGAAGCTTCTCTTGTTATGTTTTAGCTTGTCTTTGCTGCTTCCATCCTTGACTGACTCACTGATGCTGATTGGAGTGAGGTTGGGGGGGGGGGGCTTTTATTGTTATTAGATTTTTCACACTGACTCAAAGTCCTCAAGTCTTGCAAGTTGCTCCCATTGGTCAAAAATCAATTTAACACCTACTTGTGAAATCTGGTTTTGACCTTTTCTTTAAACACAGGGTCAATTCTTTTCCTATTTTGGAAAAACCAGGATTTCACATGTCTTGAATTTTTGTAAAAGTGAAGAGGAAGGTTGATTTTAATTCTTAATTTCATATCCACTATACCATCATGTAATTCCAAACAAAGGTTTTGCAACCAATAAAATTTCAGAAATGTTTTCATCAACTGTTTTTGTGATTTTTTTTGTCCCATCCCAACATAAAGGTGCATTAAGAAAAATACAATCAATGTATAATTTTTGTCATGACACACTGAAAAAAAAATCACAATACTCAAATACCAGACAGATTTTGTTGGAGATCAGACATTGACCAAGATAAAGCTCATGACAATAATTCTCATGATGACAAAAAGTAACTCATCTATTGTGCTTCTGAACAGACCAATGTAACAGTAACACTCTTCTGATTTTACAAACCACAAGGACATATTCCCCTTAAAGAAATATAACACAATCCCAAACTAATTTAAAAAGTAATTTGTATAAAAACAAATAAATATTCAAAACTGTCTCTTACTCACTTTCATTTATTATACATGGAATTGTATCACATTGGATCTTTCATAGATTGCCTGATTTTTCAGCTAACCTGATGAATTTTTGAAAAACTAAGAAAAGTTTCGCTCTTGCATATAATACTACTTACAAAATAAAATCCTTAAATTTGCCTTGATAAAGTCACATCAGAGGATGAAACGTGCTGGCTAAAATAAGTTTTCATTTTGTCTTTATTCATACCGTGTTACCTTTTTTTTGTTTAATTACAATTGTTTTCTTTTCTTTAATCACTGACAGTTCAAGTTTCTCACAAACATTTTTCTTTTTTTCTTTACACAAACAAAAATATAGTTTATGATACAAACATATGAAGTTATATTGTATATAGTTTGTGAATATACATTTTGTATGTTCCGTGGAAATACAACTCTCTTTCCATCACCTTATAACAAAAGTCACTAACATACTGCAATAATGTTAACAAAATAATAGCAAGGCTGAATTTAAATAGCAACCTGGTGAACCAATAATACCATTAACTTTTCTTTTAACCATGTTCCCCATTTATTAGTTTCATCTGTTCAGAACTTCACACTATGAAGGCAATGTGTTCAAACATGAACTGCAAAATGCTGAGTTTGTAAAACATGAATGGCTATTCTATTCACCATCCCAAATTTGTTTGTACCGCTTTGCATGTCATCAGTTGTTCAAGAAATAATCTCCCTATGCTACATTGGAGTTCAATGACTGGAAAGACAGCAATATTGTTGTAAACATGAAAATGGAAAACAACACTGAAAGTCCGTGACAGCTAAGGCATAAAGAAACTGGAAGTGTAGATTCTTTATTACCTGAACAACATTGCTCAGAGCAGAAATACTGGCATATAGTGTTGACACATGGAGTTTCTGTAATTTGCTTTCTTGCCTGTAGAGGTTTGTTATTTTGTGGAAAAAAAATTAGATTATTGGATCAGCATAAAATGGTCACTATTTAGCTATATTTGAGCTGCTGTGTGAATTTGACCATTTCTTGGAAGATCTCAAAATGTATAGAAATCCTGGAAAAGGGAATCTGTCATATTTATATGCAAATATTAGTGAGAAATTTATTGAATTAATGGGACAACAGGTTCTTTGTACTATTCTTAAAGAATTAAGAGTCAAAGTATTATTAAATAATTGTAGATTTCACTGTAGACATCTCCCACACAGAGTCAACTGACACTGTCCAATACATTAAAGGCAGTGAGCCTGTAGAACATTTCTTCACAATCATCTCCATTTTTTCTCATGAAGCAAAGGATCTAACAGGCACTTTGGAATTTTCTTAATGAGAGCAAAATTATACATCAAAATGCCATGGTCAATTGTACAATAGAGCTTCAAATATCTCAATGATATACTGAATTGCATGCATGGATTCATCAACTTGGTGGGAGTAAAAACAGCAAAGTATTGTTTACAGACTGGAAAATTCTTTGACTTTGTTCTGCATCTGTATTCATTTTTTGCTGGTTCTGTTCATCTCTGAAATGTATTGACATCATATCTCAGAAAAAAAATTTATGGTCATATGATGGTCAGCACATTTTGATGGTTCTGAGAAAATTAAACTTTTTTTTTTAATCATATCACCCCAAGCAGGGCATTCCACTGCCACTATAGTGCAGGGGTTTACATAGAGCGATTGAATATAGGAAATGTCAGGAGAAGGGTGATAGACGAGTAAGGAGGTACATAGGAAGAGTGTTTGAGAGAATGGGTGCGAGTTAGTATGTTAGGAGGTGTCTACAGACCTTACATTTAAACTCCTGGAGATTGTAGCCATCGGGGAAGCAAGCATGTGAAAGGGAATTCCACAGGCGGGAAGTGCGTAAAGAAGCTGTTGGAGTAGAAATTGTAGTTACATTTCATCGGTTTCACTGTAAAAGATTGGGACCTAGTTGCTAATCTAGTATCTCGTGCAAATTCATACCTAGGGAGCACCAGTGATCTAAGTTCATCAGAGCAGAAGCCGTGAAAGTATTTATAGAAGAGGCACAGGGAAGCTACGTTACGCCGGTGAGAGAGTGACAGCAGGCAGTCAGCCAAGTCAGTATTGATCACATTACAGATTCTCGTTGTATTTTGTCAAGAACCCCGAAGAGAATAGGAGGGGCACCCAACCAAATGTGGCAGCAGTATTCAATACATGGGTGGATGGTAGATTTATATATATGCAGGATAGATTCAGACAGAAAGAACTTCCGGGCCTTGCACAGAAAGCCGACTTTCATAGCAGCGGATTTAGCATTCGACATAGTCATTCCACTTGAGGTCCACTGAGAGTGTCAGGCCAAGCAGGCGTAGTGTTTTACTCTCTAGGAGGCAAGCCTGTTCCATTCTAAAGGGAGGGAGGTGCAGATGTCTATGGTGGTTAATTGATAGCAGATTTGTTCTGGAAGAATTGAATTTTCAAGCCATTTATTACCCCAATCCACCACGGATTGGAGGTCCTTTTCAAGCTCGGTAGCGAGGTTCGCCTTGTCTCCCACACCAGATTTTTGATCGAGGCGAGAGTAAACTGTGGTGTCATCGGCGTACATGCCTACTTGGGATGTTATGGCATCGGGGAGATCATTGATGTAGATCAGAAAGGACCTAGGATAGAGCCTTGAGGGACACCCACGTTTGTAGGGTAGTTCTGGGAGGCATGTCCGTTTAATACCACCTTCAGTGTGCAGTTAGAAAGGTATGACTGGATTAGGTCCAACAAAAGTCCAGTTATGCCACAGCTTCGCAGTTTCCGTAGAAGGCCGGCATGCCAGACTCTGTTGAACGCTTTAGAGATATCCAAGGCAACAGTTCGGGCTTCACCATTCTTGTCAAGAGCCTGGTATATATACTCGGTGATGGTCGTTAGCATATCAGCAGTAGACCTGGTGAAGCGGAAGCCATACTGTTTGTCCGAGAGGAGCCTGTGGGCTGTGAGATGCTGAACGACCTCGGTGTTGATAATGGCTTCGAACACTTAGCCAAAGATTGGAAGAAGGCTGATAGGGCGGTAATTTGCGGGGTCCGAGGGTTTTCCAGTGTTCTTAAATATAGAAACTACAGAAGAAGACTTCCAACAGGCAGGAAAGCAGGAAGAAGAGAGGCAGAGGGTGTAGAGCTTAGAAAGGACAGAGGAGAGTTCAGGGGCACATTTCTTCAAGACTATGATTGGGATTCTGTCCCCACCACTCGCTTTGTGAGGGTCAAGTTTTGAGATTATGTTAGAAATCAGCGAGGGCGTGATGTGGAGGTCATTCAATTGAGCCTCAGTTCTTGGTGGGAAGTCGGGTGTATAAACTCCAGACAAATCCAGACTCGAATTGGTCAAGAATCTAAGAGCAAAGCATTCAGCCTTGTCAGCTGAGGAGGTGAGGACCTCAAATTCATTGATTAGTGGAGGTATTGAGGACTTACTCTTGTTAAGCATGCTTTTACAGAGGCACCAGTAGTCTTTGGCGCCGAACTTAGAGGATGCTATGTGTTGCTTCATTCTGGCAGCAAACTGGATTTTCTATCAGCTGATAATAACCAACAGGGGAATACAAGGTGCGAGACAGAAGGATTAAGCAAAGACATGGAAAACCTGGAAACAATCTTTCTCACATTTCTTTCCAATGACATGCTAAGAAAAAGGAACAAAACAAGCAATGTTCTGCAATCAAAGGATGTGAACATTGAAAATTGAGTCTATGAAAACCTATCTTCTGGAAACTAGAGACAAATCTAGTGAATATAAATTCAAATTATGAATTACTAATTGTATAAAAATCCTATGCAAGTAATAACTATTATATATGTGTGTATGGTAAGGTAAGAAAGGACAAAGACTCTCTGACCTAATGTAGTGGGCTATTTGTGAGTGAGGTGTAATCTCAATAAATTGCAGGAGAAAATCACAACGCTGGCCAGGTGAGGATAGAAACTACAATGTGTGGTAGATGTATTTGTAATGGGCTACCAGAATAAAATTTTCTTATTAAAACTAGAAAAAAAAAAAATGAAAGAAAGAAAAATGTAGTACTGGCCCAAAACTTTGGTTGACCCAATCATTCTTTATTCCTTTCACCTTAATTTCACATTTATTCAAGCTCACCAAAAGAAATTACATATATTTTTGGATGAGCTTTTATCTTTAGGACTTCAACATTCGTACGAAGTGAAGGACTAAATTGGCAGTTATGTCTCATTATTTTACAGTTGAAATTACGATGCTAACAGTTTTTTCTTTCACAATTTGGAACTTTCTTCCGGCTTCTTGCTTTCCAGTCAACTCATATCTTCAAAAATGTAAATTCAAAAATGTCAATTGTTGTCTTCTGTTTTCTTAATATCTGCACTTTTATTGTTCTTCCTCTTTAATAGTGTTTTTATTTTCCTTATATTCTATTACTCAGTACCCCCCACTTGTGTTTTAAAGTCTTTACCATCTTGCTTGGGCTGAAATGATTAAAAAAAAAAAAAAAATTAAAAATTGCTCATTACAATTGTTCAATTTAAAGCGTGAACTGAATGCAAAGCTGGACACTGCTTTGGTTCTCATTTATGCAAAATACAACACTAACATTCAGTATTATAATTAATTTTGACACCAGCCCGAAACTGAATTCTGTGTCACATTTAAAAACAAGTGTTTTTTTTTATTCAAAGTAAATATCGATTTTATTTCAACTAGTTTATTTTTTACCATTACATAGGTACCCCCCAAACATTTTTGTTCACTAACTTTTAAACTGAATTTTTAAAAATGAAGCTTGAAACTTTTATTTTAGTTTTAACTGAAAGCAAAATGATTGAATTTACTATATCCAGTAAGCAAAATACTCTGGTGTATTTCAAACAGAAATTATATTAATTGGAATCTAAAATTTTGAAATGTTTTTTTTAATTTTTCAATTTTTTGGCCACTTTTGAGTGATCAACATATTTGTAAACAAAAGTTAATTCTCAGTTTTAAAAATCTTGCAAAAATAAAATATTCATCTGTGAGACATTGTTACATTATATTATCTTAGAAAATTAGCAAAAAAAATTAAACAATTTTGAAAATTCAATGTCTCAATGATTTGTATTAAACTTATCAATTTTTGATTAGCAAATATAGTTTCACTTAATAATTTACCAACCTAATGTCTAGAAGTCTTTGAAATATTTAAACAATATTTTTTGAAAGTATATAAATTATAATTTTAAAAAAAAATGAAAATTTTAAAAATGTTATTATTAAAAAATTTTTTTTCTTCAGATTATAATGTAAGTACATTCAATCATTTTCAATACCTGAATTTAAACTGAATTTTTTCAAAATAAAGTTTTCTTGAAGTTTTAATTTTAGCTTTAATTCAAAGATAAGAGATTAAATTTACTAATTCCAGTAAGCAAAATACTCTGGTGTATTTCAAACCGAAATTATATTGATTGGAATCTAAAATTTTTTTTGATTAAAAGAAATTGCAATTTTTCGGCCATTTTTCATTTATTGTAAACAGTAGCCAAATCTCGGTTTTAAAAAATAAAATATACCTTGATGAAACATTATTTTATTAAAATTAGCAAATTTAAACTTACCTTATTTTGATTTGAAACAAGTATTACTTGCTTACTATCTGAAATGTACAATAAAAGCATTTCTTAATCAAGGTAGTCCTCTTATCAGGGTGATCTGAGGTGATGAATGATTTAATGACAAACGGAAGCTGTCAAAAGCACTAAGTATGGTGGCCAGACATGACAATTTTATGCAAATGTAATCAAGCATTTCTATTTTTGGTTTTTACCTACGTAGTAAAATTAAAAATTTAACATATTTTCAGCAATTAGATAAAATTTTATTAGAATTTTAGTAAGTTTAGCTTTATAACCATACGTTTAAATATGCTTTCTGAATAAATAAAAATTAAAATAATATAAAACTTACTTCTAGAATAATTTTACAATTTAATAAGAAAGAATGAAATTGAAATAATCCAACTCAATTTATGGAATATTATGTTAAGTAGGAATTTAACAATAAAAAATTTATAATTTCAATGGTAAGATTAGCAAAAAGGCTATTGAAATGTACAACAAAAACAGACCAAACATGGGTTATAAAAATAGAAAAAGGAAAGGTTATTCAATTTCTGTAAGGTACCTACATTCACAATTAATGTAACAGATGATGAAACTAGGAAGTAAATTACTTTAAATTTTGAAAGCAGAATTTTGGAAGCCTGTTGTTGGGTGATTCAGAAACATGTGAAAATAAAAAGAATTGGGAACGGAATACAAATATTCATTATAGGGAAAATTTTTCCTGTAATGAGGACAACCCTTAAATCATGTGACTTTTAATGAGAAATATCATGCACAGCCATCTGTACAAATAAAATAAAATCAGTCTGCATACAATTAAAATGTTTTAATTATTTTAAAAATCTATTGGTTAAATTATTTGTATTAAGCTTTTCAATCTTTGATGAGTAAATGTAGTCTTCATACATCAATTTCACACCATAGCATTAACAATGGAGGAGGAAATCTAAAACATTGTTGAAACTTTATGAATTATTATAATAAAAAATAATAAAAATGAAAACAGTTCTTGTATAAATTCATTATTCATTGAAAAAAAATTTTTTTTCAGACTATTATATCCTTAATTTATATTGCTTTTAAAAAGCAGTTAAAAGTTTATCTAAATAAAAAATGGCATGGTTTTATTGCATTCTTGTTTTTGCAATTTGGAGCAGATTTTCTAAATATGGGCTACTTTTGAAGTCAAAAAGACAGTTGATTAGCATTCCCTAATGACTTCTAAATTTAATTAATATTAGATTTATGAGGAAACAATGGCGAATTTCTAAACATTTCCGGAAATTAATTGAAGGGGGCGGTAATAGATGTAAAAGAAAAAAAAATTACCAATATTTTCTAAAAATAAGTATTTCAACAATGATTTCAGTCAATTATGAATAAGTAATTTTAAATTTCCATCAAAATTCGACCATTATCTGATTTTTGCAAAAATTTCCAAATTGATGTGTCTTTCACCGGCAAAAAAGTGCCTTGCGTAATATTACGTTTGCTGTTATAAACTACTGTAAAAATTATGTCACTCACGGACGAAAGAAAAACAAGATTTTCTACCAAAATTTCGAACGTGTTAGAAAGAATTAAAATTTTTTTTTAAATAATTAAAAAAGTACTTTGATTTATCCTTTTAATAATAACAAACATTTTGCCAATAACCTTTATTTTTATTTTTAGTTTAGGCCTTTTTTCTTCAGCCTATGCTGTTTTTTCAGCGATTTATTGGAGGTACCCTACTAAAACTCGTTGAACAAACAGCACAGTAAAGAAAAAAGGTCCCAAACTTAACAAAAACGAACTTTTTTTTCCATCAAAATGTTTAAGAGGAAATATAAAAATATTTTAAATTATTTTCTAAATATTTTTAAAATTCCTTCTAACACGTTAGAAATTTTGGTAAAAATCTTTTTTTTATTTTCGTTAGCGGGTAGCCAAATCGTTACGAGAGTTTACAATGGAAAACGTAAAATTATTCAATAAAAAATGAGTTATGCAATAATTATTATTGCATAACTCATTTTTTTTTCCGGTGACAAACTCATTAATTTGGAAATTATAGTAAAAATCAAATAATTGTCGGATTTTAATGAAACTTTCAAGGCTTATTCACAAATGAATAAATTATTTTTGAAATAATTATTTTAAAAAAATCTTAGTAAAAATATTTTTTTTTTACATCTGTTACCTCCTGCTCCACGTAAATTCATGAAATTTCAAGAAATTAAATTTTGTAGGCAAAATTAGTTTTATTAGTTAAACACAGGACACACTGGAAAATTTATATTTTTCAACCATTTGGTTGGTCCCTCTTTTTGAAAATCTGTCATTATTTAATTAGATAAACTTTTAATTGCTTTTCATAAATAATAAGCCTTTAAGGACATTATGCGCCTTTCTTCTTTTTTGTATCCCTTTCGCAGACATATTTATCGTCGTTGCGTGAACCCTTTAGTGTCACAGGCACTAATAAAAAAGACATCACAAGTCTTACATTTTTTTCATTTAATTTTATATTGAACATTTAGCGACCACAAACTCCAGGTCCAGTTTGGCAGTTACTTTTGAACCCTCACTTCAGAAATTTTACTTACTAAATCTTTAAAATTTCATTTTTCTCAAAAATCAAAAATTTTGCTAAAGAAATGGATGTCACATTTTTTGTTTGTGCAATCCAACCAAACTCTAAATGCAGTTTCTTACCAAAAAAAAAAAAAAAAGAAAGTCTGTTAGCGCTAATTCAGTTAAACTGTTTTACCAGTACAAACAAAACATGTACACAACTTCTATGTATTTAAATTTTATTACGAGTAAACTTACCTTTTTGATTATGAAGCAGCAGATAAAAAACAAAAAATGATGACATTTTTCAATTCATTTCACTCGGTTACAGTTTTCTTAGACTTTATTTAAATTTTTACTTCCAAATTGTGTCACAAAATTACAGCCGACTTCCCTACTTTTGAGTTTAAATTAATTCTCTCAACTTACATCTGTTGGGTCGCTTTTTAGAAAAATCATGACAATCCAATAAACACGGCATGATAACGTAAACATCGACACTGTCGTAAAAAGAAAACTTTAAACGGTGTTGCATAGCGATTGTACCCTCAGTAACAAATATCTACAAATAAATTCCTTATTGAGACGTTGCTCAATACATAAGATTTTTTTCAGTTTTTTTACTTACTTACTTATTCAATGTAAACTTAAAGATCTAAAAAACAGATGCTACTACGAAACAAATTGCATTAAAATTAAGTAAAACAGTAGATGTAAAAAGAAATTAAGAGTTATGATCCATAATCGACTTGCCACCATCAAAAACTCAGCATTCAAGAAATATGGTGTTACTGTTGCCAAATCAAATTATTCACAGAAACGTACCTCTCTAAGAAATAATCAGCTTTTTGTTCTTTCTATTTGAACACTTCAGATGACAAATAAACTTTGCTCATTTCCATACGCAAACCTGACAAAATTTCAAATAATTTTTCTCAAGCTAAAATAATAAAAAGTACTTCGTCATTGACATTTTCCTCAGAGTGTAGTGTCAGTTAGTTAAGTGCCATACGTGATACACGCTTTGGGCGATCATGTCTCGAATGAGACGGTCACTGACTGGCCAGCAGGTTATCCGCAGGAGGTTGCCATTGCTTTTTCTGCAATAGGCTATAGAACCCAATCTGTCCTAATTGGATAGAAGAGACGAATTAACCTTTCCTAAGGGTATTTATTTGTGGGTAAGTGAATGCAAGGAATTCAACTGGAATTCGAATTCGGCTCCACCGAGACAACGCACATCCGATTGTACGATGCTGAAAATTTTATAAAGCTACAGACAGTGGACTGGAATATTAATTAATTTTAACAAGCATATTTTATAAAAAAAAAAAATAATTTTATTATACTAATCGACAAGAGTTAGTGCGAGATTTTATAATCAGTTTTTTTTTTTTTTTTAAGGAAAATATACAGGGGCAATTTCTTTTTTAGAAGAGGTTACTTTTTTAAAAAATTATGTATTTCTTGTTCGGTAACTGGTTGCACTACACAGGAATCTCTTTGGTGGGGCCAAAAAATTCATGCAAAATAATTCAACTTCAAGGTTCGCACTATGAAATCGGCTAAACTTATGCACGATGGTATTTTCCCACCTCCTTTATTTTTAGTTTTGGCTTGCGTAGCGGAAGAATACTTTTTCTGAGTCTCCTCAATGTAAAAGAAAAATTATTTTAATTTCTTCTCCGGAGAGATTTAAGCGACATTAAAATTTGGAAAAGAATATTTCTTGGAGGTGTGCTGTTCATTATTGTCTGGTCAGATAGATGCAGCCAGAGAAAATTTAAAAATCAGTCCTACGAACTTGGGACGTTTCAATCAATAAATGGCGGAAAAACGAAAAAAAACACAAAAAACCCCGGTATGTCAAAAGAACGGCTATTCCCTTGACACCGTTTTTTTTTTTACTCCTTCGGCAATGTTTGTTTCCAAGATTATATGTGAAATAAAAGTACAATGCAATATAGTTATTATTTATCTTTTATAAAGATATATTAAATTTTATTATTTGCCATTATAACAAATGAAAATAAATCTTTATTCTTTATATACGAAGATTTACCAAAATAAAAAGTTAAAAAAAAACGGTTAAAAAATTCTACCAAGTAAAATAAGAATTAAGGTAGTTCTCTCTTGTATACCTAGTTAGAATGTGAATGAATGGGCTCCTAGCTTGTACCCGGCTCTCTCTTTTGTTATGATTCAAGTTGAGATTCACAACCTCTCTAGTTTGTGATGGCCTTATCTCCACTGGGTCAGCCTCTGATTTTCCCATTCCATTAATTATTTTATCTGTTCCCTTAGCGAGTGTGTGTCTTGATTTCGCCACTTGGCGGAATACAGCAGCCACTCTTTTTTGTGGGATGGATGGGTCTTACTAACATTGTTTAATTTTAGTTTTTAAAATTATGTTGTATTATAGTTTGTTTTTGGGTTCATCCCCCTCCCATCATCTCATTTTTCATTAAATCTTATATATATATATCCCAGTTTTTTAGGTGTCCCTTGTGAATATGTGGTATTGTGGTGTGTAAAGGATTGAGAGGTGATGGATGAGTTCTTGTGGTGAATGAGAAAATTGTAATGAGTGATTGGGTTGTGATAGTATTTTTAGCTAGGTATAGGATAGATACTGAAGACCACCCTCTATCCACCCCACTTTTCAGCCTTGTGCCACAATTTGTGTATTTGTTATGCAAATAAATATTAAGTAAAATAAGAATTGGACATAGGAAACTAAGTAAGATTGAACAAAATTCGGTACAATTGAATTTTTATTCACTTCCCCTTATACTAGATTGGTTTAAGAGAGATTGGAATTAAAACAAATTACAAACAGAAAAAAAAAATCATTATTATTAGAGTTAAAGGGAAGCAACCAGAAAAAAACGGGTGTTATACTCTCTATTTTGACTGTTCAGTAAGTGTCAGAAGGCTGTTCATTCGCATTATAATACGAATGAACAACTCTTTTTGTGTATATTCACTGCAGCAATGGAAAGGCAGGATCACACAATTTAAGGAAACCTGTTGCTACAAAATGTTGACACAGACTTTAAGTTACACCTGCAGACTGTTGAAAAAACTCTGAAAGTGCCTGCAAATACATTTTTGTTTCTATTTTTATTCCCATTGTTTTCAGCATAAACAGCATATAAGGTTGTTGTTTTCTTTCTTTAATTAACACCACTTCAAGAAGCTTGACTTCATTGTCAAAATAGTTTGTTAAATTGCCAGAGATGATGTATGTGTTGGTTTTAGATAGAATTGGATATGTTTACTTTTCATGTGTTGGTTTTAGATAGAATTAGATATTGGAAATGAATGAAATCAAATATGTTTACTTTTCATACTATTCAACAGTTTATTGTTAAAAAGTAATGTGCTTTTTAACATAAAAATTGACCATATGATTCTGAACAAAGAAAGACCCAAGGAGAGACTTGAAATAATTACCAAAATTAGGTGATTGATTAATGTCATAAATCCTGTGGAATTTTCATATAGGTATAAAAGTGACTTCCCATTTCACTGTTGAAAATACCTTGTCCAAAGCTGCTGTAAATGTATCCTGAATAGAATTTATGAATAAATGAATGAATAAGCAGGCACATCATTCCAAGATAGAGTATAGTGTTTTTACGACTCTCTTAAGTTTCAATCTATTACTGAAAATAAAATATCCAATCTAAATATTAAATTATTTATAACTATACACAAAAATATTATGGATATGATCACAGCCAAAAATGACCATAATAACAATAATTCTGATGCAAACATATATATAATAACCCGTAGCAAATGTTCCTTACAATATATGACTGAAACATAAGAAAATTAAAAAACAACATAGAAGAGAAGATCTCTGATATGAGAACTCATCCAATGCATTAGTTATACACAGAATTAATATAAGCCACAGTTTTGATCTAAAAAAATGCTGTACTTATTATGAGAAAATAATTTTAGATGAAAAGTTATTGATTATGCAACAATTAATTATTGCCAGATAATAATTACATAAAAAAATCAATAATATTTATTCACTTTCAATTAATTTGCCAAAAACTTACATCACCCAACATCAACTATAGTTTATCTTTCCTTTACATAGCAAAATTTTAGAATATTTTAGCGCATTCTCTAATTTAAAAAACCTGAAAACATTATTTTTCTCCATATTACTTCTGTGTATAAATAAAAATTACTAAATAAAATTTCTACACTTTCCTTCAAGGAATTCCTCAAGGAATGAAATGTGTTGGCGTAAACAGTATTCCTGTTGTCAATTCTATTCTAGGAATTGTTATTATGCACAGAGCTCCATGTTGGACATGCAAGTAGTTTGGTTTATGAATTGTACAGTGAAAAGTTGTTTTTTTTTTTCCTTGAATGTGTTATATCTGTTCGTTAAGAAAGAACTCCATGAAAACTTTATCAACAAACACCACAGTGAAATATGTTTCTGTATCATGTACCTGTATGTTCAAACCTGAATTAGGAGAAAAAATTAACTTTTGTGCCAGTAAGTCTTTCCCCAAAGTTATTTTGAATTTGTATCACCATATCATTTCCTTTTCAGTGTGTAAGTGTTAGTTAAGGTATAATTACTGGAAAAATTTCCTCCCACAGTGCATTATCATATGACAATTTAAGTTGTGGATTGCTAAAAATGCATGTGGCACATATGTTTATATATGGAAAAAATGTTTCACCTGTATGTGTTGCTCTTACAATAGCTGTTTGCTTGAAAAGTCTCAAAACACCAAGATTTAATTATTTTATGTTACCTTCCCTTCAAGAAATATGGGAAAACCTGTGTCGTCAATTGTTAAAAAGTTGCAATAGTGAGATAAAATGAAACCAAAGCCTTGAAACAATGTATTGAGATTCAATAAAGCAGAGTTTTAAAAAATTACATTGAAAATAGAGGCCAATAAACTGCTTAACTAATCTGTGTCTTTTATATTTGTTAACCATTCAGTGGTACCTATGGTTCATTGAGTACTCTTGGTATGATATAAATCACTTTTTGGTCAATATCTTTTCATGTTAAAAATTTTATATGTTTAATATAACAGCGAAATGGAAATATCTCTTGGAAGGAAAAGATTAGCAACAAAAAAACAAAGATGGTGGAGATAAGTCTATTTCAAGACCATGTCGAAACAAGATGATCACTTAATGGACAAAGGTATCTGAGTGCCTTATATGAAAGGCTTCAACAAATAAGACATCAAATTAAGAAGTGCAGGAATAAAGACCCTGGTTAATTAAATGGTTCATTTTGCATGGAAACTAATTTTTTCTAAATGCAGTTAAATATTTTATTTGTATAGATCATTAAGATGACTAAGGGAAGGAATCACTCATAAATTTAATAGCTTCAGTTAATTTATCTCCCTTCCCACTACAGATGGCATGGGAAATATATAAATAAATATCCCAGAAATATATGAATACACATTGATCATTATTATACGTTTTGATTTTAATTCACAAATATATCCCTGGAAAGGATTCTCTACTAAGTGTCAGTAGATGGTGTGTCAGCTAGGAACTACAAAAAATATTGTAACCATTTTCATCCAGCTGATTAGGTCCTTCAAACATGTTATTCGTTGCTTTGCCCTGTCTCTTTTTCCCTCTATCTGGCTTGTTAGTATCAGGTTCTCCAAGCCCACCTTCCTCATTGCATGTCCCAGGAACTTCAGCTGTCTCTTCCTGATTCTCAGTATTAATTTCCTTCTTGTTTCCATTATTTCAAAGACCTCATCATTGCTCACATGCTCGATCCATGATATTTGCAGCATCCTTCTGTAGAACCACATTTCAGTTGCTTCAAGTTTTTCCTTCATCTTTGATGATATTGTCCAGCATTCACTGCCATATTGAAGGACGGACAGCACATAGCAATCCAGTACTCTCTTCCTTGTTTATAGCAAAATTGTCCTGTTCCTTAATACCTTACTCAACTTCTGGAATGGTTCCTTCGCCATGCCAATTTGTCTTCGGATCTCTGTGTTGCACTTTCCGTCTTCTGTTATAACACTTCCCAGATATTTAAATTTTTGTACCTGCTTGATTCTAGTATCCCTGACCTTTATTTGGCATATTGGGCTGCTCTTTTTACTGATGACCATGTATTCAGTTTTCTTGCAGTTCATTCCTATTCCTTTCTTGTTACTTTCTTCAGCTACCTTCTGTAGGAGGTCTTGTAGTTTCCTTTCTGTGTCTGCTATCAACACTGTATCATCTGCGAAGATGGAAAAACCCAAAACATTTTTACGTAATTCTGTAATCACAAATGAAAGGTTTCTCTTCAGTGCACATTTTCATGTTTTCTGAAGTTTAATTCTGCTCTAAAAAAAAAAAGAAAAAAGAAAGGATGCATAAACCTCACACTAAAAAGGTTCTTCTCCAGTGTATATATTTTGTTTCAGAAGTAAATGATGTGAAATCTTTTTATTTACACACTTTGCAGTGGAAATATATCAGTATTAAAAGTGGATTATACATCTTATATTGGAAGTGTTTCTCAAAATTTTAATCTTTCATGAGAAGAGAGTGGATCTGGTATGAGATATTCATTTACCATATTTTCTTGTGTATAATATGACTTAATGTTCTTAATTTAAAAACACTAAATAAATTACATCCCTGTGTATAATATGACCTTGTACGACAGTCATTTTTTTTTATAATCATATCGCCCCAAGCAAGGCATTTTACTGCCACTGTTTTGCAGGGGGTTACATAGGAGGAAAGTTATGAGAAAGAATGACAGGTTATAGTGGGTGTCAGGAAGTGGATAAGAGAAGGATGAGAATACTGATGAGAGTGGAGTGGATGAAAAAAGAAACATGAGAGAGAGGATACAGGTTAGTGAGATAGGAGATGACTATTGACTTTGCATTTAAATTCTTGGAGATTATAGCTGGCAGGAAAACAAGTAAATGGAAGGGAATTCCACAGGCAGGAAGTGCAAGAAAAGAAGCTTCTGAAGTAGAATTTGCATTTACAATTTATTGGTTCCACAGTAAAAGGGTGGGACCTAGTTGCTAATCTTGTGGCTCGAGTAAATTTATATATAGGGGGCACCAGTAAGCTCAGTTCACTGGAGTAGAAGCCATGAAAGTATTTGTAGAAGAGACACAGGGAAGCCACATTGTGCCGATGAGAAAGCGACTATATCTGAGCTGCCAAGTCGGGATCTATCACATTACAGATTCTCTGTTGGATCTTGTCAAGGACACCCAGGTGGATCGCAGGAGCACCCAACCAGATATGGCAGCAGTATTCAATGCACTGGTGGATGGTAGATTTATATATGTGCAGGATTGTTTCAGGTGGAAAAAAACTTCCTGGCCCTATACAGAGAACCGACTTTTTTAGCAGTGGATTTAGCTATGGATTCTATATATTCATTCCACTTAAGGTAGTATTTTGCTTTTAGGGAGACTAGCCTGATCCATGCTAATGGGGGGGTAGGAGCGCTTGTCTGTGATGGTTAATAGATAACAGCTTTGTTTTGTAAGCATTAAAATTCACGAGCCATTTCTTACCCCAGTCTGCTATGGATCGGTGTTCCTTTTCAAGCTCGGCAGCGAGGTTTGCTTTGTCAGCCTCAGCAGATTTTTGATTGATGCAAGAGTAAACTGTTGTGTCATCAGCGTATATGCCTACTTGGGATATTATTCCATCTGGGAGATCGTTAATGTAGATAAGGAAAAGCATAGGACCGAGAATAGAGCCTTGAGAGACACTAGTATTATACTAGATAGTACACTAGATAGTATTAGGAGGTATATCCGTTCAGTACTACCTTAATTGTGCGATTTGAAAGGAATGACTGGATAAGGTCAAACAATTGTCCAGTTATACCATAACCTTGCAGCTTGCGTAGTAGGCCAGCATGCCAGACTCTGTCAAATGTTTTGGACATATCTAGGGCAACAGTTTGGGTTTTGCCATTCTTGTCAAGAGCCTGGTGTATATATTTAGTGATGGTTGTGAGCATATCAGCAGTAGACCTGGTGAAGCAGAAACCATACTGTTTGTCAGAGAATAGTCTGTGGGCTGTGAGATGTTGAATCAATTGGGTGTTGATGATGGCTTCAAACACTTTGCCAAAAATCAGTAGGAGGCTGATAGGGCAATAATTAGAGGGATCAGAGGGTTCACCAGTGTTTTTATATATTGGAACCATGGAGGACTTCCAGCATGCAGGAAAGCAAGAAGCAGAGTGGCAGTAGTTATAGAGTTTGGAGAGAGGAAATTTCAGGGGAACATTTCTTCAGGACAATGATTGGGATTCTGTTGCCGCCACTTTAATTCTTTGGATATCATAGAAAACCATTTTGATGAGTTCTTTGCTGAGAAACAACAGAAAATCAGGGGAGAAAGAATCTTTATTTTGAAGGAAAACTGGAGAAAGGTTGTGCAAGAACATGGTTTATATTTAGTCAAATAAATATTTAATGGCATAATTTGTTTTGTGTTTTAATTTCCCTTAAAAATGGGTATGGATTTTCTAGATAACCCAATCTCTCTCTCTCTCTCTACATATATATATATGCATGAAAGTGGACACTGAAGTCAACACCCAGTAGTGACTGTTTCCTTTTGAAATGTAATCACCAAACCATGACAATTGTATTTAAGCATGAAACAGACTTTTGGACTAGGTGTTGACCTCAATATCCAGTTTTATATTGACATATGCTCTATTCCTGATATTAAGCATTTTAATCCAAATATAAGATACCTTAAAACTTTATATATATATATATATATATATATACAGACATGCACAAGATTGACAATCCTATTTTTATAGTATGATATACAAGAAAATAACCAATTTGCAACAAGTGTACTTCAAGCTCTGTAAATGTTGCTAAAATATATCACAAATAAAAAATATTCAAGACATGTGTGGGCAAGTTAGTGGGTGGTTCTGTTTGAGGCAACTCCATAATTTCATTAAACTAAAAATTCGAAAAGGTCATAATCTGGCCCCGTGAAGTGATATGTAAAATTCATATTGTTGTTATTTACAGTATTTATGTTAAACAAAATATCATATATATATATACATTAAAAATGGTTAATATTAGAAAAAATATTTTAAGTGATGACAAAAATATGGAAATATTGTTCAGCTATAATCTTTTTTCAATGAGTTTTATATACACAGGATCATATGAGGTAATATTAAAATACAAACAATGAAAACAGGTAATAAGGCAGTTGTTAATGTCTGTGTTTTTCAAATGCTAAAATATGTATACTTGTGAGCAACAAGGGAGATATTATTCAAAATTACAAAATTTATTTACACTCCAAAAATAAAATATAGTGAATAGAAAATAATAATCATGAAAGTAGATTTAATATAAATGTTTTTTATTAAAATCCAGAATTTTTATAAATGAAAAATATTTCTATTATAAGTTAAAATTTGAAGAATGTTATGACATAAGAGGAACATATTGGATTTCATCAGTGATCATAAAATTGTTTCCATCCATTGTTCATTATATATAAATATATATATATAAGATTTGAAACAGATGAAAATTCTCTACCACAAACATTAAAATGGGAATTTGCTCATTAGCATTTTTCTTTTTTTTTTCATAAGCTTCCTTGTCCCTTCAGAATATGAGCAATTATAGCTCTCCACATACTTATTTTCTATTCAATATCTGTAAACTGTGCCCTGTTATGGTTCATTTTGAGGAAAAATAGATTGGTTTTCTTCTGCCTTCTTCACACTTTTGAATTCAGGACTCTCCTAGACAGATTGCCAACCAAGGCTCAAAAGCCCAGTCTAGCATGCTATTTAACTCATAGCTGGGAAGGAGATGGATTCCTGTTTTTACCCATGGGAATTAGTACAAAGTGAACATAAACTGTCTCAACTGAAATTTGAACTCGAAATGCTGATTCCATTTTTCATTTTCAATTAACCATTAGTCTACTCTTAAAAAGAGTTTTTTTTAAACCAGTGTCTGTTAACATACAATTCTGGAGATCAGAATTCCAAGAGAATATTGACCTGCCTTTTTCACAATTGAAATTCTTTTTCTCTTGCATTTATCACAATGTGTTAGTGAACAGAAATCACTCAATGAAAAGGTTCTTCCTCAGTGTGCATCAACATATGTCGTTTCAAATTTGATCGTCGTGAAAACTTTTCATGACAAACTTCACAGTGAAAAGGTTTTTCACCAGTGTGTATTATCATATGTTCTTTGAGATTTGAACTGCGAGAAAATTGCCTACCACAAACTTCACAATGAAATGGTTTCTCTCCAGTGTGAGTTAACATGTGTTGCTTAAGATGTGAACTACAGGAAAATTCTGAGCCACAAACCTCACAATGGAATTTTTTTTCTCCAGTGTGAGTAACCATATGATGTTTAAGAGTAGAACTATGTAAAAATTTTGATCCACATACATTACAATGGAAACGTTTCTCACCAGTATGTGTTACCATATGTTGCTTTAGATGTGTATTACGAGCAAATGTTACACCACAAACTTCACAATAGAAAGGTTTCTCTCCTGTATGTGTTAACATGTGTTGCTTGAGATGCGAATTTTGAGAGAAGGTTTTCTCACAAATTTCACAATTAAAAGGCTTCTCCCCAGTATGTATTAACATGTGCTGTTTGAGACATGACTTTTGAGAAAGTTTACATCCACATATCTCACAGTAAACAGGTTTTCTTCTTGTGTTCAGTGCCATGTTTAATTTGAAATTTTAGAATACTGTTCCATCAATATTTTACTGTATAAATTTTCTTCTAGATGTGTGCTTTCATTTGTAAATGTAAATATGCATAAAAGAAAAATGTTGATTCACAAACCTCAATGAAAAAAAAATTTTACATCCAGTAAATATTCCAATGACATATCAAAAATCACAAAATTCCTTAGAGTGAATTTCACATTGTTACTCCAATTGAAAAAGTTCACAAACTGAAAAAGAAATAAAAAAATACTCAAACATTTAATAAATAAAAAAATCAATTACTAATTTTTAACTAGTATTTCTTTCATCTTGATTTCATTTGATATTTTTTTCATCATAATATATATTATCTTCATCCTTTTTAACCAATACAGTGAGGCCATTTTGAAAGAATTACAAGACCTACTGGTATTTATTATTAGCAATCACAAACTAAATAACATTAGATATAAAGATGACACAGTATTGATAGCAGACAAAAAACAAGAACTCCTTCAGAAGGTAGTAAACGAAAGCGAGAAGAAAGGAAATTGCAATTGCAAGAAGACAGAATGCATAGATATTATTTTTTTAATCATTTTATCCCAAGCAAGATAGGACTGCCACTAGTGTGCAGAGAGTTACAGTGAGAGAAAAAAACTGTGTACAGAGGGTATTCAAGATAGAATAAAATATGAATGGGATTCATGAAGATAGATGGCAACTGACGTTTGATTTAAATTTTTGGAGATTGTAACTATCAGGGAAGCAAGTAAATGAAAGTGTAAGTGGGAAATGTGAGAAAAAAACTGATGGAGTAGAAGTGATGGTTATATTTAACTATTTCAACTGGAAAAGGGTGGGACCTAGATGCCTATCTAGTAGCACACTTAAATTTATGTGGATGGGGCACCAGGAAAAAAAGCTTGACAGAGCAGTTGTCATTAAAATATTTGTAGAAATGACAGAGGGAATCCATTTCAATGAGAAAGTGATTGAAGTTGAGATGCCAAATCAAGATTGATGACATTGCAGATCTTTCTTTGGATTTTGTTGAGAACCTCAAGATGAAGCACCTGACCAGATATAGCAACAGTATTCAACGCACGGATGAATGACAGTTTTATAAATGTGCAAGACGGGTTCTGATGAGAAAAACTTTCTGCTTGAGACCCAACCTTCCTAGCAGTAGATGCAGCTATAGAACTGAGATATTCATTCCACTTCATGTCAGTTGAAAAAGTAAGGCCAAGAAGGTGCAGTGTGTTGCTCTCAAGGAGACTTACATCAGCCACGTTGATGACTGAAAAGAAAGTTTCTTTATTGTGGTTAAAGAAGATGGAGCCTTGAAGCACACCTGCAATCATATGAAAAGATCTGGAAGCTGGCCCATTTAAAACAACCTTCATTTTATAATTTGATAAGAATGATTAGATTAAATCAAACAATCATCCAGAAATACCCTAGCTCTGGAACTTGCACAAAAGGCCAACATACCAAACCTTGTCAAACACATTTGAGATATCGAGAACAGCAGCTTGAGCTTTGCCATTATTATCAAGAGCCTGCTATACATATCCAGGGATGACCATTAGCACAACAGCAGTAGATCTTGTGAAGAAGAAGACATTTTATTTGCCAGAGAGTAGGTTGTGAGAGGTAAAATGCTTAACTACTTCAGTATTGATTAGAGCCTTGAATACTTTGCTGAAAAGTGGTAAGAGGCTAATAGAGTGATAGTTAGAAAGGTCAGAGGGTTCACCAGAGTTCTAAAAAAAAAAGGAGCTATAGTTGAAGACTTTAAACAAGAAGGAAAGCAAGTATTGGAAAGGCAATATGAGAGTCTAGTTTAGAAATTATGTCTCAGACCAAAAACAGAGTTTTGCATATATCACTCAGTTGATCCGCTGTTCTAGGTGGAAAACTTGTCTTCTGTAGATGTCAGGACTTGATTGAATTGATTGAATAGTGGAGAGATTGAAGGTTTGCTGTTGTTTATTACACTCTTGTAGAGTCACCAGTAATCTCTAATAGCCAAACTTGTGAGATGATATGCATTGTTTCATTCTATCAGCAAACAATACCTTTGCCTCATTTAGAACACACCTGCATTAAATAGGAGCAGAAACAAAGGGACATCTAATGTAATCAGACATGTCACTCTGATACAACCAGAAGTGACTCCTGTTGGCAATAGCAGCTGAACATGCAGGTGAGAACCAACAAGATTTAACTTGAAATTTTCTTGCTGAGTCTCAATTTGCATGTTGATAACAGGAAAATATTCTGTTGTTAGGAGGTTCATGGATGGATGGGAAGCAGAAAGATGTTTACAGATACCACCACATGGTCAGAGTTGCCAAGAGAGCAGAGCTGCATAGCATAACATGAGCCAGGAAGAAAGTAAAGAAGAGATCTAGAAGAGAAGCAGATCCTTCAGAGTTACTGGGAAAACATGTGGAGGAAATCCACCATTTGCATGAGAGATTGAGAAGTTCAGGGTTTTACACCAGTAAGACTGGCGACAGTGTGTTTAAACCACTTCCTGCTGCTAAGTAAGTTGACTATGTCATGTCAAAATGTATCATGCAAATAAGTCTACTATTTGTCTGTGTATCAAATATTGCTTCTGCTATATATCTAGAGATTCTTGACAAAAATCAAAAACTTCTATAATGTTATCAGTCCCAACCTCAGCCATAACAGCTTCCCTTTGCCTCTTCTATAAATATCTTCATGGTAATTGTTCTGGTGAGCTTTTTTGTTGCTACGAATACAACCTTCACAAATTTAAGTGCAGCTATGCATCATAATTTCATTATTGAAATTGCTAGTTATAACCATAAGTGCCATGCTGTTTCTTCTCTTGCACTTCTTGCTTATGAGACTCTCTTCCAGTTTTCCTGTCAACTGTGAACTTCAAAACTTTAAATGCACTGTCAATCATCATCTTTGTCACCTTGAAACCTGTACTTATATATTTTTCCCTTCGGTTTTTCTTTTAGTAACCTGTTGCATCTTAGTGGTTCAAGTCTGGTGGGAAATGAATTAAAAAAATTACATACTGACATAGTAAATGCTAAAAATATAAATTCTTTGAAAATTATTATGGGAATGCACTGAGAATTATTTTAATAGTAGGATTACTCCACATTGCTTGTCAACTTACTTTGCTAGTTGGTGTTCTATTCAGAACTATAAGAGGGACATAACTGCTCCCTCTTTTGCTTACTCAGTCTTGGGATGTGGTAGATATTCAATAGTCTGCATGAAAGGAAATTTCTTTTCCTGGGCAAACCAACTGCTTGATTTCACCTAATCATGTGGTACCTTCATAGACACTCACACACTGCCAGTCAATGTTTTTCTTTCTTTTATTTTTTAAATATACATAAAAAAATTACACAATAGTTGATTTTTTAATGGCATATCAACTCCTCATGGGTCATTTAATGCTGAAATTTAATTTTCTTGGGAGCTTTGAAGTAATACAAATATGTTATTCTGCTTTTACAGTTGAATACATGGTAGATGATTCTCAGCTTTTATGCATAAACACTATTCTGAGTAATCAAAAATTAATATGTTCATTTGAATACAGAGCCTTTATCTTCTTTTGTTGTGAATTCCAGCAAAATATATTTTAAAAATAACTTTGTGTATTTTTTAAAAATCAAGAATTCTTGCAATGTTATCATTTGATCAATTTTGTTTTTCTTTGTATATCTTTTGCTTTAAGGTGACTCAGAAATTTCTTCTGGTTTAACATTTGAAGAAGTTTTGATTTTTAAAAAATTACGTTTATAAAAGTAATTTTAAAAAAAGTAAATAAAAAATAGGTACCGCTACAATCATGAAAATTTCTGTCACAGTGGACTCTACTTGTAAAAAGAGGAATCTTTTTTTAGCGAATTTATTAATACATTTGCACCCCTAGTTGTGGTCCTTCCATAAACACGGTAAGAAACTAGATGAGTCTGGCTGCCTAATCGATGAATGTTGTTAGCATTGAGAAAAAAAATACGATGAATGATCACTTTGCAAGGTTTTACGGAATCAACAAAGATTCAAAGAACAACAATTTTTATTTTTTAAATTTTATTGCATCAAAATATAGTCACTGTTTTCCCTGTATGATTCATTATTGGTTTTTGAAATTGTATTAAAATTGCAAACACCTTTATGTTGATCTTTTTCACTGAAAATACAAATTTCCAGACATTCAATTTTTCAATGGCATAATAATGCGCGGAAAGTATAGTGCTTTGAGTGGGGGTACAAAAAACGTATTTAAAAAAAAAAAAAAAAAAAAAAAGAAGTCATCAATAAAATAAGAATGCCTCTATGGTAAGTTCCGAAGATAAGCAAAACACTTATATTATTAATATTTATTTAACTACTTACCTTTAAGATAGGGTCTCAGCTTGAATCAGAATCAAACGAAGTCACAAAAATTAAAAATATTTGTTTAGTGGTTTGTCCAAACTCCAACGAAACTAACTTTAAGCGTCAGTTACCTTACAGCTGAGAAACCTGTTCTAGATTGATAAAAATGAGTCCCTATCGAACAATAAAATCAATATGAAATGACTCATATAAAAAAATATGAAAGAGTAATAAAATACCATAAATTGATTGTCAAAGTAAAAGTAAAAGCTCAAATGGAGTCGATTAAACGGTGTAGACCGATAATGTTGTGTTGATTTTGTTTTGTTATTTTTGTTAAAAAATTTGCGTGATGGCTCGAAAAAAATTAAGAAAATAACATCATTAAAATCAGTTATTTGTATGTTCGTTAATTCTACAATCGTTATATTGTTTATTTTATCTTATTTACAAGCATCGAAATTTCAAATAAATAACGATTTTAATTTAAATTTATTGAAAGAATATTTTCTATGGTGTAAGTTACATAACTTTTCCTTACGAATATAAATAAGTAAAAAAAAACAAGTGCTGAAAAATAAATATTGCTAAGCTTATCTTTTTGTATCTAGCGTGCTTCCCACTGATGCAAACTATGGTTGGGCGTTTTGGTGAGATCGTCTGGAAGTTCATTACTTCTGAAAAATGTATTTCTTCTTCCCTGTGTGTTCATACTTGTTTTTGTACCAAAGTAAACCAAGATTAGTAAATGATTGACCAAGAGTGTGGTTTTCGATTTAGGTTCAAAATTTTAAAAAAAGTAGCTAAAACTTTGGTTGGATGAAGAAGTTTTTTTAGGTTAGTATTATCTTTTCGCGGTCTTTTTGTTGTTGGATATCAAGTACCAGAGATACTAGCTATGCCTCCAATTAATCGAGACATTTGTTTATTTGAGTAAACCTAAATCAATTTTTCGTTCGCCGACTTTTCCAAATTAAAGACAAAAACAAACAATGGGACTTAACGGTGACATGTAAAGATGGTTCCTTCTGTTTAAAAAAAAAAAAAGAGAGTCAAGAAGTTTGAAAAAATAAATAATTTTACTTTTTAAAAACAAACAAGTTATTACATTGAAAATAAAAAATCCTGGAGAGGAGTGTAAATCAGAAGTTTACTGATCCCGTATGATTCGCTCATAAAATGGGAGGACCCTGATTCCTAAAATGAGCATTTAAAAAAAATAAAAATCTATTAACTGCAAACATTTTTTTTTAAAATTAAATACACAATCTTTTTTCTGACATATTTATTTTTTAGAATGAAACCCACAGACTTTTTATGACTATAAGACTTAATTAAAAGTTTTAGAAGCTAATAGTTCAGAAAAAAATGGAAAATGAACTTTTTTGATTTATTTAGACAATTTGAGATGATACAAAATGAAATTTTGAAATGATATTGCTCAGCTCAATAAAATTGTTTAAAGATTGGGACAAAGAGATCAAATTTAGTCTTCTGTTTGGTTTTTCAGTAAAAAAAAGTTATGAGTGCTTCCCTTCTCCCATAGCAATGTGTGTGGATATCTTTTTAATTGATGTAAAATGTTTCCCTTTTTTGTGTTTGTTAGGTTTGGGAAGTGATGTGCAAAGATTTGGTGATGCCCAGGCCAACTCCTTAGTTGTGTGCTCCTAAGATTCAAGGGGGCCCTAATTTGGTTTGGCATATCAAAACACAAATTCACATTCACAAGAGCTTGTAGGACTGTATGGTATGTGGACAAAAAAAAAAGCAGATATGACAATTTACTTATCGCACTCGTCATGAGTACAGATAAAAAAATTTACATTGATAAATGATAACTCATATTTTTTAGCACAGATGCTGGATTAAAAACCTAAAGTTGAAAACTTGCGTAAATCTTTGCTGATTGGCTAATAAACTGAAGGCACATGAGAACACATCATAAAATGTGTTTAGATTCATTTTACACCAAAAATTTCAACCTTCATTTGATCCACTTGACTTGCATAAAAGGAAAAAAACCAGCAAGAAATTTCACTTCAGGCTAAGAAGCCAAGACATCCACGCCAGTCACTATGTTATAGACAGAAGCACAATCACCCACTTCATTTGCCAATGTGGTGTGAAGCCGAATTCAAGTGAGAAATGTACTTTTCAACTTTCTCACTCTCTTAGTCTTAACGTATATTGCTTGTTTAATTCTCACTCACACACCCATTTCAATTGACATTCATCATCTATTAAAGGAACATTTATTTAACAGATTAAATAAATTTTGCATCATTAAAATTGTTCCTAAAACAAACTACACTATGTGGAGGATTTATTGTGAAAGACATTCAACCTTAATTTTCATAAACATACAATTTTGCGACTTCTTTTTGTATGCTTATCACCACAACAATTATTTTGTATATTATTAAATAAATGTTATATCATTTTGTTGCCTTATAGAATTTTGTTGTATTTCTTTTGTTTTGTCATTGTACAAATTATAAATGTTAGTGGATTGGATTCTGAACATGCTAGTCACTTGTGAATAGTAATTATTTTCATCCAATAGATAACCAAACATCCACTACAGGTACTTGTACAGCAAAATTCAGAGACAATTTAAGATTTCAAAAAATAAATTTTTTATCACTCTTTGATAGGATGTACTGTTAAGAATACCAAGGGCCATTGCACCCTCTGCCTTCCTCTTCTGCACACTACTGGATTTGGGCAACCTTTCTCTCCATTGTGATGTTTGCTAAATAGGCAACATCTAACTCAAATTTTTCAGCTTACAGTATAGAAAGAAAGGTAAAATGAAAGACATAGATAATTGGAAAAATGGAAAGATTAGTAAAATGAAAGAACGTGTTCAATGTAAAAAATTGAAATACTATTCACTCTCAATTACAATCAAGAGTCCTGTAAACTAGTGGAAGTGGGAGAGGAGATGGATTCATGCCTTTCCCTAGGGTATTGTTGTCATTAACATTACTATTATGTAAACAAACATGTCTAGTATCATGATCACAAGTCCCATAACCCATAAGGGCTGTAGGGGCATCATATGTACTGGAGCCATAGCAACAGTGGTATGTCTTAGTTAGTATAGCATGATGGAACCCAACCCTCTCCAGTCACCAGATGTGGTTGTAGGGTCACTGCACAGCTGAGCACCAGACCACCAGCCCCATGTCTCAGTAGATATTCATTCATGCATACTTCGACAAAGTAAACCTGGCAGAGCCCAGCCATCCAGGTCAAACTGTAGCTGATATCCTCTAACTTGAAAGTTTGCTTCGTTTACAGACACGTCTGTTGATTCCATTGGCAGAAACACTTCGCCCTGATTCATTGATTTCAGTCTAGAAAACTTTTTTGCCATTTGTGCTGTCATGATTAAATATATTAAATCAGTGCTATTAAGAAAAAGATAAAATTGGAGCTGGAACAGTTAATTTGAAAAAAGTAAGATGTCTGAAAAGGGTTATTTTGTGAAGGTTGTTTTGCATCTCCCTCCTTCTTTCAGAAAGCCCACAGAAAAATAATAAGGTAAAGAAAAAACTCAAAAATGACCCTTATTCTAATGTATATATTCATGACTTCAAACACACTATTAGAGATTTACAATAAAGTGATCAAAAGCTTTCTCTCTAACTTTCACATGCACACACGCTATATATATATATAAAGAGAGAGATAGACAGATATCAAAGATAGCGTGAAACCAAAAATGCTGTAAGTCAGTTTGATACTCAGAGAAAAGACATTTAAGGCAAGCAGTGCAGTGTTTGCAATAAAGTGCTTGATATCAGAGATAGAGCATAAATAAAATTAATGCATGTAAAAGATTTGTCACCTTGATTGATGTTACCTTCAACATCCTGATGCCTGAGTTTCATAGAGTGACCCTCCAGGAATCACTCTGTCCACTCATCAGGGGTATCAGCAATTGACTGAATATACTTCTTTTTTCTTTTTTATATAGACATTTTATTGATGCAAGTTTTTTTCATAGTGCATGCATGTGAATGCGTTCATGTGCTTATATATATATATATATATATATATATATATATATATATACTGTTTAAGATTTTCTATATTTATAGAGGAAGAATAATCACTGTTAGAGATAATGTTTTTAGACTGTGTGGAAACATGAATCAGTACTGCATGGTGATCATTGTCTTGGTGTGTGAACACCAATACAATCTTCAGACCAAATGTTATGGTGCAGTCGATATCGAGGAGAGCTAAGTTTGAATTCCAATCAAATTCATTGCATTCACTTACATACAAATATCCTTAGAAAAAGTATTAATCCATCTCTTCTTCCTCCAGTTATGGGTTGAGTAGCAAGACAGATTAGCTTCTATAGCCTTGGCTGGCAACCATCTACCATGGAAAGTAATGCAAATCCTACAACAAGAAAATTTTCGGCATAATTAGAGATCAAAAGAGACAAGAGTGTATCACGTATGGCAATTAAGTGACTATGTATCTAGGTCATTACGAGATAAATGAAAGTAAAAAACGACAAAGATAACATCCAAGCATAAAAATGACAATTCACTGTCTTTATACACATAATATATAAAATGCATATGTAAGAGGGGTGATAAAAAGTTTTCAATCTGATCAAGAAAAGAATGTTTTTTCAATTTGATTCTTTGATCATTTGGTTATATTCTAGAAAGTGAACCAAGCCAAGAAGATTTCAAAACACCCTTCTTTATTTATATTAATATATATAGGTATATAAATGTTTAAATTATATTTTAAAATTGGCTTTATTCTAAAATTATCAAATATGTTTTCTTTATTTCTGAAGTCTACCACTTAACCAATGACACTTTTTTGAAAAGCTCAATAATAGTTTCAAAAGTCTAAAAATCATTTCAGTTAGTGGAGTAAAAATTC
This sequence comes from Ascarosepion bandense, assembly GCA_037127315.1. Classification (NCBI taxonomy): domain Eukaryota; kingdom Metazoa; phylum Mollusca; class Cephalopoda; order Sepiida; family Sepiidae; genus Ascarosepion; species Ascarosepion bandense. Next base: position 490,681 of record JBBBDQ010029019.1, read on the forward strand.
AAGGACACTAAATAATTTGCAACAATATTATCAAATGTTAATACGTAAACATGTGCCAAAAAGAAGTTTTTTCAAATGAATTAAGCAAAGTTTGAGTAACTTTTCTTAATCAAGGTAAATTTTTTTTAAATTTGTTTCTGAAAGAAAATATATAAGTTATAAAATTATGCATTCTTTCCAAGAGTTGCTTTGATCATGAGTTCATTTTTGTGGTGCATTTTTTGTTAACGATTCCACCACTAAATTCTGCAATATTTTTTCAGGAATAAAATATAGAACTCTATGAGGAAGATAGGAGTCTCTCAGTCTGTCAGTTTCTCTTATTTTCTTTCTAACAAAAATGGGTGGTGAACAGAGATAGTGAATATACTAACCAGCTCATCCTCAGCAATGTGAGCCACAAATAAAACCATTCTCAAAATATTGTTACATATATACATACATATTTTTTTATCTATTCACCCCAAACAAGGTGATAACTCCACTAAGACACAAGGAGCTACTATGAGTGAAAGACAATGAAAAAAACTTAAAAAACTGGAAACTTAATTCTAAAGAGGAAGCAAGTGAAAACTCTACTCCTTTTCAAAATACCAGGATGATAGGGAATATATATATATATATATATATATATATATCAACACTGCATATACAGATACTAACACTGCATATATATATATATATATATATATATATATATACATATATATCTATATATACAGTAAATTGTAACAAAGTTGTGGGACTCGTAGGTTTTTTTACCTGCTGTTCATGCATTTACTTTTATAAAGAGTGCTTGATACATAGAGCATTATATTGTACTAGTTGTTACAATGGTTTATAAATTCATAGTATCACTATGCAAAAATTTTCACGTTTCGAAGCTGCTATGCGCGCTCCTCATCAGGTGAAGAATTGAAAATTTCAATTCTTAACCCGATGAGAAGTGCGTAATGATACTATGAATTTATAAACCATTGTAACAACTAGTACAATATATATATATATGGTGATGAAAATATTAAACTATATATATATATATATATATATAAAATAAAAATAGGAATGTAACACTTACACAATAATAGAACAGTTATTTATTGTCTGTAAATTTAGAACAAATATATCAGAAATTATTCATTACATATATTCTTTGTAACATTTACTGAGTTGGTCTAATTTTGTAAAAAAAAAAAACTTTAGATAGAAAAATCATATAATGATAGGGAAGTAATATCATCATGACCATAATTATGAGTCACATAATCTATTAAGTTCACTAGTACCATATGTACTGCAGCTGTAGCAACAATGAGTGTGTCTAAGTCAAAATAATTTGATGTGGCTCATTGTGCCTCAGACTGATTTGGAATTCAGAGTTGCCTGAGGATAATTGACACTCAAGGAAGTCGAGTACAAACTACCCTGCTATTTACACCACAGCTGGATAAAGATGTAATCATACCTTTGTTCAAGGCATAGCATGAAGCGATCAAACCATACTTGATCAGAATTTGAATGCAGTGCACTGATTCAGTTTTCCACAGTGATAACCAGTGTGCTACTTGCATGATCACATGTTTTGAACATATCTATTAAGAACTGATGGTTCTTATTGCTTAAAAGAAAACCTCAATATCCCTTGAAATGTTTTTTAGTATATCTATTAAAAAGTGATGATTCCTTGAGGCAAAATGATAGTCAAAAATGCTCGAAAAAAGGTTTGCTCCTGGTATAGCTCCAGAAAGTTTTCAAATCCTTCTCTCATGCTATATTGCTTTAGACCAAAACTGCTAGCATGTCTGGATGGGAGCTGCCCAATATCCATTTTCAAGCCTTGATAAAATTCAAAAGTTGTCTTCTAGGAGATGATTTATTTCCCACTCTACAGTCTCTTTTCCCACAGAGGCAAAAAGAAGAAGTAAATTAATGAAAAGTAATTGAAACTCACATGAAGCGAGCTGAAAGTGTCATGCTCCTCATGCCAATAACATTTCCACCAAGCTTCTCTACGACAAATGATTTCATTTAATTTATTGTTCCTCTTGAATTTATATTTAAACTGGGGTCATCAGGAGAAAATGTGCACCATTTCGGGGCCTTCCTCTCAACGGTTTCACTTGCATACCGACCCCCCGACTAATGTGAGGCTCCATTGTAACAATATACAAGTGTGTCGTAGATGTACAAACTCAAAGGTCTAATGGTGAAATGAGATGTACAAAATATTTCAAAAAATGGCAAACCATGCGTTCTGAGAATGTAATGTGAACCTCATTACGCATATTTCTTTCTTCTCAGCTCTTTACGTAATGTTTTGCTAATGATGTTGTCTAGCATACATCACGCTTCCGATCCGGATGCTAGTGTAAATTTGATTCTTGGCAGTTTGGGTTGCATCCCATTCAACAGCTTGGATATCCTCACCACTGTGGTATGCATCCTGGCATTGGTTTTCCGATGTCTTATCTGCATTGGCAGAGTGCTGCTCCTAAACTGTTTTCAGAGAAGCACAACCCATTTTTGTAAGGTGAATCTTCGCTCCCTTTTGGGACCTGAATTTCGGACAAGCCTATCGCTATTTCCAAATGTTCAGATAAAATTCAGTCTTTAGTTCTACCAGTTCATATTATTAGAACTAAGATTTACCCTTCTCTGTCCAAACAAATCAACCACATCTATTAGGACCTTGAATAAGTTCTCACTGTTTTCTAACAGATGGTGTTCCTAGAACTACATGCATGTAGTTTCAAATGGTAATGCATCGATAAATAAGTACCATAAAAAAACTTGAAATTCAGCAGATGTCATTTTGCTGAAATGTAAACAATTTTCATTTTTATAGGGTTAAACATGTCAAATTTCATACCAAAGAAAGTGGATTTGCAAGGAATTTTACTGCACTATTTTATTCCAAAGAAATCTGAAGATGAAGCACAGAGAATTCTTGTTGAGACTTACAGTGATCATGCTCTGCCAGAAAGATTATGCAGAGATTAGTTTAAATGCTTGATGTTGAAAAAATGCTCTGGTACACTGAAAATGTTTGAAGATGAAGAATTGGAAGCATTACTTCATGAAAACTCATGTCAGGCACAAGATGAACTTGAAGAATCATTAGTAGTTGATCACACAACAATTTCAAAATATTTGAAACCATTAAGAATAATTCAAAAGCAAGGACATTGGGTGCTGTACAAATTGAAGTCAAATGGCATCTTGTGTGAACAGCTGCTTCAATGGCAGAAATGGAAAGTCTTTTTGCCTTGTATCATGACTGGTGATGAAAAGTGGATACACTATGATAATCCTAAGCATAGAAGATCATGGAGTAAGCCCAGTCATGCATCAATATCAGTGGCAATGCCGAATAGCCATGGTTCAAAGCTTCTACTGTGTTTTTGGTGGGATCAGCTGGATTTAGTTTATCATGAGATGCTCAAATTGACCAAAACCATCATGAAAGATCAGTATCAATTACAACTGATGTGTTTGAGCTGAGTATTAAAGAAAAAAATAGCCTCTATACAAGCAGAGACATGACAAAGTGATTTTGCAACATGACAACACTAGACCACAGGTTGCAAAATGGGTAAAAATTAACTTGGAAACACTTAAATAGGAAGTCCTACTCCACCTGCCATATTCACCAGACATTGCCCCATCCAATTATTACTTGTTTCAATTGATGGCACATAGTCTGGCTAAGCAGGATTTTCATTATGAAGATGCCAAAAAATGGGTTGACTAATGGTTAACCTCAAAAGACATGTCGTTTTTTTTTTTTTTACGTGGAGTACAAATGCTGCCAGAAAACATTTTTCAGTGACATGTTTCTTACTAATTTTTGTAAATAAAACATTACCTTTCATGAAAAATCAGTGAGAACTTATTCAAGGTCATAATATATTCCATTGGTAAGAATAAAGGTCTACTCAGACCTCCAAGAAGTGTTACTTAGTGGAACAAAATCCCATGTGGATGTGTCTCTAAACACTACAACCTCAATCTCTTCAGATCAAGCTTCATTTGCTATCTACCTATCTCATCCTCATAATCTTCACTTGCTTCTACCTACTCTTATTCATATAACAAGATTCATTCAGTAACTCTCTACTGTAAGTGGCACTTCAGCTTTGTCTTGGGCAAACTTTAGTATATATCAGTAAGATAGCTGCTGGTTGAACCAGCAGACAGTATATCAAAAAGTATTCAATGCACAACCAAAATAAATGAACTGAATATGTAGAGCTAGCAATATGTCAAACAATGGAACAAACACCACTTATTTGCTACCTAGGTTTCAACCATGCTGGTCTCTTCAAGCAGAGACTAGCATATATCTATATTTCTGAGATGAGATAGTATATACACCATTTACATTATTTGGACTATTGTCCTCATCTTGATTGCCATTTGTTCACCACTGTTCAGTAGATATAGATATTGGTTAGTTCCAGTGACCTAACCTAAAGAGTTGTGAGTTCAATACTTGGCGACAGCAGTGGTGACCAAGTAACTTAGAGAGTCGGGTTAGAGGGAGATAACTCATGACAACCAAAAGAGGATTCACACAAGGAATGGGAATGATATATCCCACTGATCATAATAAAGAGTTCAGTTTGAAATTCTTCACACCTGAAGAAGGCTGGAACATACAACGGCTGAAACATTGTACAAATGCCAACCAAGATGAGGATAGTTTGAATAATGTAAATAGTGTAAGAGATTGCCATGGTCAAAACCTTGGTAGCAAGTAAGTGGTATGTGTTTTATTCTTTAACACACATGCACACAAATATATATATATATATATATATATATATATATATATATATATATATAGGAACCAAGCATTCACCCAAACAAGTTTTATGAAAAAAAACTGGCAAGGTTTGATTCTCTAAGTTTTTATTGTATTTTTCTAATATTTGAATACAGTGTTGAGCATTGTGCTCAAAATTGTGGATAGACTATCCAAAGTTCATGTGTTATTGTTTTGTTCACATACTTTCAACCAGTGCAGCCATTATCAAGAACCAATGTGGTGTCTGTATGGTAGTTATGATTCCTTTCTCTACTTCCTGGTATTCAATCAAAAGCTGGAAGTTTGAAATAGTCTATGAGACAATAGCCTAGTGAGTTCAAGTGTTGGTTTGTGAGTCTTTGTGGCAGAGGAATTGTGAGTTAAATCCCTGGGCCTGACAGTGAGTACTTGGACTCAGTGGTAATGGGTGAGCAATAACTGAGAAGTACTAAAAATAAAAACTAGACAATATCCTTAGACATGGGCAGTATAACAAGAATGCCCCCTGACTAAATTAGATAAAATGTTCAGTTCAGAATTTCCTGTAGGTTACCAAGATCAATAAACACCTGATTATACAATATCGTGAAAATTAACTCTTCATCACAGAAATTGAGACAGAAAAAAAGCTAAAAATACTATCAATTCATATATTCCAGTTTGCCTTTTTTCTTTCACATGTTCATAATATTGCTTCTACATATTTATATATATATATTTTTGTGGCACAAATGTTTACTCTAATAACGAATTTTTAAGTGGGGTGTGTATGCCTGCCTTGAAATTTGGTATTTTATGTGATAGTTTAAACTTGTTCACTATCTTCTGATAGTGTTATATAATGCACAGTTATCTCAACCTCAATACAAAGCCAAATCATCTGTAACCAGTAGAATAAAAACAGTTAAAACAACTTTTAATAATATTAGTTTTTCAACTAGTAAGCTTACAGCCATATGTTTAAACAGCAGTTCTCACCTGATCACTGACATTAAACCCGGTCAATACTGAGATGGCAGACTGCTTGGTAATACCAGATGCTGCAAGCTTGAGTGTGGAAATGGTGTAATGGATAGCAGCTTGGAATCTGAAATTGAAAAGCCGAGTTTGAATTCCAGTTGAGTTCATTACATTTACTTATACACAAATACTCTTAGGAAAGGTATGAATCCATCTCTCTCTCTCTCCCCACCTAGCTAAAGGTTAAATAGTAGTGCAGACTGGACTCTTCAGTCTTGGTTGGCAGTTAGTCTATAAAAAGGAAACTCTGCATTCAAAAACTATGTACACTTGGCAAAACATATGTTGTATGCAGCTAATAAAAGAATCATATTCCCAATGAATGTGGTTGGTCTAATAAACAAATTTAAACTAGTATTTCTCTCATCTTAAGTTCAGCAACTTTTTATTGCACCTCTCTAAACATCAGATAGTTGGCTATATGGTTTAATATGAATCCCTGATAGTTAAAAGGACCTTTAGCCTATTTGAAAAAGCAGCTATTATGGTAAAACAGATTTCCCAAGGGAGTAGATGTGAGGCTGCATCTATCCAAAAGATTTTGCTTTTTTTCAGTCTTTGTTACTTGAAATAATGGTCTTAGAAATGGGCATTGACACAAAAGAATGAGAAACACTCTAGATTTATTTATTTGCATTAGTTTCTTTCTCATATTTTAATCACCACATATTGACCATGGTACCCTATCTTTCAGATGCCTTACATATTCAGTAATGTCCTGAGGATTTCAAAAGAAATAGAAGTAAAAAAAACTACCAACTGACAATAAGTCAAAGAAACACAACAAAATATTATTACAAACTGAAGTGTAGTTTCTTCATATCAACAAAATACAAGAAAATAATGGAAAATAAATAATACAAAAATTAAACTTTATTTCAAATTAAATCTACATATCTAGATTTAAAAAAGAAAATGAACAGTCACATTCATCATTGATATTTTTCATTTTCACTTTTCAAACAATTGTTTAACAATTAATCTTTAACAACTGAATTGTTTTTGTAGCTTTTAAAATTAAAATAGACTACTAGGAGGAAAAAGATTTTCATGAATAAGTTTTCATTGGAATCTTTCATGTACTGAGCTGATGTCTGTCCTTTGCTGATTTTTACATATTTTTTCTCACTTTTCTTTTATAGTCTTGGATACTATTATTATTGCTACAGCATGAGTTGCAGTTTCAGAGAAATCCATAGTCATCTCAAATACAAGAAAACAAAGTCAGTATTCTCCTCGTAAACTAACAGAAAGAACTAAACTTTATTCTGATTTGTGCATAAAACTGAACAACAGATCTCTCACCAGATTTCGGTGGGAGTACTTGTTAAGTGAACAACAAAAATGAAACTGGACAGTTGATTGAGCTATGTTTAGTGATTTCTTTAAATAAAGAATCTACAAGAACCATTTGATTTCTGTTGGAATAGATTTTTGTATTTTTCACGATTCTTCCTGTCTCCCAAAGAAAACAAAATCAACAATCACTTAATACACCCAAGACAATTTATATGAAATAAAGTGTTTGGCATTGGTCATCAAGTAATTAGTAAGTTTTTTTAAGTAATCAATTAGTATCATATGAGTTAACCCAATTGATATTAGCCCATCTCTTTTGTCAAATCAGTTTGATTACTTCCTCAATAAAATATTTCCTCATAAAATATTAACTAAGAGTATATGAAAAGAAATAGTAATTGCAAATTACATGATAAAAATAACAGCCATATATTTTAAAAACTGACTAAATAATTATTTAATCTTTCAATTAGTCCCATTTCTTTCAGTAACTATATTACTGAGAGAGAAGAAAAGGTCTATAACAAGGTAAAAGAGTAAAAAATGTATCTTGGTTTCTTATTAAGAAAGATTTATATGTACCAACCCCCCCCCCCAAATAACTGTAAAGTATGAAAAGAATATAAGTTTTTTGACTATGTCAGCCCTTTATGGTTGGAATTGCCCAAATGCACCAGCAAGTTTCACATGCTTACATTTTGGGAGGGCCTTAATACACCTGCAATTGGGTAGCATTGTATTTCAATACTCAGCATTAACACTTACACATGATCAACTAAAGATACCAGAAATTTATAAACGTTTTTGAAATCTAAAACTTTTACAATGTTGTTGATTTCTAAAATCATATCTCATAGACAGTGACATCAAAAAGGCTAAATTTGGTATCATTTGAAAGAGGAGTCAATTTACTTTCATATAAAATCAATTTAATTTTTAATAGTTTTTTGCAGATAAATCAACTGTGTTAACATAACTATGTTCAGACTTTTCAAAACTTTAGCCAAGACTTTGAGGAACTGAAAAGATATGAGGTGATAGTGTTAACTCAGGCATCTGAAATCTTGTGTTTGTACTCTGAATTTCTCAGCATTTTGTATAAAAGATGTGTTTGAATCTACCATATATAACTGCTACTTGTGAGTACAGGGAGATAAAAAGAAAGAAATGATGTACTTTTGTTACTAATGTGTTTAATATAAGAAAGGAAAAAAAAAACGATTAGGGATTCACAAGAGTCTTTTAAAACCAGAAGAACCTAAAATGTTTTCTCCAGCAATAGTAGCTATTAAATTTTGATCTCCAGACTGTGACTGCTGAATTGTGCAGAAAGCCAGGTTTTGACCTGCTGAACTGGTACCATGGATTCAGCTGTCTATGTCTAGTGTCTATTTTGGAAAAGAATTAATAATATTTAAGTTAATAATGTTTATAAAATGAGCAACTTTGTACTAGCCATTTGTTGCTCATCACTGCTGTTTTTTCTGTTGCACCAGCAGTTGAAACTCAAACTCTCTTGAGATAGTCTGTGTGCAACTTGCAAGGGTTCAACAAAAAAAAGAAAATAATAAAAACAACCAAACTATGATCCAAGACTGTAAATGGAAAAAATAATAAATATTTTAACAGATATCAACAAAGTCAATCTAATTTGAAAAACAAAAGTAACAAAATTGTATATTAACAAGAATCTTTTATGTGCTTCATGTCTTTCAAGAATTACCACAGAAAAAATAATCTCCAGAGTGTGAAATATTTTGTTCTAGGTTTCACCATACATTGTATTTTAGATTGTTTATAGTTCTGTTTATATTAACAAAAAATATTGGCCTTGAACTTATTTTTTTAAAAAAGTACATTTCTGTGATATTTTAAACTTAAATAATATTTGTTTCAAATCAGATTAGTTTAAATCAGGTAATATTCCTCAAATAAAGTTTCAGAAAGTATATTTTATTTTTTGTAATATTTTTGAATAAAGATGATTACATTACAATGAAAGACAACTAAAAAAGGGTGCTAATCAGCTATTTTAGCAAAAAAAAAAAAATCCTTCCAGTCAATGTAAATTAGTTTTTGAAACACAAGTATTTTGCTAACTGTAAATATTAAATATAATCTATTAGCTTGAAATTAAAATTAAAATAAAAGCTTCATGAAAGATTTTCAAAAACTCATTTTAAACCTTAGGGATCCCATTTATGTAAAAAAGGATAGGCTGAACCCTTTAACCTTTAAGAGATGGTGACTCAATAAAAAGACTGAGTTTCTAGTTTTCTAAACTGGTTGGTGTTAGAAAGGGCATACAGCTATAAAGCTTGCTCCAATATTTCATGATGGTTCAATTATGTATGATAGATAGATCATATAAAACATGGACCCAGCTTATCAAAGACGATTTAAATAAGTTGAGATTACAGCCAGGCCTAACACAAAATTGGACAACCTGGAAAAAAGCCACCAAGAAAACCCTGTCCAACCCATGCTAGCATAGAAATGGACATTAAACAATGATGAAGATGATTTTATATATATATATATATATATATATATATATATATACACTAATAGTGATACCAAGTTTGTATAATACCAAAAAATCTATTTAATATAAAATATTAAACAATAGATCTATCTAGAGAGCTCAATGGATATCATCCAGAGCAATATCCTTTTTGTGTATATATATGTACACTTATGTATATACGTGTCAGTATTAATTTTGTGTATACGCATATATATCTGGTGGGGATGTGGGTGTGTGAATATGAGAATGTATATCTCCATATGTGTATGCATGTGTATATGTGTGCATGCTTTTAAGTGTATATTTGTATGTATGTATGTATGTATGTATGTATATATATGTTTTCTAAACATATACTGTTAAATATAAGAGACAATAAATGTCTATTATGTTTAATCATGAGTCATTCTAAACGTCGTATTTTGGCTTTAATTTCAGTTGAAAATAAAGACAAAAATTCTCCAACATTTGGATAATTTTTTATTAAGTTTGATCTAAGCTTTCAGCTCACATGAGCCATCTTTAGAGAGGTTATTAAGATAATAACACAATAACATCCACCATCAGCGACGATTTTATTTTATGTTGACATAAAACTCTGCTAGGCAATGACAATAGTTACCAAAAATAACAAACACATTTCGCAAATTTGCAATGTGGCCTATGACATCACATCGCGTGATAGCGCAAAATGACAACAGAACCATGTATTCAAATATTGTGTTACCATCTTAATAACCTCTCTGAAGATGGCTCATGTGAGCCAAAAGCTTAGATCCAACTTAATAAAAAATTACCCAAATGTTGGAGAATTTGTCTTTATTTTCAATATTAGAACGGCTCATTATTAAACATAATAGTCTTTCATTGTCTCTTATATTTAACAGTATATGTTTTAAAAATTATTTGCTGCCTCGATACACTAAATATATATATGTGTATATGTATTTGTGTGAACCCACTCTATCAAACTTGTAGAGTTTTTTTCCTTGTGTCAAATATCCTTTAATAATTTTTGCATATCCAGGAAATTGTAGTTGAAACCTCCTATGTAGTTGACGTATATGCCTGCATATGTGTACAGCTACTTTATCTCATGTATGTCATTGAATGTATGTCTTTTTTGTGTGCATATGTGAAGTTTGTTTGTATAAGTGTGTATATATGTGTTAGTATTAATTATATACATATCTGTCTGGTTTTCATATCAGAGTGTATATATTTATAAGATATTTGTATATATATATATATATATATATATATATATATATATATGATAGATGTGTGTGTGTGTGTGTGTGTGTGTGTGTGTTTCAGTTTAGAGTTTGAGCTAGGACCCTAAAAGGTGCTACCACTCCAGGTCTACCCTGACCTGGGAACAATAGAAATTAAGACATGCTTTTATGCTCCTCACAAACTCCCAATCAGAGGCCTTGCTGCTAGATGCAGTTTACCATCATACCTAGGACAGTCTGTGTGTGTTTTTATATATATATATATATGTGTGTGTGTGTGTATACGTATTTGTGTGGATGTGTATAGGTTTATGGTCATTATGGTCACTCATTCTGCCCAATGAAATCTACCTCCCCTAACCTTGGTGACCCTTACAAGATAAGACAAAAGATTTCTATTCTGGGTCATATTACTTGAATTCCCTTTCTTTGAAAATTTTTTTAGATGTTTTGAGAAAATTTATTCCAAAGAAAATCGTGGTCAAAATGAATTATACTTTATAACCACTTTAGATGTGTTGAGTTTTCTGAAATATATAAAAAAAATACTCCAAATGGATTTGAACAAATAAGCATGACATTTAAATATATATTTATTAATCAGCATTATTTATATTTATTTTACAAATAAATAATTCATTAAATCTGCCTAAACATATAAAAGTGTTCAATTACAAATATTCTGAGTACATTTATCCATTTTTTTTGCCATTTTTTCATGACATTAAATTACATAAAATCATAATAAAGAAACAGCTCTGTACAAGTTTGCAACTTATATCTGAAACCTTACAAACCTGTTTTATAATTAGGAAATTTTTTCCTAATTATATTTTGACAGATTTTCCTTCATCTGTTTTTGTTGAATTTTATTGAAAAACTTATTCTGTCTATGGAAGTAAACTGATGGAGACTTAAAGAAGCTATGAAAAACTTACTTTGGTTAGATATGTTTGGGTTAAAGCTACTTCTTCATTCCATAATTCAGTTTAAGAACTGAAGAAATAAAAAGTGTCACGCTAGAAAGCAGCATAAATAGATGGTTGAAATAAGTCAAAACATTTGAGCTCAAAAGCAACTTTAGAATATAAAGCATCAATTTAAATGATAGAAAAGAAAGAAAATCAATAACTTGAATCCATCTAAGTATAAATGTGCTTATTTACTCAAAGCTAATATTGAGAGATTGTTTCACACCTTTCAGATTTAACATAAAAGAAAACTGTCAGCACAAGAGATATGTGGTAGCAAGTTTGATAACCACCTGAATTCTTAAGACCACATTTTATGCCACTTGCTTACATCTAAGTTCTATGCTAATAGTTTCTTGTCTACACATCTGAGATGAGGTACTATTTACATTATTTACATTGTTTAAACTATTGTCCTCATCTTTATTGTCATGTTTACAAAAATTTGGCTGTTATAAACTCCAGCCTAGGGTATATCATTCTCATTCTATGTGTGATGCCACTTCCGGTAGCTATGTAGTTATCCCCCTTTTAACTTGAAGTTATTTGTTCACCATTCCTGTAGCCTTGTATTGAACTTACAACTCTTTGGGTCAAGACACTAGAACTAACCAACACCTATATCCACTAGGCCATGTGTCCTTGAGGAATGAGAATGAAACATCCAGTGATTGAAATAAAGGATTTGGTTTGAAATTCCTAACATCTGAAGAAAGTTAGTGCATATAATAGCCGAAATGTTGTAAACATGACAATAAAGATGAGGACAATAGCCTGAACAATGTAGATAATGTAACAGTTTCTTCTATCACACTTCTCACTCATGGAATATTCTTCCAACTTCTTGCTTCTCAGTCAACTTTAAGCTTCAAAAAGTTAAATTCAGTGTCAATCATTATCTTAGGTTTTCTTAATTCTTGTTCTTTTACTGTCCCTTCTCTTTAATAGTAGTTTTTCTCATATTCTTTAACCCTTGGAAACCCTTTGTATCCTCATGGCTTTATTGCCTTGCTTGGGGTAATAAAAAATAAATAAAAAAGAAGTACCTTAAATAGTCAACAGTGGTGATTTCTTGTATTATATACACACAGTACCACTTCTCTTCCTGCACATACTAAAAAATGAATAAATATAATAACTTCCTCAATTGTGTCTTAACATATGACGTTTGAGGCTTGAATTCAGGGAAAATGTCAGTCCACAGAATATACAATGAAAAGGTTTCTCTCCAGTATGTGTTAAAATATGTCTTTTGAGATTGGAGCTACAGGTAAACCTTGCTTCACAAACCTCACAATGGAAAGGTTTCACTCCCGTGTGTATTAACATGTGTTGCTTAACATGCGAACTGCAGTAAAATTTGGAACCACAAATATCACACTGAAAATTCTTTTCTCCCGTATGGATCAACATATGCTGTCTAAGTTGGGAACTGTAGAAAAATTTGAAACCACAAACATGACATTGAAAATTTTTTTCTCCACCATGAGTTAACATGTGTTGCTTAAGATAGGAACTACAGGAAAATTTTGAACCACATATTTCACAAGAAAAAGGTTTCTCTCCAGTATGTACTGACATATGTTTTTGAGCATCTGCACGTCTACAAAATTTCCTTCCACACACTTCACAGCCGTATGGTTTCTCCCCAGTATGTGTTGATATATGTTGTTTAAGATGTGAATTTTGCAAAAACATTGCCCCACAAATTTCACAATAGAAAGATTTCTCTCCTGTGTGAATTAATTTGTGTCGTTTGAGATCTGAACTTCGTGAAAATTTCTTTTCACAAATATCACAGCAATATGGTTTCTCCCCAGTATGCATTATTTTGTGTTCTTTGAGACCTGAACTCCAGGAAAATGATGCATCACAAATATCACAATGGAAAGGTTTCTCTCCAGTGTGTGTTCTCATATGTGGTTTGATATGTGAACTATGGGAAAATTGTGCTCCACATATTTCACAATGGAATGGTCTCTCACCTGTGTGTGTTCTCATGTGTCGTTTAAGATTTGAATTATAGGCAAATTCTGCTCCACAAATTTCACAATAAAAGGGTTTCTCTTTGGCATGTTTTTTCCTATGCTCCTGTAGATTTGAAAAGTGGGAAAATACTAATCCACAAAAATCACAGGGCCAAAATCTTTCTTCTTCATTGATGTTCATCTTGCTCATGAAATCCAAAATGCTGAAAATGAAAGGAAACAAGCACCAGAATAGAATCAAAATCATTTTAGTATTTTGCAAGCATAAATGAAATTATATACATTTAAATTACATTAAATTTTATACCGGGAAATAGAATCATAATTATGTTTACTTCTCTGTTAGCATGTGATGTCTTAACATCACTATGGATAAATAATTGACCATTCCATTTTGATTGCTAAAAAAGATAGAAGAAAAAGAGATGCTGTTTGATTTTAGTGAGAAAAACTATATATAATAAGAAAGAGGAGGCAATATTGATCACATGCTTAACATCTGCATTAGTTAAATGGAAAATTGTCATTATTTAATCTTTTCATTTGTACCTTGTTACTTCTTTAAATAATAGCCTACATTCGTACTTGATTGTTATTGCAATATTTTGCTAATGTTGTTAATCTCAAATATTTAATGTTGCAATAGGGGAATTTTCAGGAGCATTTTTTAGTCAAGGAATGCACAATAAGCTTATTTCATCATTAAATTGATAATAATGATTCATGAGAAAATTCAAATAGAAAAACTGAAATTTTCATGGGTATTGCTAGTTATTCTAATTCTGGTTAGGTTTTTCATTCTGTTTATGCAATAGACACTGAAAGAAAAAAATCTTCATGTAACAGCATTTATCTTTATGACATCGGATATTTAATTTAGTAACTATTGGATTAATGCAAGACTTTCAAGCATTTTTTAACAAAATGGCCTTCTAGAAGTTTATGCCAACTTTCAGCTAAATCATGCATTTCATCATAAAAGAAGGATTCCAGTGTAAAATATCTTTATGAAAATAATTTTTTTTCGATATCTTGAACTTGTATTGATTGACTCATTTGTTTCTTTTTTACAACTCATCAACCTTTTGTGAGCTATTTAAAGCCAAGACAGATTGTAGGAAGTCACTTGTAATAACTGGTGTTCCTAAGCTGTCCTTTGCTTTTAACTTGTAAAAATTCCCAGACAAGGAGCACAACAAGGAATAGTTTAACATTGATGGATAAAAAATGCTTCATGGAGAAGAATTTTATATTTAAACACCTTGATAATCTGATGTTTCGCATCTGCAATCTAAGAATATGCAGTGTTGTACAGCAAAAGCAACAACTGACTTCTTTGCTCAGAATTGATTGTTTGATTTGTTTTTTTATGACTTATCAATATTTTTCAGGTTATTTAAAGTTGAAACATATATTGGATTGTAAGTATATGCTCATAATCTTTTTCTTTCTGTGCACTATTCAAACAAGCCAATTGCTCAGAGCAGTAACAATTTGTTCAGATTTCAGAAATTTATGAAAAATAAATAATTTCCCCAACTCTTCTGTAAGTTTTATTTCAGGTGAGATGCTGATTGTTTTAAATCTGGCTCCGATTTTCTTCATTGTGACTTCTTGTAAAAAAAAATGATTGTAATGAAGTGGGTATGCCAGCGAAATGATAACACAAAACCTGAATCTTCATTACTTAACATTATATTTTGTTATTCTTGACCAGAAATCTTTCCCATACTAACATTTGGTTTGCAGGTAAGAAGTTATGTAATTCCCCATTCAGTAATCATAACGAACCTCAGATTACTTCCCTGGTGCACTGAGCTTATGTATATTTTGGCATTGTACTGCAACATATTTTGACACTCTGTTCAAAAATCACAATTTTCCATGTCAAGCAAAATGAAAACAAGTGTTTAAATACTGATGTTTGCTTCTGTAAATTCTTGTGCAACCCAGTTTTTAAACGTTTTAAGGTTTTAAACAATGAGCCAAATCTGACTGATTCACCTTCAAGTCTATTTATTGTTTATTTTGCATCTTCTTTCAAAACTTCCTCTGGCTCATCAATTTTCAAATGCTGAAGTTTTTTGGAAATTTGTTTTTAAGATCAAAATTTCCTTTATAAAAGTTTTCAAACTATTTCTATGGAGAAACAATGGCATAATGGATAGTGGATCAGATTGAAGAGTTGGAGAGCTTAGTTTAAATTCTAGTGAAATTCACTGCATTTACTTATGTACTAATATGCTTGGGAAAGGTATGAATCCATCTTTTTCACCCAGTTATGGGTAAATATCAGGACTGTCTGGGACTTATAGCCTAAGTTGGAAACCAGTCTATGAGAAAGAAAACTCTGAATTCAAACCCTCTGCTGCCTTGTAAGTCCTGCCTATTTAGGAAAAGGCTAGAAGGTAACTTCAAAAACAAATCCATGTTGCATGTTAACTTGAAGAAAAGAACTGACCACCATTTCGAGCCTCAACACAAAATAGTACAAGAGTTTAGTACAAGAGTTTGAACAAAAAAGGCATAGACACGGCATGGTACTATGGAATTTTCTTATTGTGAGCCATTTGCCCATGAGTGTATCACCTACAGCACTTTGGACAACAAAACTATTTCTGAGAGTTGCACCTACTGCATCATTCCTTTAAGGCTAGTTTCCGCTACACTAGGTTAAACATGAAGAGTCAGTAGAATTTAATATGTATTTTATGTTCAGCTATGAATTATTATTACCTCCAACAATAATTCTTACAATATAAAATGTTTCAGTTTTAAATAACCTTAAAAGGAGTTGATAGGACAGAAAAATGAATTAATCACTATATTCAGCTATGATTTTCACCAAAGTAATTCTTATAGAGTAGACACATACAAACAATAAAGAACTAAATAAATATTTCTCAGGTTTTCTCTAACACTGTGTAGAAGCAGGGCTGAGAACATTTGAAAATTGACATGTGATGGATTAATACTGGCTGAAGTAACCTTGATGATGTAGATCTTTATCCAGGCATTCATAGTTTTCAGCAAATATTCACATGGTGCTATTTGACAGATTTACTGTGTAAACCTTGAGTTCTTAGGAAAGCAAACATTTCAAGTCAGTTCAATGCAGCAAGTAATTCTCACAAGTCACTTATACAAAACATTACTATGCATACAACACAAGCTAGACATTCTATTTTTATTTTTCTGAGATATTTTCTTCTGCAAAATAAATTATTGCTGTTAAACTGGTTTAGTTCTAGCTCTCTATATTTTAGCAGAAACCAATTTCACTGTGTTCATTTAGCCATTTTTTCTGTCTCAGCTTTTCTTAAGTAGAGAGAGAGAACAGTTAAAGTGAATGAGTAATTCATCAGCAGCCAACAGCTTTATGTTGCCTTAATACTGACTTGACACTTTCATCAACTAAGTTAATCTGATATAGCAGCAGTTACTTTCTGTCTCTATCCTTAAGGTAATAACCAGCACTAACATATTTCCTCTTTATATGGCTAGTAGCGACTATAGACTAGCCACTGTTCACAAACCTAATATCCAAGAAGTTACTCTGTGATTATTAAAATGTTAAAGACTAATTCTAAATAATCACAGATAAAAAAAGGTCAATTTTATAATCAGTTGAAAAAAAATTACATAAATATTCAATTATTTCTGGAACTTACAGTTCTCTTTGTTCTCAAACTTGTCTGAAGCCTGAACTATTTATGCTGAAACTGAAATTTGATATCATGAATAATTTCAAACAAAGAACGTTGCAGATTTCTTTTCAACCCAAAATTCTACATAAATGTACAACACAATGCCATCAAAATTTCACTTTGGTGGATCTGCTGCTGTAGCTGAGAGAGGAGGAGTTTATATGCACTTTGATCAGGGATTTAAACATTACCATCAAAAGTCATGGAATCAATTTCCCAGTTAAACAAGAGTAACATGATTCAACTTCTTTAATCCTGAATTGACGTTTTTAGAAAGAGTTGACCATAGTCATGATCATCAAATTAATATGAGCAATCCATTTCTTAGCTGCAAGAAATGTGTTTCACCAGGGCGACATACAATTTGGAATTCAGAGATTTCCTTCGCCTAGACCAGTTGCCATCCAAGGCTATAGAACTTAGATTGTCCTACAATTTAGCTATACCTGAGGAGTAAAGAGTTGGATTCATATCTTTCCCAAGGTTATTACAATGTAAGTGAATGTAATGAATTCAACTGAAATTTGAACTCAGCTTTTTGATTTCTCAATCCAAATCACAATCCATTACTTTACTGTGTCTCCATAAGATTTTTTTATCATTGTCATAATCAGTTATAGCCTTTGAATTTTTTCTATCATATCCATTTTTATTGCCGAGTTCCAATCAATGTCACTTTATTCCTAAAAAATCATTTCTAGAATCATTTTGATTTGATTCAAGCCAGAAACAACAACAAAAAGCATTTTATTATAATGAGGTCATTTCTTGTTTTGGGCAGGCATCAAATTTGTATTAATTTAGATATACAAGAAAGTGATGTGGAATCACTCAGCTAGACACACTTTAAAAATCTGATCAAATGACCAAACAATTTGTAATCAATGTTTTCAGCTTTGAACCTTAAACTATTCAAGAGGTTAATTTGCTTATCATGTTTGCAGCAGTTCATGTGAGCTAACTGGGCACTGGGTTCATTTTTTGATGTTTATCAGTTGGCTGCTTAATATAAGTCAGTCAACTTTGTAGGGTTGAAGAGAAAAACTATTGCTTTGTGTTTTAGTTTTATTCCTTCTGTTACTCCTGTTTCAACCCATTGTCTTTCTTTGCAAATAACAGTTAAGAATTAACAACATATGAAGTCTGTCCACAAATGATCCAGAAATTTTTGTAGGAATGAAAAAGAGGCCTATCTCAAGCAGTAATTCCTTAGTTTCCTTGAAAGTGCTCCCCTTATGTTTTCACACAATTATCACAACTTCACTTCTTTTTTTTTAAATTCCACAAAAAATTGTTTTGGAATTGCCATCTACTGCCTTGCCATATTTTCTTTAATCTACACCAGGATTTGAAATTTCCTTTGTTGAATAAAGATTTCAGATTTAGGAAAATCCAAAAGTTGTAGGGTTGTGCCAAATCTGGACTGCTATACCTGAAGGGCTTGACTTTTCATTGAAGAAAAACAAAACTCTGCATAAGACATGAAGGGAACATATTCAAAATCACTGGATATTTTCTGGGCAGTCTGTGAAATTCTCAGTTGTTCTAATTCCAACACTGTCAAATCACTTCTTTTGAATGATATCTATGCACAATCAGTTTGTTCATATATTCTCTTTGTAGGCTTTTCAGAGCATGGGTCACTTTCAACAGATTCTGAGTCAAGTTTCAACCATTAATACAAACACTGGATGAAAATAAATATCCTTTTTCATAAATAAATGGGGCATCTACACAAATATGAATATCCACTAAAAATAATGTTTAAATAATAAAAATCTGTTGAATTAATAAATAAGGGATCCATCCCACTTGCTTTACATATAGGGGGAACTGTAAAGACTAAATGTATCTAACAATTTCAGGTGAACTTGATGGGATTTCTATGTGTATTGGGTTCAGTGATCACCGATATTTTTTTTATTTGGTTTTTACAAGCAAGATTTGTTACTTTCAAGATGTTGATAACACTTTGTGTTTGACAGTGAGTTAGAGTTTGAAGTGTTTAAGAAACATTAAATAAGTTATATCCAACTGTAGGATTTACTTGTGAAAAGAAAAGTAATGATGTTCTTGCTCTTTTGGTGCAAAAAATTGGATTCATTTTTTCTTATATCTATGTACTGTACCATGTGCTGTCTTTTCAGCCCAACTGATATTAAATGCAATCTGTAAGGATATTCTGTCTTCATTGTATTAGCTCAACTATTTACCATTTTAAATGTTGACGATATAAGTAGAACTTGTCAACAGTTGGAATAAAATGTCCAATGTATGCTAGCTAGTATTCATAAAGGGCAATTCAGTAATTTGTATAGGCATGGCAATACATCTGGATGTGCAACAGCTGCATATCCATTACATAACTGTGTACTCTGTCCTCTCGAAAAGACATGTTCTCAGTTCTGGGTTAGGCCCATTCAGGCTTTCACTTGAAAGTACTGGAAAACATACACTGTCTTTATATTCCTGTCTCTATTAAAAGAAATGGCCCAAAGTTTGAATGTATTTTTTTGACTATGATCTTCATTTGGTTACTTTGTACAAATTTCTCTTGATATTATAAAGTGGGTTTCTTTTTTTTTAAATTAATAAAAAAATATATTTTCAATAGAAATAATTTATTGTGGAAGCATATTTTCTGTTTTCATATTTTGCGAAATGCAGAATTCTTAAATATTCCTTAAAATATTCCTTTGTCTTGAAGTTGTTAAATTTGAAAAGGATAAAAGATTCGCTTAAAATAAGTTTTTATTTCTGTTCACTTCTAAATTCATTTATTTATTTTCTGTTCATTTCTGATGGAAATACTTGCAATCATGATTACAATTTGTAAAAAAAAAAAATGTAAATAGGCATCAAACATCACAATCACATGTTTCACTAATTTTACATTCGGGATCATTGTCCCTTGGTAATTTAATCAAGGAAAGAAATTATTTCATAAAAAACCTTTTCTAATTCAACTTGAATTTTTCTTTTTTGCTTTAAATTAAAATTTCAATTTTGACTATGGTTGTAAAAAAATTCTATTCTTCTCAGCTGCAATTAAAAACCATATCAATTTAACTACAAAAAAAAAGTTTCATCTTGTAATTCCATGAAACAAAAATGTGTTTTTTAAATATTGATAAGTTTAATGATTGAAAATAACTTCTGTCCCAGTAAGTTTTTTTGTTGAACAAACAATACTTTGCCCAGAGTCCTTCCTTAACATGGTACAAACTGAAAATACTCATTAAAAAAAAAGAAACCCAAAAAACAACTTTCCTCAAAAGAAGAAACCGGCTATTGAATTTCTTAGCTGGCTAATTAATTCTTAATTTTATATGGATACATGTGTTTTCATTTATTTATGTAAGAGTAAACCACATCTCAAAACATCAAGCACCTTTCAGAAAAAAAAAGAATAACACGACTACAGAGGTAAAAATGTGCGTTTTTAAATGTACAAAAAAGGCTAATTTTTTTTAAAATTTAATTAAAAAAAATCTAGCGTGTATTCCAGACATTTTTTTAAGTTTCTCGTTTTTAAAAAGAAATTACTATCTGCAAATAATATTCTTAACCACTCTCAAACAAATGATTTTTATATTTTTATCCTCAAACAAAATTTGGTTTAGAAAGAGAAAATGTCGCCACACACATTATCATAAATTGATCAATAAAGGTAGATAAAATTAAAACTATCAGAATCAGATTTACTGATTTTTAAATCATTTTCCAGCTTACTTCAGGTGAGTTTCAATTGCTTTCCAGTAATTTCCTTCTTTAAAGTGATCAATGAAGGTAGATAAAATTAAAACTATCTGAATCAGATTTTTACTATAATTAAATCAAAAGAAAATATATCTACATAAAAATAAAATTGATGTTTTTTTAAGTAAGCTAGTCTCTTCTGTTATTTTTGTTTGTTTGTTTTTTTTTGTTGTTGTTGGAAAGAATTAGAATAAAAACAAATTAATTAATCTACATACGTTAACAAGAAAATAAATTAAATTTAGCACACTACAGATGTTTATTGTTTACTTACCTTCCATTTAGCAATTTTTTTAAGTATCGGTTATTTTGTGGCGTCTGGAATCTTTTAAAGTTTCAATTTTGCCGTTTTCACTCAAGACATTATTTTCAATTTGGTGTTTCTTTCAATAATATCACTCAAAATAAGTACTTCGAAGGAACCATAGTATATTAAAAGCAGATGGTTAAAGATGGGAAATATATTTGGATTCATCATAAACCTAACGATCAGGATTCGAGAAAGTAGATAAGAAAAAAACATAAACAAGTAAAATAACCGGTGTCAAATGGTAATCAGTCGCTTTCATAAAAATGTACAGAATTTTATATAAATTATTACGAAATATAAAATTAAAAATTAAAAATATTTTAAAAACAAACAGATCCTCTTAGTCTCCATTTATTGGTGCAGCACAATCTTTCTACTTTTATTAATTTGTTTTTTTAGCCAGGCCAAGTCAGTCATCGTTCTTTTCTTTTTACGTTCGAAGTCGAGCGTTTGAAAACAAGGTCAAATAGTGAACTCGAAAGATGAAATCGGGTAGCCGATTTCGAATTCCAGTTGAATGCCCTGCATTCACTTATGCGCTAATACCCGTGGGAAAGGTATTAATCCGTCCTTTCTCTCCAGTTAAATCACAGGACATATTGGGTTCTATAGCCTTGGTTGGCAACCAGTCTACTGCAGAAAGCAATGGCTACCTACTGTGGGATAATCTTCTGCCCAGTCAGTCATGTCTCTTTCAAGACATGATCACCTAAGCGTGTATCACGTATGGCACTTAATTGACTGACTGACAAACAGTGAACATTTGGGGAAGTGAGTCAATGGGGAATACCAAAATCATTTTTTTCTTTCTTTTGGGAGGAAAGGAACAGAAGGTTAGTGAAGTTTTAATCATAAAATAGGAGAAAAATGTGCCAACAAAGTCTTATCTTGCTTCCCCTGCCTGCGTCCTGATAAAAATCCTCTCTATTATTTTTAATTATTAAAGACTTTTGGCGTTGTGTATATATTCCTCCTGTCACAGTCATGGAGAGAGAGAGACAATAATATCAATGCAGAATCAGATCAGTCTATTAGAGAGACAATAGTGAGGCAACGTTGATTCAGTTCATTCTCTTTACTACCACTTATTAAACTTTACTACCAGTTACGAAAGCTCCTGCTGCATGTTTGCACTTTAACAGTACTTCATTATTTTATTTTTTGCAATAACTATGTCAATGAGTAGTAAAGAATATATATATATCCTTCCTGTCATGCTCAGTGATATGGATTTTTTTTACTTATGTCTTAATGTAAGATACTCAATAATAGGTTGTTGCCCTCATTTCAGACAGCATATCGATATAAATATTTTTCTGTCATTTTTGTAAAATATATAAACAAAAATAAAAAAATTAAAATAAAGCCTTTTTGCTTTCCTTTAAAAAACCTTATCTCCTTTTTTGCTCTCTCTCTAAACTTCTTTCAACCTATGAAAAGGCTACCCTGAAATAACAAGATTCTAACTATGATACATGGGTATTAATCGCACCAGGATCAATTTGTCAGGGAGGTGACAATCTCAGTGTGTTACACCATTGGGAAATGCCTAAAAACTATACAATGAGCTGACACAAAACATTTAAGTGAAAGCAGACAAATGAAGCTTTTCAGGGGCCTTTGGGTGTTGTGCTAGCATGAAGTCATAACTCGCTCTGAGGGTTTGAGCATATTGACCTTGTTCAAATTAGATTATAATCTCCCTCCAAGAAATTGTAACAAAGGTTCACTAAGCATAGTTGCAGTATAAATCATACGTTTCCATGGTAAATGTTGGAGATGCACAAATATGCCAGAGCAGACGTCTGCAACAGGGATTAGCTAGCCATGCTCATAAATGAGCATTGTCAGTAACAAACAGCCAGCTATTATTATTACAATTTGATTAGTCAGTAAAAAAACAAAAAAATCAAATGAGCCAATCCTGGGGGAGATGGGAACAGAGAGGTACTTGCTGCAATACTTTGGATATGTCATCAGGGCCCAGAACCTTAGCACCCATATTTTAGAAGGGATGCATTGATGACAGGAGACTGAGAGAAATAGATCAGAAATTGGACAGGGAGAATGCTGGGAGAGAGCACAGACATGGTGAGAGAAAGGAGGCAGTGGAAATCATTGGTACAATTGTCCATGTTCCTCAATCCTCAGCAATGAGGATGGGAAAAAGCAAGCAAGGTTCGTTGGTATTTATTAAGTCATCAAAATTAATATTGGATGAACTCAGCTTTTATGTCATGGAAGATAAATGATTATAACTTGGTGGTAATTATAGTCAACTTGTTGTCTTGTGTTATCACATGACAAGTGAACTGTAATTACTAATTTTAGATTTCATAACTATCTGTATTTAACAATATCATGAGCACAACATGTGAGCAAAGAGGAAGCTTTATGAAACTACTAGATACAAGAAAACACAGGGCATTTTGAATGCAAAAAAGATGGAAAATAGTAAATAAACTAATTAGTTAATTTATGTAAATAAATGCCAGAACAAAGACAAAAAAAGACAGTTAAGCCAAAAATTACTTAGAGAAACAAAGGAGAAAAACTTATGGAGAGCCATGATCACCAACATCCTGAAAAGATACACCCCATAAAGGAAGAATTATTTGTATGGTTTTCTCCATCAAACAAAAATCATTAATTTAGTTATATTTGATATAAAATTTGATACTTTATTATTTTTAGCCTACTCATATTACAAGTCTTTCTTTCAAAACAACATTTGATTGTGGAGACATACACAAGGTAGACAATAAATATGAAAGAATAGTTAATATGAAGTTTAAATAAGCAAACAGGATGAAACCTGCAATCGGAAGTTTGTTCTTTTCAACCAAGTTTCTGTTTGTACTTAAACTATGAGATTGGTAAATTTAATTATATAATTTTTTGCATATTTTCCTCTTGGGGAGCTCATTTTTCACAAGCAAAAAGGAAACAACTTTCTCCTCTGCTTTAGGCCAGGCCTTTATCTTATTAGTTAAGTGCTGAAATAAATTTCAAACTTTGTCCTCACTCACTTCATCTACTTAAACTGATAAGAATGAATTTGAATTACTGACATATTGCTGAGTTGGTGTATGCACAATGACAGTCTGCTACAGATTTTAATGAAATATATAAAATTGTGTAAGTGTTTCCAGTACTCTTTTTGGAAAACTGAATAAAAATCTAAAAAGGATTTTTTTTTTTTTGCTGGAAGCATTTGTCACTTTTTTCTTCATTTATTTTTCGTTTCACTTTTGATAGTGGAAAGTTATATTCAACCTTAAAACTAAGGTAGTTGTACATTTCTTTCCAGTGCTAGAAATCAGAGTTCAAGTTCAGGTTAAATCCAGAATTTTTCTTACCAATATGAATTCTCATGAAATGTTAACTTAAGTAAAATTTACTCCACAAACCTCACAACGGAAACGTTTTCTCTTGTGTAGAATATACCGAGGTTTGAGATCAAATATCAGAGAAAAATTATTTCATAAACTTCCCAATGGAAGTTATTTCATAAACTTCCCAGTGTTCATATATGATGTTTCATAATTAAAATGTCCAAAATTTTGACAAAGAAATTTCCACCAAAAACGTCCTTTTCCACTATCTATTGTAATATGCAATTCAAGATCTAAATTTCAGTAAAGTATTAGGCATGTGCAAAAGTATTGAGTCTCCTTCATTTTTTAAACAGTTAAAAGATATTTTTTCCTGGAAAATTTTGTACAGATATATTTATTTCTCAAATTTCTTTTTGTTTTGATTTCAATACTGGAAAGTTTGATTTAGTCTTGTAGCTGAAATAATTGCATGTTTCAGATTAGTGCCAGAGGCCAATGTCAATGTTCAAAAATTAATGCAAGCATTACTGATAGAATAGGGTTATTATATAACTCATACAAATGTATGACTGACAATTTTACTATAGCAATGATGTAAATCAGAAATAAAGTGATCAAGAATTAATACAAGTTTACTAACAAGAATGAGCTACCACATGTACAAGGAAAATAAATTGGACTAGATTTTACTATAAAAATACATTGCAAAATGAGTTTAGTATAGAAATGTATGGAAAATCAATTACGGATTTCAATGACCAGAAATTAAAAGTCGTGTTACAGACAGAATATGATTATTATATATAGTGTAAATGCATATAAAATACAGTGTGACTAAATTTTAGTTAAGAAAAAAGGACTTTTCATGGGTTAAGAGGTAAGGCATGAATTTCTCACTGAATATTAATATATATGGGTTCATGACTGAGTGATTAAAATGTTTGCTTTCCAATGATGAGACCCAGGTTCAAACCTTGCCATGATCAATTTGTTAGCCTAGGTAGGCAATCACATTATGCAGACTATTGGAAAGTGTCTGCAGATCATCCCACATATTAAACCCAGACTTTGTGAGTGAAATTGGGACATCAAACTGAAGGTTGTAATAGCACAAAATCACGAGACACTGTGGCTAGGGTTAGAATGTAATGGTCTTGATTTCAGAACTGTTAATCATAGCAGATTATGCCTTCTATCCTAGAAACTATAACTAAAGTCTGCTCAGCATATTTGTAATATAAACTGCAGATGGACTCAGCATGTGTTGAAAAAACACAAATGTGCCTGAGCTGGCATCTACAACTGGAATTTGTTAGCCACTATAACAATTAGGAATTGAATAGCCAACCATTAATCAAATTATGAGAGAGTTTGGTGCATGTCTGGTCAATGTAAGAATTAATGTTGTTTGTTGATTATTAGTGTTGAAAATTAAATCACCCAAAGGACATGAGAATTCATGAACATTATTTTTCAAATTAGGTTGATTTTTAAAGTGCTGAATTATGATATATATTTAATTCCCTCTAATAATTACTTGTAGATATTGAAAAAAGACAAAAAAACTCTTGATTAGGAAAAAAGATATCATTATCTTTGTTATTACATTAGTTTACTTCTGTAGTTTTATTTTTACAATATTGCTTTCATTCTTTACTTGAATGTACCTCGAATAATATCTTACTAGTGGTCTTTTCCTGCTTTTAATTTTTGTTATATTCATTTCATCCCAAGCAAGACAGAAATGCCACTGGTGCACAGTGAGATGGTACAGTGGAAGAATAAAAAGGTACAGGGGATGTCAAAGAAAAGATAAGAGATGGATGGAAATGAAATAGATAAAAAATGACCATTGACATTGCATTTAAACTTTTGGAGATTGTAGCTATCAGGGAAGCAAGCAAATGGAAGTGAGTTCCACAAATGAGAAGTGCATGAAAAGAAACTGTTAGAGTTAAACAATTTTGATGGTAAAAGGGTAGGATTTTAATGCAAATCTAGTAGCATGAGTAAATACATGTGGTTGGGGTACCAGGGAAAAATGCTTATCAGATCAGTTTCCATGAAAATACTTTTAGAAAAGACAGAGGGAAGCCATATCATGTCAGTGAGAAAGTGACTGAAGGCAGGCTGCCAAGTCAGGATTGATTATATTGCAGATCTTTCTTTGTATTTTGTCAAGAAGATAAATAGCAGAAACACCTGACCAGATATGGCAACAGTATTTAATGCATGGATGAATGGTAGATTTATAAATGTGAAAAATGGATTCTATTGAGAAAATTTGGTCTGTGCACTGTCTGATTTTCATGGCCCTTTTTTTTCTTACTTATTAAGATCTGTTGGACTCTTTATATTTACACTGTAAAAATATCTGACATTTCACCAAAGTCCATTATTTTTGTTTTTTTTACCTTCTTTATTTTTTATTCTATAAAATCAGCCATTATAAATTTGTTTAGGAGTGGTTGACATTTTTTCATTATTCCTAGAAAACTTTTACAGAATTTTTTTGAAAGCATATATGATAAAACCATCTACATACCTATTGCATACTGTAAAGGAAAATAAAATTAGTTTTTGTTTCTTCTCATCCTCATTGCTGTGACTTGGGGACCATGAATAATTGTTAGTTTTGAATTCAGAGTTGTCTTTCTCCTAGCCTGGTTGCCAAATGCAGCTAGAGGAGCCAGTCTTCTCTATTTATCCATAGACCCATCTACTGCAACTTTGAAATCAATGATGCTTCTCCTATACTAACCAAATTAACAATCTATGTCTCCATGAAAAAAATGTTTACTAATATTCTATTATTTTCTATTATTCAGTTAGGTGCCATACGTGATACATGCTTAGGTGATCATGTCTTAAAAGAGACATGACTGACTGAGCAGATTATCCTGCAGTAGGTTGCCATTACTTTCTACAATAGACTGGTTGCCAGCCAAGGCTATTGAACCCAATCTGTTCTGTTATTTAACCCATAACTGGAGGGAAGAGATGGATTAATACCTTTCCCAAGAGTATTTGTGCCTAAGTGAATGCAAAGAATTATCTTCTGCATTAAATTTGACTTAATATGTTGGCTTTTCAGAATTTCTGGGATGAGGAGTTATCATTATTTATATATGGACTATTGTCCTCATCTTTGTAGTTATTATTTATACCCAATCATCCACAGGTTAAAACCAGAATGATCCAACTAGTTAGCATGTTTCTTAGGTGTTTCATATACCAATGTATATTTATGATAATTTAGTTCAAATACCAATGAACCAATGATCAGTGAGTTTTTGCAGAACTTAAAAAAATATTTTATCCAAGAGAGAAAAAAAATGTTATTGTTTTATTCTTAAATAGGTTTAAGGATAACAAATACATTTGACTCACTTCAGATGATGCCAAAATAAATTTGCACTCAGTATCATTCAGAAGCAAGTTGCATCAGCAAGTTGACCTAAGAGATAACCTTCTAGCTGCCAGGTGGAAAGATCCACACGTTTACTAAATTCCAGTGACTGAATAAACAATAATGTTACGTGTGATTGCAGAGCAGAGACTAGGTTCTATAGCCTTGGGTCACAACTGGTCTAGAATTAAAAACTGTGAATTCAAAATCTTCAGCTATGGGTAAATAATAGAGCAGGCGGGGTTCTGTAGTCATGGTTAGCAACCAGACTAGAAGAACAATTACTCAGAATTCAAATCTACAATTAGAGTTTCTAAGTCAGTCTAATGTCATATGTTCAGTTTTGTTGTAGCAACTCCTGTGATGATGCTGGTGACAAGCTGTGATGATCTCTGGATGATATCAGTGGCCTTCAGAGGGGAGGCATGCTGTATGGGCAACTGGCAAACTCACATAAAAAAAACTGCACAGGCCTGCACCTCAAGAGTTATGCCCTCACTGGGGTGCAGATCCATAGTCATTCAAGAGCAATGGATACCACACAATATTTTTCCTAATGAGATTCATGGACATTGTGTGGTTGGTGTAATGGATAGTAGCTTGAAATTCAAACTTGAAGGGCTAATTTCAAATTACATTTGAGTTTGTTACATTCTTTTATGTGCAAATATCCTTGAGGAAGGTATGAATTCATCTCCTCCACACAACTATGGGCTAAATAATGCCTCCTATACAGTATTTTACAGTACTGTAATGAAGTGATTGTGCCAATTATAACACATACTGATGAAGAACACAGGACTTGAATCTTTCACTCTTAACATTATATTTTATTATTCTACTCATGACTTTATCAATTATTCTTGGCCAGGGTGCAAATACAGCCCTGTAGAGCCCTCAACTATCTGTCATTCTTACATTTTCTGGCTCAAAATCTTCTCTTGGGTAGTTGCTTATATAACCATGTATGTTACAAATCTTTCCCATGCCTACAAAACCAAACGTAGACATAATGTTTTGCACTCCCTCATTGTCTGGGAGTGATTCCCAAGTCAAGCCTGCCTTTCATATTCTGGTGTGAAATTGAGTTCAGTGTTTAGTATAGCATTACACTACAGTACCATTATATGCTACCTTTTTCAGGTTATTTCTAGTGCAGCTTGTTGTTTATTGTCTGAGAGTGATGCATGCCTTCTATTTATGACCTTTCCCACTTAAATTCATGGTTTCACCTCAGATTATTGCTTATAGTTGCTATTTTCTTCATATTCTTTGAAGACTGTACTAAGTAATAAGTTCTTTGGAAGGCAAAAACGAGTGCTGGCTGAAAGAGTTAACCTATTTGGAAAATTTTCAACTGCTAAAATAAGAGTTTAATATTTTTTTAAAATCATTTCACTCCAAACAAAGCAATTAAGCTAAGATGCAGTGGGTTATTGAGAATGAAAGAATCTGTTATAAATCATTGTTATGAAGAAATGACAATAAAGAAACAGGATTCAAAGTGGTAGAAGATGACAATTGATATTACATTGATATATACTGAGAAAGTGATATTGACATTTGATATTGCATTGAAATTTCTGAAGATAAAAGTTAACTGGAAAGCCAGACGAAAATTCTATAAATGAGAAGTGCAAGAGAAGAAATTGATAAAATAGAATTTACAGTGACATTTAACAATTTCTACTGTAAAAGTTGAGGTACCAATGAAGAAGTCTCATGAAAATATTTACAGAAAAGGTATAGGGAAGCTATATTATGGCAGTGGGAAAGTGAATGAAGCTTAGATGCCAAATCAGGATTAATAACATTGATCTGTGGAGTCATGAGTTCAATTTCTACCCTTGGCAGTTTTCAGAAAATTTATTGGTTTGTCTGTGTGTCCAAAGGGATCTAGTAGAAAACACAGAATAGTTCTACATGGCAAGGGTGCCTTACCTTTAGGTTATGGTTCGCAAGTTAGTTTAGCAGATGACGATTATTACACACCTCATAGGATAACCAAGACTTGTGGTCTTGTGTCAGACTAAGCTAAGCTTAATATTTTGTTTATTCCTGCATGCAGGCTTCTATTTAACCATAGCTGGAGGAAAAATGCCTTTCTTAAAGATATAACTGTGATCATAAACTGTTCTAGTAGGACTTCGAACTTGGATCATCAACTCTATTATCTGTGCTGTTATCTTTTAAACCACCTGCATCTCATTTGGTTTCTTTTATGGCATATCAATCCTTTCAAGTTTAATGCTATGATTTTGACAAACAGTAGATAGGTACACATAGGTCAGGGTTGCACAAGAGTAAAAACAGTAGGCATAGATTTTTTTTTTTTTGCAAAATAATCAAAATGGTAGGTATATATCCAGTTTGCACAAGAGTCAAAAAGGTAAACAGAGGTCAGGTTTACATAAGACTGAAAAATGTAGACATGTTACAGTCAATACAGTGTAGTTAGAGTATTCTCAACTCAAACTGACAGGGCAATGCATCTCTTAAGTGAAGTAAATATACATATATACAATGTGCATCAGGTGTCTCAAAACAAACCTGTTCTTTTTTTTTAATTTTTAATGTCATGTCTATTCAGGATGGATGCAATGATGATCCTCTACAGATTGATTTTCTTTTATCTTCTTCATCATTTGGAATTCAGAGTTTTTTTTTTATCCAAGATTAATGCAAAAGTAAAAGCAATACACAAAGCTGGAATTTGAATTCAGCTGATTATACTCTAGCAATAAAAAAAATTAGCAGAATTATAACAATTCCAAAAAGGCAATGTGATTTCAAATATAACAGTTTATTAAGCATAGAAAATATGACAGTTAAATTAAATCTCATTAAATTTACAAAATATATTCTTTTTATTTTTAGATCAATACAAAGATTCTCAAGCAAATACATGTTAATTCATTATTAAATATTCTTTTTCAAACTCTTGTCTTCATCTCTGTCACTCTAACCTGTTATTCTAGTCCCTGTCTTCTTTGGCCTTCTTTTGGCACACACCACATTCTACTTATAAAAGTTGTTTGAACTGGATGCAAAATCCACTTGAACATGGTCAACCAATAGGGAAATTAAAGCATTTTGTTAAAGACAACAAAAACAATGATTAACAGTAAAAAAAATATTTTTAAAAAATCCAATCTCAAAACATCAGAAAACAATTTCATGACATTTGTATTATTTAACCAATATCTTTAAATATTAAAAATTATTGATTTATAACAGGACCTTTAGAAATATGCTCACAGGGTATTTTGATAATAACTTTCTACTGTTCAATTTTGAGTTTTCTTTATCCTTTCAAACATTTTTTTTTTATATTACCAATATTAATTGCACTTGCATGAGAAAGATTGATGTAGATATTTGTATATATTAATTCAAATCATTAAACTTGAATTTTATATATTCTAATTTTATTTTGCTGATACCAATATACACAATCTCAAATACTGTATTTACAAAAGATCTAAATACCAAAAGGCTAAAAATCATGGAAATACACTCTTGAAAGTTCAAAATACAGAAAATAAAAACTCCTAAAATTTAAATTTAAAGGGCCTGTAGCAGAAAACACATTTCGTTACAAAAACAAAAATGTACCAAAAAACAATTTACACAGTTATAGATGACAAATTAAAGCCAAATTCATATAATCCTTAGAAAACATATATTTCTAACTACACACCAGTTTTTGCACATGTTTCAAAAATTTTAAATAAATAACAAACATACCAGAGTGCTAGCCATTACTAACATGGTTCTTGCTTGCCACAGATGTCTACAACTACACCTGTGTTTCAGTTATACAGGCTATAAGAGAAGCTAGACAGAGAGAGAGAAATATTTGACACACACATGCTAATCACATGGCTATGAGAGAGTACAGTTGTCTGCCCGTCCAACCATTAGGCTGCGAAAACCTCCTGTAAGCACAGAAAGAGAATGAATTCCACTATTAACATGACAAGCCCAAACAGATAGCAAACAAGAAGTCAGCTGTATTAAGTATACTCTATTTTATACACTAATTTTTCCTTTTGTGTACATTAAACTGGAATGCTACACTATGAGACATTCTCATATTTTTTAAATGAAAATAATCTTTACTCATTTCTCCAAACCAGTGTCTAAATTGTTTCTTTATTCCAGCCAACTTCCACCACAGAGATCAACTAGTGACCATGCAAATGAGCATGACTATAAAAATGGAAGATGCCTCATTGTCAGTTTCATTAATGTGTATGGAACAACATAAAACAAGACTAAACATCATTCATTTAGCACATCACTCAATAAATCTCAGGCTTAACTAATAAAACAACAACTTTTAGGCAAAATTCAAATTTATTCATCAATATAGTTTCCTTCTAGGATGATACACTGATTCCAACACTTCTCTAACAATTTGATGTCTTTTTTGTAGAACGATTTGTCTTTGGTCTCAAAATACACCTCAGTTTCTGATATCACTTCTTCATTGGAGCCAAATCTCTTTCCTTAGAGCATTTTTTCAAGGTCTGCAAATAACTAGTAGTTGCTGAGAGCCAAATCTGGAAAATAGGATGGATGCAGAAGCAATTCGAAGTACAATTCATGTAGTTTTTCCATTGTTACGATCGGCTTGTGACATGGCATGCTGTCTTGGTGAA
The DNA here is from genome assembly GCA_037127315.1 of Ascarosepion bandense. Classification (NCBI taxonomy): domain Eukaryota; kingdom Metazoa; phylum Mollusca; class Cephalopoda; order Sepiida; family Sepiidae; genus Ascarosepion; species Ascarosepion bandense. The sequence continues at coordinate 523,715 of JBBBDQ010029019.1, forward strand.
AGATCACTTATTTCTTCTTCATTTGTGGCTGTGTTTTGGCGATTTTTCCTTCAAACACACCAATAATGTTATATAATTTTCACTATTGATGGTTCTTCCTTTCTCAAGGTAATTGATGAATAAAATACCTTGCACATCCCAAAATACGGAGACCAAAACCTTGCCTGCTAATGTTTCATCTTTGGTCGCTTTGAACGGCTTTCACCTGCTGCTGTCCACTCAACTGGCTGCCAATTTGACTCTGGAGTGAAGTGTTGGATCCATGTTTTATCCATTGTCACATATTTATGCAAAAACCCCTTCTTGTGTTAAAACAGTTGCAAACCATACTCTGAATTGTTAATGCATTGTTGCTTTTGATCAACTGTGAGCAAACACAGCACCCACTTTGAACACAAGCTTTCTCATTGACAAATGTTCATGCAAAATGGCGAATACACTGCCTTTAAATATTTCCAACTCCTCTGCTATCTCATGCAAATTCAATTTATGATTGGCCCAAATGAGGTTGTGGATTGTTTTGGTGTTTTCTGGGACAACTGCTGACTTTGGGTGACCTGAGCATTCAGCATCATTTGTGTCTGTACGACTATGTTTAAAGTCAGCATACTATCTCTTAACCCTTGTTCCAACAGAGAAGAGTCTGAATAACACTTATCAAGCCATTACTTTGCTTGAACACTATTTTTCCCATCAGAAAGCAATGCTTTATCAACACGCAAAATTCAGATTTTTCACTTGTTTTGAAAATTTGCAACAGTAGCTACACTTAAATAACTGTAATTTGTAAACTAATAATCTGATTGGGCCCAAATTTTGTCATGTGTTATTTGAAGGTTAGTACTTCATAAAAATCATATGGATTTTTATTAGTGGTTCCATCTATATGTCAGGCCCAGGACTTATTGAGTGATGTGTTACCTCCTTTTAACAGAAGAAACCTTTGGATCAGGGTCAACCAATTACAAGCTTTGTTGCAGATTCTGAAAGATTGAAGTCATCTTTCAGAATCTGCAACAAAGCTTGTAATTGGTTGACCCTGATCCAAAGGTTTCTTCTGTTGCAAATTTAATTTATGTAGTGGAAGCCCTACCAGTGGCTATAACTACAGCCGTTAATGACATCAGATGTAGCACATCTATGTCAAAACTCAATGACCCAATATTAATATGAAGACATATTTTTGAAAAATTCCACAATATAGATCACCCCAAAAAAAGGATCACTCAGAAAATGATCAGAGATCATTTTGTCTGGCTTTATATGAATAGATATTTGTTCTTAAGAACTTATTTGTTTATGGATAGTAAACTTCGGCATACCTGAAAGAATCACAACTGATTGACACCCCCAATTTCATTTCACTTCATTGAAGGAGCTAACACAAAAAACACTGCATATCACCTCTTCACAAATGGACTAGTACAGAATTTCCACAGACAGCTTAAAGCACCCCTTTCAGCACACCACAGTCCAACACATTGAAACAAGAAATGTCTTTAATTCTCTTAGCATTAAGATCCACCATGAAAGAGGATTTGCAATGCACCATAGCAGACTTTATATATAGAACTTAGTTGGTTTTTATGGGACAATTTTTCTGGATATTCTTGAAATTCAGCCAGCAAGCATTTTTGTGAAAAATTTAAAGGCATCAATGAGTGACCTATCATCATTCACAGCACTGAGAAAATCCATGAAAAATACACATATGCTTAAAGATCTTTTCTTGAAGAATTTTGTTTTTGTGAGAAGAGACAGTGTAAAAAAAAAACCCACTACAACCAGAATATGTCAGCCTATTTTGAGGAATTGATAAGGTAGAGAAATATTTCACCATACAGACACCGTATCAACTGACAGAATCAAACCAACCCATGTCAATTCACTGAAACAAACTGCAAAACCGCATATTCTCACCACAGATTGAACCAAGGAAAATGTTACAGATCATACCAATTATACAAGATCAGGCCAACATATCCATTGCCTCAACAGATTCAAGTCATGTGAGTATATATACGATAACCAAACTTTCACATTTCAACCCATCAGATACATTTGACTGTTAACAGATATAACTGTAATGCTTTCTAAAGCATTATATCACTTCCCAGCAGTAAGATATCTACAAACTACAGCAGTCTCAAACATAATTCACTTCTTTCAAAACAACTTTAACAAACCTCTTTGGACAGTAAATGCTCAAGGGTTAAATTATTTGGCTAACTCTATATCCAGTACCATTTTTAATACTTTGTAACCAAATCAATTCAAATGTTTTTTCTTGTACAATTTCTTTGTAACATTATTTCAACAAAATTCTCAACACAACATTTTCTCTGGTAAGGGAGTATTTGTTGAGAAAACACATTTCATAACAAAAAAATGCACGAAAACAAAATTTACATATAGTTAGAGATAACAAAGCCAATTTATACAATTATTAGAAAACATATCTCCAACTCCACACAGTTTCATTTAGACACATACTGCATTCAACTTAAAACTAATTTTAAATTAAACATACTAGAGTGCTGGCCATTATCAGCATGACTCTCACTTACCACAGATGTCTACAACTACATCCATGCATTTCCTTTATATAAGCAATGAGAGAGAGAGAGAGAGAGATTTGATACACATGCGCTACCCACAGAATCTACAAGAGAGACCATCCAACTATTGGGCTGTGAAAACTACCTCCTGTATGTACAGAAAGAGAATAAACTCCACTATCAATGTGACAAGCCAAAATAGCCAACAAGCAGTATACTATATTAAATATACTCTCTTTCACACTCTCATGTACAGTAAGCTTGAACACTACACTATATGACTTACCAGAGATATTTTCATATTTTGTAAATGAAAATAAATCTTTACTCATTTCTCCAAACCAATGTCTAAATTGTTTTTTTACTCCAACTTCTATCCCAGGATCAGGCCAAAGTAAAGAGCATTCATCTATGTGTATGTGCATATGGCTTAAGCTCTGAAAGCATAATATTTAGATAACTAAACCCTTTATTCAGTATGTTCCACAGAAAGCTTTGTGCTTTATGCCTACCTGTATACAAGAATGGAATGTTCTTATCCTCTTAAGTACATGGACACTTTTGTAGTAGTAATATGTCATTCAATAATTTTTTAAACAAAGCATTAAAAAAATTAAGTGAAAAATACACAAGCAATTACTTTTTTAATAAAGAGCTTATTTGTTTCAAAATTAAACAATTTTCAATGAAAGACAATAGGTTCTCTTTGCTTATAAATCCTGCCTCAGAAATTGAACTCACAATTATGTAGTTGGGATTAGCCTAGGGATTAAAGCAGTGGTATGTGAATTTGGTAACTGTAATTGTGAGTTTAATTCCTGGCCCAGGTAGTGGAAATGGGGAGTAAAAAAATGTGTACTAGACGAGAAACCCTAGACATGGGTAGTGGAATGAGAACAGTCTACCTGATAGATTAAATAAATGGTTCAGTTCAGAATTCCCTGTAGGTTGCCTGGATTGATATACACTTGATGAAGACCAGAGAGCGCAATGGTCGAAATGTTGTAATAGCAACAACAAAGATGACAATAATTCAAATTTAAATAATGTAAATATATGTGTGTATATGTATGGCTCTTGTCAGTCTCATTAGATCAGGGATCTGTTTGGAGAACTTCTTTTATTATTTTAACTTGTGTGGTAGTGCTGCATCTGTTTTACCATGCAAGTGCAGGTGAGGTAATATTGGTATGTTCTCTCTTGAGCATAAGATGTTTTTTCGTGGGAGATAAACATGTGCCTCTGCAGAACTTCTACCCTCTTCATATCAACAAGGTCTGCGGCCAATACTGCTTGGCAGTGTTGTCATTTGAGAAGTTGTCAGAATGACATTGGATGTCATGTCAACTACCTTTGGGACTCTGGCTAAAGATTTTATCCTCAGGGTTAACTCATGGAAATTTTCTCATGATTGGCAGCAGATGATCGAAATCAGAATTTTATGAGGGTAAAAAGTTCTGTCTGTGCATCATTTTTCATGAATGACATTTCCAAAATTTCAATCTTAAGGGATTCTGACCTTTAAAGATTTTAACATTAAGACTTTTATCTTTTGAGATGATGACCTAAAAGCTTACTTTGTATTGTAAATTTTTTATAGATTATCTTTAATAATTACCTATTTTAACACTTCCATTGAAGTGAACTTTCAAAATATTAATTCTCTCTCAAAATAATGGATTATATTTTCAATATAGAGTAGAACTTCACTAATTGTAGTCGATTGGTCCCCTGCAAATAGTGAAATAATAGCCAATATATTCACGAGAAAACAACATCCTATTTTAGAAATGTAAAAAATATATTTGACATAGCAAATCCATGATGGCTTTAATGACATTTAAACTGATTTATTTTTTTATAGTTTCAAAATATTATTATATTTTTCATTTATATTTTACTCTTAGAATATTAGGTTGAGGTGTAAGTAATTTCCATTTTTGGGAACTAACTGTAATGACAAGTAACTTAACTGCTCATCATATGTGGCAGTTAATAAATTTGGAGTACTAACATACAACAATGTTCAGTGCAAAACTTGAGAAGGAAAATCTGCACAATTGACTCCAAAAACCGAGCTCAATGAAAGGAATGCACTGGTGGTATCATTTGTGTGTTATTCATTTAGAGTTGTTAAAAGCTAATGAAAAACTAAATGCACATTATTACATTCAGTAACAGTGTTTGTCAATAGGAAAAATGTTCTTTTCGATGACAATGTAAGGCTACTTAGAGTAAGAATAACACTACTACTCCTTCTATTACATTTACCTTTTCCAGTTGCTGCAAGACACTTTAATGACGAAAACATTCTCAAATGAAAACCAGATTAAAGTATTTGTTGAAAACATTTTTACATCAAAACCTGCATTTTTTTACTCAAAAGGTATCAAAAAGCTGTCTGATAAGTTACAACAAGTCATTGCAAATAACAGTGAATATATAATCCTTTAAAATGTAATTGTACTTCATTTCTTGCAGAATAAATTTGATGAGAAAAAACAGAAATTATATATTATTCAACCTAATATATTTTAAAAATTAATTTTATTCTTATAAAAGCTCTGAAAATGAACATTTTTTCTGTGAAGTAAAACTGCAATTGGCATTCTACAGATGTTTAGGTTCTCAATTCTATAGATGGTGAAATTTAACTATTGTTTAAGTACAGAAAATAATTTAAAGTTGATGTCAATATAGCAATGTTTTTTCTCTTGTGTGTGTTAACATGTGTCGTTTAAGATGTGAATTCTGTGAAAACTTTGAGCCACAGATCTCACAGTGGAAATTTTTCTCACCGGTATGTGTAAGCATGTGTCGTTTTAAAACTGAACTACTGGAAAATTTTGATCCACATACTTCACAATGATATCGTTTCTCTCCAGTATGTATTAACATATGCTGTTTAAGAACTGAACTCTGGGCAAATTTTGAACCACAAACTTCACAATGAAAATTTTTTTCACCTGTGTGAGTTACCATGTGTTTTTTGAGATGAGAGCTCAATGAGAATTTTGCCCCACAGACACTGCACTGAAATGGTTTCTCACCAGTGTGCATTCGTATGTGCACTTTTAAATTTGAACTCATGGAAAAATTTAATCCACAAACCTCACAGTGAAATTTCTTTTCACCTGTATGAATTAGCATATGTTGTTTGAGATTTGAATTACGAGAAAATTTTGATCCACAAATCTCACAACTGTAAGGTTTCTCTCCAGTATGAGATAACAAGTGCTGTTTGAGATGTGAACTTCGGGTAAATTTTGCTCCACAAACTTCACAATGAAAAGGCTTCTCTCCAGTGTGCTTTTTTAAGTGAACTTTTAGATTTGAACTCCGAGAAAATTTCAAACCACAAGTGCCACAATGGAAAGGTTTCTCACCGGTATGTGTTCTCATATGTCGCTGAAGGTTTGAATTGTAAGTAACTGCCAATCCACAGATTTGACACTGCAAAGTCTCTTTTTCATCCAAAAAGTCCATATTATTCATCTTAAAAAAAGAGGAAAAAATAATCAAGTGCACAATAGTTAAAACTCAAGCTCATTTTAATAATAAAATCATAAGCAATAATTAATTAGTTGTAGTTTCTATTTCAGAGAACTAAGCATTGCCTTTTGAGAGAATTTCTTAAATACTATTTGATGGCATGTAACACAGTAAGTCTTCACTCAAATGGTTTAGAACACACATAAAGTAGGCTCTAAATGATTTTATCTGAACCCAACATTTTATGATGACAACCAACAATAAAACTGAACTGTAATAGCTTTAAAAGCAACCATCTACTGTCCAGAAGTAGGGAAAAAGGAAACAGTCAATAAAAATTTTTGGGATGAATGCTACACATCTAGAAGGGCCTATGTAGTCAGGCTGTGTACTAGAATAGTCAGTTACAAGCTGCCCTTTGAGAGGTGACAGGTAGTCAGTGGAGAGGTAGAATCATGGGTTGTTAAAAAGAAGCAGTCCTTTGTGATATAAAGATGAGCAGCAGAAGAGAGTCAGAAGTTAGAATGAAAAGAGAGAGACAGCAAGAGTGATGTTCATTCAAAAGCAGATAGAATTGTTGCTGTTTGAAGGGAAGTTCTGGCCTGTTAGCTTGTCATGAGAAAAAACTGAACATCAAGGATGTCCTAAGTATCACTTACTACTCCCCAAACGATGTTAGGTGAATCTGTGAATAAACCCCGCTATATTAAAAACAAGGATTTGTGTTTGTGTCTTTTTTTCTCTCGCCAGTATTACTTTTCTCACAGAACTTTCAGTCAATAAGCTTTCCATGACCACCAGACAGTTTTATCATTGACAAAAAATTTATTATTCCATGTTTGCAACTTTCACAAATTTGGGTTACATTCATTTATTTTCCAAAGATGTACAGCCCTTTCTTTTAACAAGAGTACATTTTATATACTAGTAAAATTCATAATATAATATGGTAAAAAATATTGTATTTTTTATATCAGACTTATCCTCTCTTAATAAATTTTACTTTTTTAATTAAAGCTGTGATCATCTGTCAATTGTCAATATACCAAAGTTTTCCATATGCCATACATGGTTTCAAGGTGTTAACAAGTCCAGACACTTCAAGGAAACTAATGTTTTAACTAAAAAGTAATAATATTTTATCAACATTCTGTAATCCTTAATTTTCATCAAACTTTTTCTTTTTTTTTTTTTTTCTGGTGGGGAGGGTTGTGTACTTCTTCATCGCAGATTTTTTATCTTTGATAATTATTGATATGTTATCAGTATGGTATAAGATTCAGCTCAATTCAGGTTCTTAAAAGTTTTGAATTATTTTATGTATGAAAAAGAACTTTTCTGTTTTTAACATCTTCATTTTATTGCAATTAAAATATAAAATCACATAATAATATAATTGAAGAGTTTTTAAAATTTTAATTAAAAAGTCCAAAACATGTCTAATTAACAGTCTCTTATGATAAGAGAAAGAGAAATCCATAAGATCATGAACTCCATAAAGTTGTAAAGTATTCACTCTTCCTTGTTTGTCAAAATGTTTCAGAAACAGAATAGCTTTGTTATCCTTTAATAGTAAATCACACATGTGAAAATAGTTAATTTTTTTTTTACTTAATTCAAGTGGAAGTCAAACATCAAAGCAACTAATGTAACTAAGTTGGTACAAATGATTTTCAACACTTTGTTAGGCTATTTTTAAGGTAATTTCTTAATATGATTACTGTTAACCTCAGCTAGCCATTGAGTGAAAATTTTCGACATAAATTTTGTAAACAATTTTTGATTATTTTTACAGTACCTTTCTCTATAAAATGTTCATACCATTTCTTTCTTTGGGAAAGGGTGTTTCAGTTGTATTTTTATCTTACTTAAAATGTACAAAAACATAGTATGTCTTCTGTATAATTTCTTCCACATTCAATGTTACTATGAAATTCAATAAAGATATTTTTGACAAATTAAAAGCAATGCAATCTGATATAACAACTGTAATGAGATCTTTTTTTAAAGTTAAGACTGAAAACTGCTTATGTAAGTACCTCCAAAGATTTGCTAAAATGAGTATGATGAAAAAATGCCTAGATATTAATAAAAACAAAGTTTTATCATCAAAATTATTTGTGTTATAAGAGAAAAGATCAAAGGATTTTTTGATTATTTTTAAAATTCTTTTTAGAACCTTCAAAATTTTACTTAAAAATCACATTTTTCTAACATCAATGGGTTACTATAGATTAGTATAAGAAATTTGAGCACCTTTTTACTATGGAAATCATGTTAATTTAGATATTCTTGCAAAAGTTAAAAAATTGCGAGATTTTAATGAAGCTTTCAAGACTTATTCAGGAATGAATTAATTTATTTATAAAATGCTTTCTTTTTTAGTAAATTTTGGTAAAAATGTTTTTTATATCAGTTAGTCTTGTTTATTGAATTTTGAGAACTTTCTTTTTGTAGCACTTAAAGCTTATATCAGTTATAAGGACAAGTTATCTGAGAACTTAAATCATCAATTTTGGGGTTCAAACAGGAGAAAATCTGCTCTGAATTTGAAAATGAAGAATGCAATAAAACTAGGACATTATTTAATTAGAAATACTTTTAACTGCTGTTATGAATAAAGAATTTTTACAAGTCTGTTTTTGTTTTAAATTTTAATTAGAATGATTTATAAACTGAAAATTCTTATTTTTTTATTTGGTCAAATGATATTATCAAAAACGTTTGTAATTTTATAACAAGCATTTTCATGAGTAAAGCTATATAGCCAAAATACCTAAATTCAATAGAATATTTTCCTAGATTTTATAGATTACTGGGTAGTTAAAAACTATAAAAAATACATTCACATTGTATTTGCAATTTTTACAGTTATGTACACTTTATTTAGATCTGCCAAACATTAAAAACACCTCCCTCCCTATTACAAAATGGTTTTTGCAATATTTTGAAATGAAAGTAATATTTGTTTTAATTTAGATTTAATTGAATTTTAGATGTTAAACTTCCTCAAATAACATTTCAGAAAAGTGTATTTTATTTTTGAAAGATTTTTTAAGAATGAGATTTATGTTGTGTTGACAGTTGTCAATATAGGCAATTTAAAAAAATAAATTATTGTAATCAATTTAAATTTGGTTTGAAATATAACAAAGTATTTGGCTTATTGGAAATACTAAATTTCTATAAGGTTGCAATTAAAATTTTAAAAAATCTGAAATCTCAGGATTTAGTATGAACTATGAATTCAACTCTTTCCTCTCACAGCTATGGTTAAACAGTAGGACAGACTGGGTTCTATAGATAGCCTTGGGTGGCAACCAGTCTGCCAGAAGGAAACCTTCAAAAAGTGTATGTAGCCTTCTCTATAGCCTTGGTTGGTAACCTGTGGAGAAATCTTTTACCAAGTTAGTCATGTCTCATTCAAGACATGATTGTCCAAGAGCATGTATCACGTATGGTACTTCTGATGTAGCCCTGACAAAGCACATATGTAACTTAAACTCATGAAAAGGATTGTTCACATTGACTCTCTGATCACGATTACAATCGACTCCTAAGAGGAAGAAAATGGAGATGACGAGTATATGGCCGATTGATAGATAACGATTGACCTTTTTGAAGATTGTAGTACTCTGGGAAGCATCCAGCGTAATCTGTCGCACAAAGTAGTTCTTTGGAAGAAGCTTTCAGGGTAGAGTTCCCTTCTGACTATTAAAAAAGGCAATACAAAACGAAATAAGGTAATTCAACCTTGTAAAAACGAAGCAAGATACACAGATTGTGGCTGTAAGGGTCTGTGCTGTTGGCACTAATGAAGCTTGATGGTACATTACATCTGCAGGAAGGGGCTTTAGATCGAAAAATAAATAATCAGCCACAATAGGTGCGTTAATTTTTTTTTTTTTAAACTAGATAAAAAAATTCTACGTAAATTCTAGCGTTTAAAAACTTTTTGTTCTTCAATATGCAAGTGAACCACAATGCAGATTGATATGTTTTTACTTTTTAAAAAATTCTATTTGTGAAAAAGTTAAAATTTTTTAACACCGATAACTTAATTGTAGGAAAGTGTAAAAATCGCAAGCAATAACAGGATTGTTTAACCGCTAACGTTAGTTTTTCATTGGAAACCAAGAGAAAGAAATATGCTGGGTAAAGTAAATAGCATGCTTCTTCTTACCTTTTATTGGAATGTTTAATCCAAATCATAAAACCTCGACCAAACAAATTTAACGAAAAATGGACGGAAAAGTCATCGACTATGTAAAAAATGGAGTTTTTAATTTTAACCTTTCGTTCGGTGTCGTTTGATTCCGAGTTCAAACAGTACCTTGTTTTAGGCTTCATTTAAAATAAACGAGATCAACATTCGAGATAAACAACAATAAAGAAATATTTTAAAAAGTGTTAACAGAAGGTGACAAGTTAGCTTTGTTTTTGCTGTGAAATTTACTCTCCTATTATAGTGAGGTCAAACAAGAGAAGTCAATAGCCGGTGTAAAGTTATAGTTTTTCCTCCAGTAAAGATGTCTACAATCGAGATTTATTTGTTCGTCTACGTGACTCGAAAAAAAAACATGAAATATTCCGCAAACTTGGATCAAACAACAACAACCAAAGAAAAAAAAATGAAGTATGAAAATGACGGGCTTTCCATTGACACCACTATTAATTAAAAAAGCGATTTAGAATTTTAAAATCGAAACTGAAGAAACTAAAACTAAATTAAACTTAAAGTGAATTTTTAAATTCATATTTTAATACATTTTTTCCTTTTTGTTCTTGGGAATTTTACGACAAAAATATTAATTACTCACTATTTAATTTATCAGATTATTTATTTACAAGAATAATTGATATTTTCTGTTAACTCACCCCGAAATATAAATAATTTATATTTACTAAAATTCACACCAAATTCACCCAGAGCGATGCCCTTCCCTTGCACTCCGGTTGCGTTGACATTTGCGATCGCCCCAAATGTGGGCGACTCGGGTGCGCTAATTCTTTCTTTGTATGATGGAGTCTTTAAATCACGAACAAGCCAAAAACAAAATTATATGTAAAAAATCTAAAAGTGAATCAACTGAAATCATTAATGACATTGGCTGAACAGAGGTATTGTCAATTTAAATGCAAGACCTGATAACCTTTCACGGGTATCCACTAAAACTAATACTTGGGCTTGGAGTTATCAGGGGAAAGAAGTATAAAAAAGTGGAAGGAGTTCGATGAAATCCTAATAGACGAAACGCAACTCACGAAAACATTTCCCACTTTGTCATACTTATTTCCCTAAAGTTGTTCTTGATATATGAAAAAAAGAAACTATCCTACACCAAGAAAGCAACAAAAGCAAGCTACAGATTCTCGAGGCAATATTCATTAAAAATCTTTAACCGTAAATTAATAAAATCAACTCTGAATACTATGAATAATGTTTTAAAATGTTTGTAAAAAGAACAGTTTTTTTTTTCAGGCTTTAACACGTGCCTGACCATGACAATTACAACATATAAAAAAATTCCATTTGGGATAATTTTCACATTCTAATGAACGCTAAGCAATTTGCCAACCGTTATATTTGAAGCAAGAAAAAAAAATACAGTAATTTTTAGCAACACAGTTTTGAGGTTATTTTTTGTTACCCCAACTCACACCCCTGAAGATGATCTCGGAAGGAGATTGAGAGTACTTGGGTACACTGAGAAATTAATGATAATAAAATCTGTCAACGTTGCAGCTCATTTCTGACATTTTTCAATCATAATATGCGAAAGATTATTCGGTGAGTATGAACGGATTTTATTAAAAATAAGCAGACACAATGTTTGCAATTTATTTAATCTGACATGTCTAAAAAATAATTATATACTAACTATTCTCCCACATATGCGTGCGTGTGCGACAAGATAAAGAACAAGTCGGTAAAGTTTATCAATTTAAAATTTTGTACCTAGAAACATCTTAGATTTCTAAACATATAATCTTTAATATCATCCTGGTATTTGATCTGTAGCTGTAGGGGGGTGTTTAATGTCTATTGATTCGGCTTTGTGTCATACATAACCAAACTCCCTACAGCTTACGGGTTTTTCAGAATTATCATAAGGTTTTCAGCAGAAGGTTGGCTGGCAGCAGAAAGTTGGAGATTGTGGAATAGTATGGAAGAGTGGAAGAATAAAAATATGCACTTGCATGATAAAATAGAAATTTATTAAAAGGAAAGAATAACAAGAATTCGCAGAAGTTCATGTTCAATGAGAAAGTTAAGGGTATTATGAGTTGAAGAAATATTCGTCGTAGTAATTTGTTGGAAAGAGTTTATACGTACGTATGAGTGTTTGTTTGGTAAGAATGTCTTTGAATGAAGAAGAAGTAAAATGAATCAGCACACGAGAAAGAAGGAGAAAGAGGACAAAGTGCGACGCGATCTTACGTCCGGGTTGTGTTTGAAGTTTCTCCCGTTACATTTTTTTTTTTTTTTTTTCTTTCTCTCTCTCTCTCTCTCTCTCTCTCTCTCTCTCTCTCTCTCATTTATAGTCATCTAGATTTTTCACACAGGATCATTTAATTCTTAATTTCCTATCCACCACAGATCCCGAAAAGCAAATTGTCACCATATTAAATGAAGAATATTATATTTGTATCGCATATCTGCGTAACCTCTAAGATTTAGATTTAAATTTAAATAATAGTAAGAGTTGTCAACATAAATATGGATGAAAATCAAACGAAATAAGTGCATTTTAATTCAAAGTCATTTTAAGAACAATATCTACTTAATATTGAACGGGCCTCATGTTTTGTCTTGTTCATGTATATCTTGTAATTTTTTTGTTTTGTTATGTTTTATCATTATTAAATATGTGTGTGTGTGTGTGTGTGTGTGTGTGTGTGATTTTTAAAATGGGGAAGATCAGAAAATTGTTTCTCTAAATATTCACTTTTCGCGATTACTTTTAATTTGAATACGCCATTTTTAAATCCAGTTTTACAACCCATTAAAATTATCTACCCATGTCTTCTCTAAAATAGTGAGGATTATATAAACTATTCAAATTAAACAGTGCAATACATTTTCAATTTTCGACATGCAATTCCAGAAATATGTGCACTTCTCATTTAGGGTTTATTTTCTATCTTATAATTTCTATCAAACTTGAAAGTTAACAATCAGAACTCTCCTCAACAACATCATAACTTCGAACATAAATCTTTTTTTAATATCCATGTGCGTTGTGGTTCAGTGGATATCGACTCGGAACGAGAAATCGGAGAGCCGAGTTCGAATTCCAGTTGAATTCGTTGCAATCATATACGCGCAAATACCCTTGGTAGTAGTAAAGGTATTAATCCGTCTCTTCCCTCCAGCTATGGGTCAAATAACAGGACAGATTGGATTCTATAGCTTTGGTTGGCAACCAGTCTACCGCAGAAAGCAATGGCAACTTACTACGGGATAATCTTCTGCTCAGTCAGTCATGTCTCTTTCGAGACATGATCCCCAAGCATGTATCACGTATGGCACTTAACTAACTGGAATTAAGGGACAACCGAAAATAATGCCACTTGGATCTGTTCTCCCAGCTGCTTCTCGTAGAACCCGGAACACTGCTTTACTGGGGACTCCGTTTTCTGCGCACCGTAAGCAAAACGCTGTCTCCCGAACACCGGTGTGACCTTCTCGAGTCTCCAACGGCGAAATATTATTTACTCTTCTCCCCCACTTGAGAGAGATGTGACACAAAGTCTTTTTTAATGTGGGGAACCTGAGCGCGTATGCCCAGGTACTGGTCAAATATTACCTATCCACCGCAGTGGATAGGTTCAGAACTGGTCTTATTTTGGTCATTTTCGCTCCCCAGCCAAAAGGCCGAGGCGCAACAAAAAGTGCCTCCGAAACAGAAGTTGGCTCTTTTTATGTGTTTTTGGTCTCGTAATTTCTCCCTCTTGAAAAGTCTCGCTTTCACCAATGACGCATGCGCCGTGTCATTCGAAAAACTGCCCTGCATGAGTTTGCTTCGCTGTTCCATCATTTCATTTTTCATTAAATGTTTTATTATATTGTATATAAATACATTTTTATTGTCATGGGTTATACTCCCCATTTTTTTTAGGTGCCCCTTGTAAGTTTGTGGCATTATGGTGTATGAAGGATCGGGAGTTGATGGATGGGTTCTTTTGGTGACTGCAAATTGTAACGAGTGAATGGGTCGTGATAGTGTTTTACTTTAGCTAGATATAGGATAGTTAACTGAAGACCACCCTCTACCCATTCCCTTTTTCGGCTTTGTGCCACAATTCATGTATTTTACATGAATAAATAGTGCCGTGTCATTCCAAAAACTGCCCTGCATGAGCTCGCCTCGCGGTTCCATTACGTCTACGAACGCACGTGCAGACAAACCGCCTTCTCTTGCTTCGGCGAGGTAAGTCTCCACTACAGGTATCTTTTTATAATTTTAAAAAATCAGGGCTAAAAAAACTGTACCAGAGAAGATGACACGCTTTTCAAATCAAAGAAACTGAAACACATTTTACATCGTTTTGGTCTCAAGCGTTCAGCAAGTATCGATAAATGTCGATTGGTGCAATTTTTTTTCAACAAGGAGAAATTCACTGACATTACGCACCCACCTTCATGTCAGATGTTATCGTGCCATACTGCCGCTCAGCTGTTATCTGTTACAAGAAGACGAATTTTACCATCTTCCAGCGCTGACGTCGAGAGCCAATGTAATAAATAAAATGACATTACTTTCAGAGCGACAGAAGCAAAAAAACTAATTGCTAACTGCCATGTTAATGTTGTCAGTACAATTTCAAATTTTTTAAAGTAGTGTTGTTTTTTTTTTTTGTTTTATTTTCCACCAGTAGCTGTTATCTTTCTTTCTAACACTAATTGGGCGGGGGTCTTCCTTCCTTACTTTTTGTTTGAGATAGTGTAGGACGCCGGCTTATCAACTATGTGATTCTCTTCGATCTATGCACCACATTTTGACAATATATCTTTTTTTTTTTACTTTCTCTTTCCTCGCTTTTTTAAAAGGTTTTACTTATAACATTTTATATTTTGTACATTTCTGAAAAAAATTATATTTCTTTCATCAAACATATTTTTATTTTTAAAACATTATTTTTAGCGGCTATCTGTATTTGAATAGATAGACGCTCCGTTTATTTGAAAACAGTATTTATTTCATCAACAAGGTTGCCTATTCGAGAAATCTTAAAGAAAGAGGATTAGCTCTCCGGCAGAATTCGAACCTCCGTCTCCCATTTCAGGAGAAATTATCGTTTTATGCGGCGTGATTTTACTGCTCAGATACGAAAAATTTCACAATACAGCAAAGTCCTATTTTACATTTGTTATTTGTATTTATTTTTAGATTTTCTCGAAACACATATCTGCTCAGTTTCCTATCTGAAGTGAAAAGTATTAAAAATTAATTTAAAAAAAATGTAATTTTTAGTCAGTGGATACCCGTATCTGAGGAGACGCTCCGTTTATTTTAAACAGTATTTATCATATTTATTTAAAATAAACAGAGCGTCTACTCAAATACAGATTACCAGTAAAAACGTTTGAAATAATATATCTGGAGTGAAAAAAGAAATTTAATATCTAAACTTCCAAGTTATGTAATTCCGAAAGAAATAATTTCGGAGTTTTCTCCCTTGAACTATAATTGCTCTGAAGTTAGGTCAACAGCCAGTTAAGTGCCATGATACACGCTTGGGCGATAATGTCACTTTAGATCCATGACTGACGAGGCAGAATATTTTCCCGCAGTACGCTGCCATTTCTTTCTACGATAGACTGGTTGCTAACCAAGGCTATTGAACACAATCTGTCCTAAAGATGTTTGTCCTGGGCATGACAATAAACTGCATCCAGCAGCAAGGTCTCTCATTGGGAGGTTGTGAGGAGCATGGAACCACCTCTTAATTGCTGTTGTTCCCAGGTTCACCCTGACCCGGAGTTCCAGCTATGGGCAAATAGTTAACCCCCAAACTGGGGTCAGAATGCTATAAAAGTATTCAACAAAACTTTTTTGAATGACAAACTTTATCAACAAAACTTTTTTGAATGAAACATTTATAAACAAACAAAAACAATAAAACAAATGAACTAAATAAAACAAATCAAAACGATTTTCAGCATTAAATGACCTAATGAAGGTTGATATACTGGTTAAATGAACTAACCAACCAACCTAAAGATGCAACGTATTCAAGTGGAATGCGTTGCATTCATATTCACACAAATATGCTTGGACTAGTATTTAATTTTTTCGTTAGGATAAATTTGACATAAGGTCAGATTTAATTTAATGCAGGGGCGTTGGGAGTAAGGGGCCTATATGTGTATGTGTGAATAGAAATTTTTTTCTTCAACCTTTCTTCGACATGCTGTGAGTCTGAGTTAATACATATGGTGCATATACAGTCTGCATACAAAAAATATTTGAGTATGTGTATATATATATAATAATTATAACAGTATTAATAGTAACAAAAATAATAATGCTAATACTAGTAATTGTTATACTATATTTAAGTTTGTCTTGAAAAAAACCCACCGAGAATGAACTCGGACGGAAAGTAAAAAAAAGAAACAAACGAAGTACATGAACAAAAGTCAAATACATGTAGTAAAGAATAAAACCCCAAGACAAAAACCCTAACACTAAAGCACTCAATATGAAAGTAGAGCAACAAAGACAGAAAATTCTAAGTAAGAGCCAACAAACCTACCTAGGTTTCACCCTTCGGCTCGTCAGGGTAAGGTGGCTGATAACAAAGATAGAAAGTAGCAATATATAGATACTCAAGTACAAGACTTTGTCTTGGACTTGAGTATCTATATATTAAATGTTATTACTGTTGCATATAAGCAGTCTCAAGTTCTTAAAGAAAATTGTGAGAATATGCAAAGGTATGATGAAACAGTACATTTAATAAGAGGAATTACATATCCATTTAGTAAATTTTTACATTACATACAGTACATAAATATATATTGTGTATCACCATCATCACAAATATCAAATGGCTTCACTTAATGAAATTTCAAAGCTTGTTTCAACCAAGTTAATGGCCTTTCAGGCTTCCTCCATGTCAATAGGAGTTGTTTTTTTGAATAATAGGAATTATATGTTACAGTAGTGGTGGCGGGGGCATCAGAATTTTAGAAATACTTAGGTGGGATATTGGGCATAAAAACAGTTGTGGACCACTGCTTTACTATCAAACACTTTTTTGCTTAGATTTTAGAAGCAGAATGTTTTTATTACTCAGTCTTTGTTTTCATTTTGCCCAGCAGGTGAGTGGCCAGTTCCATAATTAATTTTCCTTTATTAAATGTTCCAATCAATCTATATATATAACTTTAATCCAAAAAGAAAAGTGAGTAGGTAAATCCCAAAAACCCAATCCTAATTAATATTAATTACATTAATATTAAAACTGATCAAGGTGGAGGGCTCAATGCAATTTATATTCAAATTACAGAGCCAATTATAGAAATGGCCATTCAGCAAATTTGAACATCAAAATTTGTTTTATTATATTATATATGCGCACACACACACACACACACACACACACACACACACACACAAATGTTCCAGTATTGGTAATCTTTTCCAAAAACTGAACATCCTTCCATAATACTGGAGGGTAACAAGTTTGCTTTATAATGTCTTGATGACTTTTCAAAAATGGATCTACTCATAGGTCAATAAATTGCTTCCAAATTTATTTTTTTTTGCACAGATTTCATTCAATTTGTGTAGCATTATTATTTCATCATCAAAGTTCTTTGCTTTTTGTCAATTTTCAGCTCAATTATGAATATGATGATTTCAATTTTGGCTGAATGCATTCTTTAAGGAATATTTGAATTACTTGATCTGGCTAGTACTGCTGACCCAAACAACATGTTGTGCATGTTGATAGGGACAAATCTAGAAAATACGCTGCATGTGGAAATACTTCCTAAACCAGTTGAATGTTTACCATTTGGTATTTGTAACTGAAACAGGCATTATCAGATAGAAAAAAAAATTTTTCCACTGTCTCCTTTGTTCATTTCACAGTTCTGCAAGTTTGCATGTTAAATTGTTGTTTGTACTGAAGATTTATTTTTTGCAGATTTTCTTTCAGTTTAGCAGTTTTCAAGGTTAGGGATCTTTACACAGTATTTTTAGTCTTTAAGTTAAAAATTTCTCACTACTAAAAGGGTCCCTTTGGAAAAATCTTTTAATAATCCTTATACATTAGCAATTATTTAAACCTTTAAGCTGCAACTCTTATGATAAAAAAATTGATTTTTTATTGATTTAGAAGTGGGAAACTGTTCATGATATATTGATGCAAAGTAAAATTATGCCTTTTTTTTTTTTTTTTTACACAGTGTTATCTGCAATTATTTTTTTTTTATTTACAAATGTTGTGCCTTGATAATGTACTTATGTGACTGATATCTGCATATTTTTTGAGATTCATTATTTATTTATTTATTTTGTTTTTTAACAGATCATCAACCCTTTACAGGCTATTTAAATCCAGAAAATGTTTTTAAATGGTAAGAATGTTTTGTGGGATAATAAGGATTTGGTAATACAAGTCTTACTAATTAACTTAGTCTTGGGGCAAGAAAAGGTGGATTCAAACCTTTCCAAAGGGTATTTGCAAGTAAGTGAATATAATGAACCCAACTGAAATTAAAACTAAGTTCTCTGATTAACAATTCAAAGTCGTTATCCATTACACCACCTACACATCCAAGCAGTCATCCATATAAGTATGGATCAGGTTTGATGTTGTTTAACTTTGGTGATCCTATGGGAAGTAAAGATTTTAATGTGATAATATTTTTTATACTTTGCTGTGTAAATTTTTGTGTATCCAAATTTAGTTAAAAAGAATACGAGAAGAAAAAATACGAAAAGAGTAATGTTTCACCAGACAAACAATTTCTTATTTAAAACATGCACACATTATATATATATATATAAAATCTAAATGTAAAAGAAACATGGCTCAATATAAAATTAGACCAATAAATATTTATTATTTGACTTTTACATTAGAACATGGAAATAACTACTACAAAATGTACAACTAGATTGTGATAAGTAAATAAAAAGTGATGGATGGATTTTACACTGTATTAATATTATGAAGACATCCATCTAAAATTATTGTGAAAAAAAAAAAAAAAAATATATATATATATATATTTTTTTTTTTCCGTTTTGACAACTCTAAAGAAGACTATTCTACAAAAATTATTTTATGGAAAAAATTAAAAATTTTTTTTTCTATTACAAGTGGACCAAGCTTTTTCAAACATTGCAAGGCATTCCCTACACGTGCTTACATCGACTGTATCATTGCTATCAACATCCAGGACTTCTAGCCAAGCTTACCCAAATTAGACAAGGTGAAACAGTGTCAAATCTGCACTTTTTATTGAGCTACTTTTTATTAAAAATAAAATATTTTTTTTGTTCACTTGTATTATTGTCCAAATCATTGTTATCACAAGATTTCAGCAAGCGTTTCCTCCAGCCATCATCAGGTGCTTGTCAACCTGGATAACTGTCAGTGAATTTCAAATTAAACTCTTTTCACTCTGTTGGGTAGACCATTCTCATGCCACTACACATTTCTATATCATATTATTTAGTATTCCTCAGTTATTGCTTACCCCATTTATACTGTTATGTGTGCACTAACTGAAATTGACAACTTTTTTCCCATTTCACTGAAACAGGAATAAAACATTTCTATCTTCCCTTCTTTAATTTTCTCACTGAAACTAAACAATATCTTTTTCTCTTTTTCCATGTGATCAAAACAGAATAGTTCATTATTTCTGAAATAATGACATGAGTGATAATGGTCCTCCCTAACTTCCAATCTCTTTTTTTTGGTCTATGTAATTTTTAACTCTTTACTATCTTTTCATACAAAAATCATTGTTTTTTCCTACAATATGTTGTCTAAGTGTTGAATTCTCAAGATGTGTCCCCCCTCCCCCAAAACTTTATCTTTTTCTGAATATAAATATAAATTTTCTTATAATTTCTTACCACATCTTCATCATGATGGATAATTAGGTATTATATTAAGCATATTAAATACCTGTATAACATCAGTCTGGAAATGATCAGCTTTTCAAAAGTAATCTATTTTAACTAAGGCAATGGTTTGGGATCAGAATGAAAAATAAGCAAACAGAAATCAATGAGGGTCAAACATTGACTGGCAAAGGGGAAGGTTGACATCCCTGGGTCATGTAATCTTAAAAAAAAAACAAAAAAAACGCTCACATTGCCAATTGGTGATTCCCTTTGATTGCACTCTGCACGTGTTCTGCTTGTTGAGAGCCTTGAAGAAGCTTGAGCCAATCTTGTGTCGAATGATCACTCTTCTATATCCTTTCACATTAATACAGGTGTCCTCACCCTAAGGGTTCTAGCGTAGGACCCACATTGTTTCTTATCTTCAACAACCTTCCTAATGTCATCAGTTTCCAACTTGGTATCTATGCAGATGGTAGAACTGTTTACTTGTCTTAATAGAATGTATGATAATGTAAAACTGACAGCTGATTTTGAAAATGACTTCCAATCTCTTGTTAACTGAGGCAAGAAAAAGTTTGTGAATTCTAACCTATCCAAAACAAGATTACTATGTTTTAATTATTATTTTGTTTCGGCTGATGTTAAACTGTAGGAGAGTAACTCATTGTGCTTTCTTGGTTCCAGTTTTTTTTTTTTTTCACCAACATTAAGTGGAATGGTTATTGACTGAATAAATCACTATATTTGCTGCTAGGAAAGTAAGTTCACTGTGTCATGCCAGACAATTTTTCTCATCAGAACCCATCTTGCACAATTATAAATTTACCATTCATCCACGCATTGAATATTACTGCCATATCTGGTCTAGTACTCTTGCTATAGATCTTAAGATTCTCAACAAAATTTAAATTAGAATCTGTTATGTTCTTGGTCCTGACCAGGCATCTTGGTTTCTCAATCACTTTCCTGTAAATATTTTCATGGCAATTGTTCTAATGAGCTTCTTGGTACCTTAACCTCACTAATTTAAGCATACTACTAGAATGGCAACTAGGTTTTGTCATTTTACTGTTGAAGTAGTTTGATATAACCTCTTTTTTTGCACTTCCTCCATATGAAACTCTTCCAGCTTCTTGATTCCTTGCCCCCTACAATCTTAAAAAAATTAAATGTAGTGTTATTCACAATCTTCTGTCTTCCTGAATCCTGTTCTTTTATTATCGTTTCTTGTTACAAAAATTTTCATTCTCTTGTTCTTAGTAACCTCGTGTTTTTTGGCATTATTAGCTTGCTTGAGCTGAAATGATTTAAAAAGAAAAAAAAAATTTTGATCATCATTACCCAAGTTTCAAGCAAGATTATATCCATATCTGCTGGAAATGCAATGGTAACACAGTATGTGAACTCACACAATTGTATCTCACTGCTAATAGAGTAATCCCAAGAAGAAACCATCTGTTCACACAGACATTCTCCTCAAATTAACAACAAGAATAGCAATAACATTATTGAAGGCGTTTATTTCAATATTTTTATTAATAATTGAAAAAAATTAAAAATTTAATAGCACTTTTACATTTTTTAAAATTCTTTTGTATTTTTAATATCATGACAATATTTTTTTAAATTTCTTATTAACTTCTGTAATGTTATCTTTCAAGATTCTTTTGTCTGCTTTTTTTATTTAATATGACAATAAAAGTTTCTTTAGCTGGTTGAAAAATAGCTTATTTAAGGCAATGCGTCAAAAAATAAAATAAGGAAAAAATATATTTTAGCCAGAAAAAAAAAAATAGCTTTTTTGTAAAAAAGAAAGAAAGAAAAAGGTTCCAGGAGAATAGGAGAAGCAGAGGCAGGAGAGAAATCTGATTAGAATTTTGGACTTTAGATATTATATTCAAGAAGTGTGGCAAAACTGCTGGCATCACCCCCAAGATTAGCATTGAGCGTGACACGGGTGTTGGTACCCCAGTATTTGCCCAACTCCACCCTTCCTTCCCAAATGTTGCCAGTCTTTTCCAGAGTTGTCCAGTCTTGGTCAACAACCACAGCAACGGCATTGGCAGATGGGATGGATACTTTGAAGTTGACAGTCGGTGACTTGCGTTCAGCATGCAAAGCAAGGATGAGTGGTTCCCACATGTAGCAGCCTTCTTTCCATTGGGCGTACTGCTTTGGGAAAGGATAAGCCGGTTTGACAATGGTTGGCACATGGACCAGATAATTGTAGATACCTGGCAGTTGTTGACTGGTATCACGACATGGGAGGGCATACAGTTGCAGCTTGTAAAATCCGGACTTGGACACGAGAATGACAAAACTGACCACAGAACCCTCTGACTGAGTGAATACACACTCAGGATAATCTTTGTTCTCCTCAACAGAAATCAGGTTGGCTGTAACTCTCATAGCCTCAGCAGTCGACAGCTGAATCTCGACATAGTTGCCCTCCAAGAAAATGACTTTGGCTGAATGACTCAATGTACGAAGACCAAACTCCTCAAATTTGGGCTGAGGTCCAAGATAGCCTGGTGGAAGCTTTGGCAACTGGAGAGCTTTAACATCTTCATTGCACACAATCAAATACTGAGCGACATGATACAGGGTCATTCCTTCATTGACAGGGTCATTGGCATAGAGCTCCAAGCCATATTCTCCTCGTCCAGGTAGAGAAATGTTGAAATAGGCAGTGTGCCCGACAACACGGTCAATGATGTAACCTTCGAGGTCATCATCACTGAAGTCGTTAGATTTGAGCTTCGCCATAAACTGGCGGGGTTGTTCTGGCATACGAATCTGAAGTTCGGCTTTGCCGTCACGGGTCAAGATTACAGCTGACTGTTGGAACGTGAGTAGGCCATACTTTTGGAATGCTGAACCAGTGGCCCAGGTCAAGTAACTGCAAGGTGGGAATGGCTGTGGTGGGGGCATGCTCACACTTTCTTGCACAATCTTGTATTCACACACCTGAGCATAGACATTCTCCTTATTTTCTGGCCGGTCTTCCTTAGCATAGATATACAGCACATAGGAACCTGTAGCTGGAAGTCGAAGTCGGAAAGAGGCGATTCCATTGCTACTTTCTTGCATGCCATAGCGATTCAGCTTGATACCATTGTATTCTTCTGTGCCATCTTCCATCTGGATGCTGAAGTTGAATGCCAATGGTCGGCGTTGATAGGGGTAAGCAAGGCGGATGTTAAGCTCTCCCCTAGTAAGAATCACAGCTGTGGTATGGCTGATGAACTCTAGATCATACTTGAAGAACTGTGGCTTCATGTGTGGCTGGTTCTCAAACTCTTCCAGGGAAATGGGACGTTCAAGTAGTTGCCATTTCTGTTCATCAGGGTAATGCGTGAATTTCAGTTGGTGAGGGTTAGTAAGGAAGAAGTACTCGTCAAGTTGATAGTGAAAGTCCTCTTCATCATTGGTCGATTGCTTGCCAATGATTCGGCGAGCAGCCCAGTGGCAGTCAACAAGACACCACTGCCCATAGATGTAGACAGCATTCCAGGAATGTTGGTTGCTGCCACGGGTGAATTTCTGACCAGGACGATAGTCTGCACCCTTTGCAAAGCCACTGATAATCTTACTGTGGACACCAGCATAACTGTGAAAAGAAAAGTTACATTGATGATGTATTCAAAAAGACATAAGTATTGAATAGACAAAAAACCCACCACATTTGTTGAAACCCATTATTTACTATTGTTGTACCTAACTCTGAATTAAAATGTTGCTTTTTCAATTTAAAAAATATTTTTTATAATCATTTCACCCCAAGCAAAGCTAAACAGCCATTGGTGCACAGGGGGTTACATAAGAGGAGAGTGATGAGAAAGAGGAACAGGTTACAGGGAGTGCCAGAGAATCGGTAAGGGAAAGATGAGAACACTGGTGTGAAGAGAGCTGCATGAGAGTAGAGTGGAAAAAGAGAAAAACATGATGCAAGGATTGTCAGGGAAAGGATGCGAGTTAAGAGAAGACATGGCAATTGACATTGTTTTTAAATTCTTGGAGCTGTCAAGGAAGAAAGGATAGAGAAGGGAATTCCACAGGAAGGAAGTGCAAGAAAAGAAGCTAATAGAGTAGAAGTTGCGACTACATTTGATTATTGTATATCAATGTGTGAATTTACCTTTGTGGCTTGATACAACAAATTTGATAAGATACAGATGTTGGGGCAAATGAAATATGGCAAAGTTAAGAAATAAATTTCACTCTCATGTCAAGATTAAATAGCTGCTTCCAGAAACATTTGTAGACAGAATATAGAGAAATTAGTTTTTAGTATATTTTTTTTATGTATACAGGGTTTTGAAGATAAACTGAGACATATATTAAGCAAACGATTTTGTAGGTTTCACAATTTATTTTCTGACAAAACCTTGCTTGCCTCAACATCTAATCTTTCTCTTCAGACAAACATGAGTGAATTCAACAGCAGAAAGTCATGGAACAACAGAATCATTTTGCCATTATAGTTTTAGCACACGTCGAGAACACTGCCAACAACATTGTTAA
Organism: Ascarosepion bandense; assembly: GCA_037127315.1. Lineage (NCBI taxonomy): Eukaryota > Metazoa > Mollusca > Cephalopoda > Sepiida > Sepiidae > Ascarosepion > Ascarosepion bandense. Next base: position 548,391 of record JBBBDQ010029019.1, read on the forward strand.
GTTGACAAAACTTCCAAAAGCACCAGTTTATTGTGTGTTTAAATAAGTTCAAGAAGAGGGCAAAGTCTGTAGAAAGAACGCAAGGCTCACAGTGATTCTAAGTGGAATGAAGGTTTCTTGCTGGCCTCAAACTCAATTGAAGACAACCCATCCACATCCATGATAACGCTTGCACAAAAACACAATGTGTCCCTTTCCACGATGTGCAGAGCTGTGAACAAAAACCTTGGCATGACTAGCTATATTTGACATCATCATCATCACCTCTTAACAGCCAAGACAAAAGCAATTAGAACCAAGAGATGCATAAAGCTTCTCTCATTCATCAAGCATCAAAATTCAGGAAAAGTTCTCCCATTTGTCAACAAAAGAATTTCACTGTGGATACTGAGGTGAATCATAGAATTTCTCAGGTGGTTGCATACAACCCTTTTGACATCCCACCTGTGTTTGAGACCAAGAATCCCACTTTTGTGATTGTCATTCAAATTATATCTTTGTACTATTATTTTAGTATTTATAAACTGTTTCATGCATCTCTAAAAATTCTCAATTTATCTGTATATTAATACTAAGTTATAGTTAAATGAACATTAAGTCAGTAAATGGAATAAAATTTACAGCTTGCATTTTTTGTTAAAAGTAACAAAATCAAAGATTAACAAAAAAAATTAAAAAAATGAAGTATGAAAAACTTACTTGCACAAAATGTCAAACACCATGGCATATGTTGTCTTTCCAGTCTTCAAACCCATCAGAATTTCTTCAGGGCTATTGGGCTCTGGATTTCCAAAATTGAAGGCATTCAGGTCTTTGGAGGCAAGCCATCTGAAGATAACTCTGTAAAAGAAGAAGTTAGAAACAATTGGAAGATAAAACAGACAGGAAGTTCTGAGTGCAAATTCATTATGCTAAATAAAAGCAGAAATTAAATAAATGCAAACTAAAAGTAATTCATAGATCTTTTTTTGAATATGCAGTAGTAATCTCTCCTTAGTCATCATGATTGATGATCTGAACAGCTGTCTGATAGTGTGGTTAATACTGAACCCAATGTGTATTCTCTTCTCCATCCACTAATATATCCATATTGAGGGCCAGTGAGTAATATCCACAAACACCAAAACTGGGAGCAGGTACAAACTTGATTGGTGGCTTCAAGCAATAGTTTGTGATCCTTTCTATCTTATCAACATTTACTTTGTTCTAACTACATTTAAATATGTTACAAATTAAATTAAGCACAAACGATGAACAATTTTGTGGATTTTTACCTCATTTTGAGACATTTTTTGTCCAAATCCATGAATTTGTTTTTTCATACTAAGTTTAAAAAAAAAAAAACACTATATAAAATTCACTATTCTTATACATAATGTTGAATGTGTTAAAATTATTTGACTTTTTAACAAGAAAAATCTCAAGTTAATGACAAAAATTGCCACGAAACATTGTTGATTTAGTTAAGATGGAATCATCTATTATGACATGACTAATCTGTATTTAGATACATTGTATTTATTTTCAATTTTTCTAGTTGAATTCTTCACCAATACTGCATATGATCCTTTATTGTACATAATTAGATTACAATAAAGTTTGTAGTTTATATGAAAATTGAAAACATTCAGGTCTTTAAGCCCTCTGAAGATAACTCCGTAAAAGAAGTTAGAAACAATTTGAAGATAAAAATAGCATCTGAGACATGAAATGCAAACCCATTTAAACTAAGCACAACTGGCTATTGAAGACCTTATGAAAACTGAGATTAGTAGAGTTGGTGACATCATATCACAGATTCAGTATGGGCCTAAAAGACTCTTGCACTGGTTTGTACATATCCATGATAAAATTTGTTTTGAAGGGAAATAAGGGGACATACATGTGAATATCGTTTCTTTTCTGAAGTCATAATGGATGTGCATGTAATATAAGGGATATTGGCTTGGAACAAAAAAATGGCTAGCCAAATTTGAATTTTGGTCAAGTCCATTATATTCACACAAATAATGAATCCATCTCTTCTCCCCCAGCTATGAGTTAAATTGCAGGACATACTGAGCTCCTTAGCTGTGGATGACATCCAGTCTAGAAGATGGAAAACTCAGAATTCCAAACTGTGGAGGAGGTACTGGGAAGCCACTCCATGATATTTCTTAAAAAGTCATGGCAATTCAGAGATGATAAAAAAAAAGAAATGATTGCCTGTCTTGAAAGAACATGACATATAAAAAAAAAAAAAAAAAAAACAGTAGAAAAACATTATTATTATTAACATTGGAGACTTAAAAAAAAATGCTATCTCCAAGTTTATCAGTTTTATTTACATGTATAAACAAAAATCTAACTAGTTCCTTAAATCCTTTTACAGAATTATTCTTCAGACACCCTAGTAACACTTTCCCTGAAGAAAGTTAAAAAAAACAACAAACCTGACTTTCTCCAAGTCGTTGGTAATATTCTTTGAGAAAATCATGTCCCAGACAAGATCCTTGAAGCTGTTGTGAGTACTTTTTGACACCTAAACATTTTAATAAACAAATTAAATAAAAAAGGTGAATAAAATCATAATTATACTAATAGGAAAAATTAATGCTTAAATAACATGCTTCTTTATAAGTCCTCCAAGCTACATTGCCGTGGGGATATTGGAGTATATAGAAAATCCTTGATTAATAAAGCTAATTACGTTACAGTCTATAATTTCTGAAAAGAGTCATTATTATTTTAAGATTTTCTTCAGCCTAACTCATTCTTTATGTGGCTTGCTATTATCACAATGTTTTCATCTTGTCTATTTGGTAGTCTACTACTGACGTGTGGGTGGTGTCATAGATAGTAGCTCAGAATGAGTAATCAGAGAGCCAAGTTCAAATTCCAGTTGGATTTGTTATATTCATTTATGTGCAAATACCTTTGGAAAAGGTATGAATCCATCTTTTCCCCAAAGCTATGGGTTAAATAAGACTTGTATATTTCGAAAAACCCTTGTTCTTCTAAAATTGGTAATGTAATATACACTCACAAAAAAAATTTCTGACACTCTAAAATATTTAAAAAAAAACAAAACAAAAAAAAACATTGATATTAATAAAAACAATACAGAAAATTAGTTTTAAACATCTTTACAAATATTTTGTCATTATATTACTGAATATTAATCCCATATATAATTGTATATCATTATCTTACATCTGTGTTATTTGTTTGGTATTTCTTGTCTTCACATTTTCTTTACAAATTTATTTATTATTTGATTGCTTTTTCTGTAATATACAGGGTGAGTGAAAAATAATGACTGACTTTAAAAACTGTCAGCTGATTGATTGTCATTTGTATGACAGAAGACAAGAAGGTAGAAATCTATGGAAGACCTACTTATTTAATAGAGGGATTATTAAGGAACTGTACTAAACTGTTTTACTTGCAATTTTCAAATTGTTCTTGTTTGTACTCATGCCAAATAGACTCAGAGTGGCAAATATGCTCGCATTTCTATCTGGCATCATTTTTCTCAAACTTGGCAGTGTTTTGAGTCTTCATCTTCTGAATGGTAAAAAGGCTTTGCACAACCGGTAACGTTTTTCATAACCACCCCTTCCTCTCCCAAGAGAAAGAAATCCAGAGGGCTGAACTCTGAGGAGTGTGCTGGCCACTCACTTGAAACACAGCATTCAATCCACTTTCCATTAAAAAAATAATCTGCAAAATAAATACTAATATGACTGACCAGAATCCAGGAACTACTTTGGACTCAACCTGCATTTATGACAGCGTCTCTTCAATTTCACTTTGTTCTTCCTTTAAAACTGCTTTATATGCATGCAAAACTTGCAAGTTTACCATAAAAGTTATCTAACTTTTATGTGTGTTTCACTTAAAATACCTTCACAAAATCCTAAAGTTGTCTTGAAGGGACAGAATCAGAAAGTCAGGATGTGCTAAATGTGCAAATTGTTGAAACTTTAGTTTAATGATGGCAGATAGGAGGATACAGTTTACCATCCGTATTCTGTGACTTTCTGACAGTTGACCAGTTAATGTTACTCTAAACTGGATATATCAAAGCTGCTAAAGAGGTTAGAGGTCATTCTAAAATGACATGGTGCACTACAGTTAAAGAATAACAGAAAAAGAAACACTAAGTGGTTCTAGGCTCTGCAACTTGCCCAAGAGTGATTAAAGCAAAGAAAAATCGTCAATTTTTTTTCTATGCAACAACTAGAGAAAAGAAAAAGCAACAAGACAAGGTTTCTTTAGAAAATCTCTTCATTACATGCTGGCCTTCAGACTTATTAACAAAGGAAAAATGTTAAGAAATTTGCTTACCTGAATGGCATGGTCATCTACAGACTTCAGCACCTGCTGGTTCATGACCTCCAATGAAGGTTTGGGAGCCTGCACAGGAGCAGGAATTGGTGGGGGTGACTCTTTCTGATCAGCAACAGAAACCAACTGAAAGCTCTCTGGTGGAGTAGGAGCCAGGTGACCAGGAGACCTTTTCTCAACAACAATTGGAGTCTCTGAAGTTGGGATGTTAAAAAGGCTAGCTTTCTGGGTTGGCTTGATCTGTAACTCTCCATCACCAGGTCGGTAGGACAGATGACCTTGTCCCTTTGAGTATGCCATCTGGCCGTAGAGGGGTTGCTGGGCTGTGTTAGGGATGGTACCGTAGAGGAACTGCTGCTGCAGAAACTCAGGAGGTGGAGGCGGCAGGTTTGACAAATCGTCGTTCATATGGAGGGTTCTGACACCGTCAGTCAGCTGGAAAAGTTAAACAAAAAATAGAAGCTTGACTGAGTGTATATATAATCAATAGACAAGGATAAATATATGTAAGTCGTTTGACATGTTATCAGTTGAATTTTGATCAGAAATTAAGCACATTGATAATAAAAAAAATTTGGTTGGAAAGTAAATATCTGTTGTGTAAACTGAATGCTTTTGTGTGTTAATCATTAGGATACAGACTTCTATATGTGTATGTTCAACAACATATATATTAAAAATGTATAAATTGCATGGGGTCACAATTTCCAGGAATACGATCTAGTGTTTAGGATCAAGGTAAAAAAATAACAAAAAGAAATAGCATAAAACTTTCTGTAAAAGCCTTCATTTCCACTGGTGCATTAACCCATTTAAACTAATTAGGTATGACTTAATCAGCTCCGAATATCAAGAGTAATATATTAGACTATTATATTCTTGTATCATAAAGAGTTGGAACTCTTCATTATAGCAGAACTATCTTCTAATGTAATAGGCTTGGTGCATAAATGCACAAATGGGTTAATCACAAAAAGAGTCATGTGTAGAAAAATCTAGTTTAAGTTAGTTTTAAAACTTTTATATAGGGACCATATCAAGCAGAGAAAGCCAGGTCTTTGTTTAACATGTAGAAAGACGTCCACAGAAAAAAATATGAACATTTCAGTGTACAATAAGTACTAAACTAGCTTGTGCCTTCCTTCATATAGAAAGTCACAGTAAGAGATGAATCCTTTTTATGAAGACCTCATAAGTAAAAATCAAATACTGCAAATGTTTACAACCTGTTTTTCCACAGATGAAATGTGGCAAGTTTCTTGCTGCTCTATCACTGTTTCCATAGAAAGTGATTAGGTAAATTACATTCCTTAGTTCTACCAATTCTAACCAGCATGTTTAAGTCCTGCCATGCCATGCATGTAGCTAGCCACCCCCATATTATATTAATGGGATGTAATTTCTATTCAACCAGCTTCTTCCTATGGACTGCTGTTTTGTAGAACAAACTCCCAAGAGGATACTTCTCCAATTACTATAATCTTAACCTATTTAATAGGGCTAACCATTATCTTTCTTTCCCACATATCCCCATAAACTGTGCTGCTTTGTAACTACCTCAAATTGTTCTGGGACCTTGTACAGGATGAAAAGAAAAAGTCAAATTTTAGCCTTTGTCTTTTCTTGCAGGTTGAAAAGTGAATTTTATCGATTCCACATACACAAACAAATGGATGAAATATGAGATTTTATGCAAAGTCTCCTTAATGTAATATGCATCTAAAAAAAGACAGAATACATCTACCTAGACATAGTGATCAAAACAAGAAAAATGAGGATACTTTAATAATTCATGGAGTAATGGCCACGTTTAATTCCAGAATCTCAAATGAACCTATATTTTAAGTTTTTATTTATTTTCTTTAATTAATTTACAATAAACTGCTTTTCAAAGGATGCAAATTAAATAGATTAGGATAAAGAAAAAAAAGATTTGTTAACAATAATGGGTGTTGGCATTTTAGAACATGAGCTTGCTTAATGGCTTACTTTTCAATGCACAACAATGAAGTTTCTTAGTCTATATTAACTAATTACTAACATACACATATAAGTTAACACCCATTTATTACTTTGAAAATAAGTGTGTGAATCAAGAAGATTTTGGAATTAGACTTCAACAAGAAATTTATTGGTTTCCCAGCCATTTTGTATATATTGCTCTTGCAGATGTATAAACTTTTCAAGAAAGAAAGATTATATAGGCATGTGTATGTGTATAAAATCCCAACAAAGAAATATAACAAATGGAAAACGGTTTCATTGAAACTAGATTTAATTATGCGTTTCACCTTTCTAGGCTTTATTAGATCAAAAATGTGTGCATGTGTGTGTGTGTGTGTGTATATATATATATATATATATATATATATATATATATGAGAAGAAAACTCAATACATTTATGTGTTGAGTTTTCTTAAAATATTTGCTCTGTATAATATCCATTGAGCTCTCTATTTCTATCTAATTGATAATTTATATTAATCAGATGAAATCTTTTGGATTATCCTTTCTGTCTTCATGGGTTGCCATTCTCACTTATATTTCTGATAATATAGACAAGGCCATCTCCCTATATCCATTTGCATATATATTTAATGCTTATCATGCCAAGTAGCTTAAACACTGTCAATGAATTCACTGGCATCCAAACCCTGAATTCTCAATCACTCAGTCTCTCACACAAGTGGTGGACTTCTTCAATTGTTTTCCCAGTAACACTGAAGATCACACTTCTATTCTACATCTCTTCTTTACCTCTATCCCTGACTCATGTTGTGCTATGCAGTTCTGCTCTCTTGGCAACTTTGATCACATGGTGGTGTCTCCAAACATCTTTTTCTGATCCCCCACCAGTTAGGAACCTCCTACCAAGATATTCTCTTGGTGCTATCAATGAGCAGGTTAGGGCTTGTTCCATGATTTCATTCATGACATCCCTTGGGATTAAATTTTTAATCTTCCTGTTCGAAACTGTACCTCTGAGGTTTCCTCCTAGTAAGCATCGATGATTTCAGTCTAGCAAGGAAATTCCAAGTTGAATCTTGTTCATCATGTTGGTTCTCATCTACATGTTTGGCCACCATAACCCACAAGAATCCTTTCTTCCAGCTGTACCAGAGTAACATGTCTAATTATAATAGAAGTCTCTTTGCCTTTGTTTGTAATGAATTCAAGTGGATCCAAAATGAAGCAAAGTAGTTTGCTGATAGAATGAAAAATGCATAGCATCTCCTAAGTTTGACTATTAGACATTACTGGTGACTCTGCAAGAGTATGTTGAACAGCAAATTCTCAATCCCTCCTTTATTCAATCACTGTAATCCCCTGTGCACCAGAGGCATTTTCGCTTTGTTTGGGGTGAAATGAAAAAAAAAAATTGAAGTCCTGATATCTACAGCAGACAAGGTTCAATGTTTTGTTCATTCTCTTTCAATTCAAAACTTGACTCGTCTGGAGTACCCACACTCAATTATCCACCTAGAACAGAGGCTTTACTGAGTAATATATGCATAAGCACATCTCTGGTCTTGAACATCATTTCTAAATTAGACTCCCAGGAGGCAAGCAGAGCTGATGGTATCCCAGTTGGAAGTCCTCCTCTGTAGTTTCTGTTTTTAAGAATGCTGGAGAACTCTCTGACCCTTCTAACTATTGTTCTATTAGTCTCTGACTGATTTTTTTTCCAGCAAAGTATTCAGAACTTTAATCAATGCTGAAGTGGTTAAGCATCTCATCTCTCATTTCTTAGTTTCTAACAATATAGCTTTCACTTTGCCAGGTCTACTGCTGATGTGCTAATGGCCATCACTGAATAAGTATACCAAGCTTTTGATAATAACTGTGAAGCTGCAGTATTACTGGAAAGTTGTTTGATTTAATCCAACTATTTCTATCCAATTGTGAAATGAAGGAAATTTTAATTAGGTATGATTCCAGATCTTTTCACACAAATGCAGGTGTCCCTTACAAAGCTTCAACAAGAAATTTATTGGTTACCCAGCCATTTTGTATATATTGCTCTTGCAATATCTTACATTGTTTTTGATCTTCAACAATGACCTTCCTGATGTTTTCAGTTCCCAAGTAGGCATTTATGCAGATGAAGCTATCATTTAATCCTGTCTCAATAGAAAATCTATCAGAGGTGACAAAGTAAAACTGGTTGCTGCTCTTGAAAAAAATCAGTGGTTAGCTGGGGCAGGAAATGACTTGTAAATTTTTATGTCATCAAAACTAAACTACTATCCTTTAACCACCAAAGAGAAACTTTTCTGACTATGATGTGCCAGAAAGTTTTTTTTTCTTTAGCAGAGTCTATATTACACATTTAAAAATTTACCATTCATCTATACATTGAATACTATTACCATATCTGGTCTGGTGCTCCTGCTATTTATCTCAAAGTTCTTGACTAAATCTAAAGAATGATCTGCAATGTAAGTGATCCTGACTTAGCATCTCAATTTAAGTCAATTTCTCACTGATGTGATGTGACTTCCCTGTTCTTTTCTACAAATATTTTCATGGTAACTACTCTGACAACTTTTATTTTTCCTGGTGCCTGACCACATAAATTTAAGTGTGTTTAAGCATGACTGGCTTTCAAGTCCCACTCTTCTACCATTGAAATAGTTAAATGTAACTGACACTTCTACTCCCAGTTTCTTTTCTCACACATTCAGCCTGTGGAATTGCTTTCTGTTCACTTTCTTCCCTGATAAATACAATCTTCAAAAATTTAAATACAACGTCAATCGCCATCTTGAATTCCATTTATCTTTTATCCTTTCCTCAATACCCACTATATCCAAACTTTTTCTGACTTTCACTCTTTGAATCCCTCAGTGTACTAATGGCATTCCCACCTTGTTTGGGGGGTGAAATGATTATATATAAGCTGGCAAAACACAACCAGGGTGAATTCTAAAACAGGTACATACCCACACCCACATATATATATAATATAAAGTGGACATTGACATAAACACTCGGAGGCGACAGACTGTTTCATGCTAGATGCAATCATTAGGCCATGATATTATATATATATATATATATATATATATATATATATACACACATATATACATTATTTACAGTCATATCACATTGAATACACTGGTTCTCATCAGATTACCGAAGTTAAGCAACGTTGAGCCTGGTCAGTACTTAGATGGATGACCGCTTGGGCATACCAGGTGCTGTAATCGGGGAGCCGAGTTCGAATTCCAGTTGAATGCCCTGCATTCTCTTATGCACTAATACCCTTGGGAAAGATTAATTTGTCCCTTCCCTCCAGTTATGGGTTAAATAACAAAACAGATTGGATTCTATAGCCTTGGCTGGCAGCGAGTCTACCACAGCAGGTATTGGCAGCCTGTTGTTAGATAATTAAAAAATGCTTGAGGTCTATACAGAGTATGACTTGGGACCCTTCCCTTGAACAAATCCCAACGACTCTTTCTCGATCGCTTGGGAGGAAGCCAGCTCAACCAGACCAGGATAAATGCCGAAACAGGTATCCAATGCCTATGGCATGCCTCACAAATTCATGCCTTATGTAATCACCAGGCGCATATTTCAAACTGCAGTTTAATAGATTTGAATTTAAGTTCACTTGATGTTCATGGGAATTAAAATTTATAAAGTTATGTTTCTGCTTTTTTAATAACAAGATTAAAAATTTAAATATTCTAAGGTTACATGTAGATAAAATTTTTAAATTAAAATAAATAAAATACAGAAAGAAGAAATCAAAAGGGCATGATTCCTGAGCCTTAAATATTTAAATATTCTAATATTACATGTTCATAAAAAAATGTAGAGAAAATTAAAATATTAAAATTTCAAATAAAAATAAAAGAATGAAAAAAATTAAGTAAAATTTAGAATTAAACAATGTAGGGAGCAAAAATTGAAGGGGTTTAATTCATAATTGTTAAAAGTAATATTGCATTGGGAAAAAAATAGAAAGAAAAGAAAACCAAATGTGTAGAGGAATCTATGACAATCTGTGCTGGAAAAGTGCTTCTAAAGTAAAATTTAACATCATTCAAATGAATTCGAGCTCTATAAACAATACTTTCAGACATACATTGGCCATTCAAATGGGCAGGTTTTAATTTTTCGGCTGTTATAATTATTTTTAGAAGGGTCATTTTTGCTGTTAGTTGGGTGACAGATGTTGTTTATGTGGGCCAAATATTTCATATCATAGCATTAAGTTGTGAAATATATTTATCTATGTTTTTAATGCAACTATAACTGACTTTAACATTGTTTTTTGTTGAAGATTTTTTGTAGTGTGGGCAAATAGTAGAAATGTTTGTGAATTGAGTTAAGGAAGAATTTATCAATGTTAGTTTGGACGTTATGACTGAAGGTAATATAGATAAATATATGTTATAAAAAGTAGTCAGTAATTCATACAAATAGTACTTGAACAGAATCATTATTATGTACAACAGCGAACAACAGTACCCATAAAAATTATACGGACAGGCATATTTGTCAAGGATTAGCATATATGTCTAGGAACAAAGTGGAAATCCTCAGCATTTTTCTCCTCAAAATCAACTAGGTAGTATATGTGCCCTATGAAATCTGTGACACACAAAATATATACACTTAAGGTGGTTATAGAAAGCTCACAGCATGATTCCATTATCAAAATTTGACTAAAACATCAGAGTTTTGTGAGACAAAAACTTCTTGTTGAGGTCAAGAACTTTTCAGCACTTTCTCATACATATGGATACACACTGTGTTTTGTATTTGTGAATAATGTAAATGTATTGCTAATGTTTTTTTCAAGACAAAATGTACTGTGAATGGTTTTACTATTGAAAAATACTGTAAATAATTTTACTACAAAGAGGAATTGCAAATAACTACAGAGAAGCATTGTAAAAGATTTACCATAAAAAACGCTGTGTAAATGATTTTATGATAACAATGCATTGAAGATAATTTTATGACAAAATGCATTGTAAATAATTTTACTAGAGAAATGCACTGAAAATGAAGATGCAGTGATTGTCAGGAAATTATGCTAGTGTTACTGATGGAACAGGACTAATATATGTATTATTTTTCAACAATTACACCAAAATCAATCTTAAAGTCTATTCTAAAATTCATTGTTTATTTTTTATGTAAAACCGGAAATTTATTGAACCAAGTTGAAAAGGTTTAGCGTGTATAAATCCTTTTATAATTCATGCCAAGTGAAGATGGAGAAAGAGAACTGAACTGTTTACTTTCAAAACAAACCAGAAATACTGCAAGGAAATCTGGTTAATTTCAATGTTATCAGTTTATCATTAAAAAAACAAACGCATAGTTGTCTCAGCAATCGCATCATGGGAGAGAGATAGAAAAAAGAAGCTGTTCTCTGAATTGAATGATGAAGATAATTTAAAGTGTCATAAATGTATATGGAAATTCAACTAAAGTCGTAGTAAAATAATTGAAAGAACATGTGCATGTATCGTTTAATAAGCTAATGGAACTGAGAAGGGTGAAAAATAATCATACCTGAAATACAAAGTTCTCTGAAGAGGTACTTCAAAAGCTCTTTGACAAAATGGATTGATGCTGATGCCAGAAAGAAAAAAAAAAAAAAAAAAACTCTGGCAATATATCCTTTGTTCACAAGAAAATTAATTCTTCTTTTCAAACAAAATTAACACTGGTCAGCAACTGGAGCTTTATGAAGTTTACAATGCTACCCAATCTCTCATTTGCATTGTACTGTGGGAAAATGCAAGGCATAATAATGAAGCCAGGCAGTTTATTGGCCAGAGAAGAAACAAAAGAGTTTAGTGGTAAAATTAAAAATACAAGACTGTTTTATAACTACCTTCCCTAGAACTTTACAAATTCAAATGTGGGATAGGTTTATTTGCTAAATAGTTTCTCTAACAGCTGACTTATCAAGCCTAATCCCTCATAATAATTTGTCTGTATGTGTTGTGTGTATGCCAATGTTTACTTAAGGTTTTATAGGTAAAGATCCTCTATATATCTACCCCTCAACCAGACCATCCTCCTCCTATAGTTAAACAAATACCCCTATCCATTGAAAAAAGGATCAGTAGAAATTCCACAAACAAAAAAATATTCTATGAACACAGTAAATTTTATAAGGCTTTGAAAGAAAGTGGCTATAAATGCCACAATATTAAATATAATAATAACACTGAGAGAATAAATAGTAAAAGAAATCATAGTAAAAATATCATTTGGTATACATCCACTTTCAATCAAATGGTTAAAAGTAATTTTGGATACAAATTTCTCCAACTAATCAAAAAACTCTTCCCACAAAATAATACTCAAAAAAAATTTTCAATAAAAACACCTTAAAATTAGGATATTGATGTAATAATAATTTGGAAAGAATCATAAAAATGTATAATAAAAAAAATGCTAAACAAACATTCAGACAAGGAACAAAAAAATGACAAAATCAAAATAAATACAAAGAAAAATACAGAAAGCTTTTGTAATTGTAGAATTAAAAAAAACTGTCCATCAAATAATAAATTGCATACAGAGTCTGTAATTTACCAATACACTATCTCATCAATAAAGAATCCATATATTAAAAAATTTCACATTGCACAAACAATAAATCTAAACTAAGGTGGAGCCAGTACATTTATTTCTTTAAAAATAACCATTGTAGAAAGCAGACCTCTTCAGCTAGGTATTTCTGACACTTAAAGGAAACTAATAAAACCCAACACTGTAAAATGAAAAATACTTAAAAAAACAAAACAAAAAACAAAAAGAAACACGAATGTGTAGGTCTTTAAACAACCCATACCCTTACATTAAAAATTATATATGATCAGAAGTATGAAAAATAAAGATTTACTGAACTTTAATAAATAAATGATAGTGTTCTGTAGACACTGTTTAAGTTTCACACTAGATAATAATCAAAATTTAGTTAAAAATAAATAAATATAAACATTAATATACATGACAAAAATCGATAAAATAAATTAAAAATAACTATAATTTTTTTTTACTATGGCTTTATTCAGACACAAATAGTTTTTTAAAAGAGTAAAAAACATAAATAAAAAAATAAATGGGTGCAAAGAAAAATAGATGGTAGTAGTCATATATGAAAAAAAGAGAAAATAGTGAAACTTTCAGCATGGATATCTTAAGAATAAATATGTAACCCTGTAATTTAAGAACCTAACCTCGTAAATCAAAAAACATCGCACTCTTGGAAAAAATATTTTCCATTAGTTACCCCAAGAAGCAATGCTTGAAGATGGAATCATAATTAAAATATGATTCTAAAATTGGAAAATTCTGTGTTGTGAAAATGTTGAATTAATTATATTAAAATAATATTTAGCTCTAGTTTTGAATTGAGCACTGTAAAATTAGATTAAAAATAAATGTTAAGGAACAGTAAATTTCTTATTGTCCTTTCTTCATGTTATTGTATATAACAAAGTGGGCACTGAGGTCAATAGCCAGTGGCAACGGTCTGTTGTATAATTAAACACACTCTTTAAAGCCTGAAGATTGCATTTAAGCATGAAACAGACTGTTGCTACTGAGTGTTGACCTCAGTATCCACTTTTATATTTATATATGGTCTATCCCTTGTATTGATCACTTTAACCTATAAACATATACTGTAAAACTATTTTTATCATATTATAAATATATATATACACAGACACACACACTTATAAAATACAACTTTTGATAAAAAGTAATAAAGAAAAGCTTAAAATAAAGTGCTCAATATAAATTAAAAAAAATGAAAATGCAGAGCAATTTAAGACATAAAATAACTGAAACACCTGCTCGCAGGAAGGTTGATGTTCCAATTATTTTATGTGTTTGTGTGTGTGTGTTTATGTATAGATACACACACAAGTTTGTCAACAAGTACATAGCCTAATGATGAAAATAAAAAAATCATTTATTTTACATATTATTAATTTTTTATAATCTCCTTCCTTGTCAATGTCCTTAAAACAGTACTTGTCTATTAATCACAGAGATCAAACAAACTGAAAATTTCAGATCAAAGTTCAGCTAATAATTGTCAGTTTATGAATTTATTGTACCACTATTGTGTGTGTGTGTGTGTGTGTGTGTGTGTGTGTATGCATATCATGCACACATTTTCTTGTGTTGGCTAGCTGCATGTGTGGCAGATCTCACACCAGATCTCCAGGTGTATCCATCATGAGGGTTGACTTCAGAGAGCTTCCACTCCCTGCAATTACATTCTGTCAGCTCCTTCCATGACATCTTGGGCCTCTCTATTGTGTGACTTATATTCATCATTTATCCTACCAATTCTTCTATTTCACTGTATCACCAAGGTCTGTCAATTCTTTACTTTACAGACTATTTTCAAAAACAGAAGTTAGGATAAGTGTGTAAGATCCCAAGGATAAAACTTTGAAATGAACAAAGGTGCCATTGCCCTAAGTAGGCTACTTTATGGAAAGATCTAGTATACAGACAGGATTATCTCAGAAACACAGATAAAAATTAAAATTGTAGTACAAATCTTTATTGCTCAGATTTAAGAAACATCTATTTGGAGCTGTAAAAAGTGCAAGCAAAAAACATCTCAAAGTTAATAACTTTGAGATGTTTTTTGCTTTCACCAACTCATTCAACTTTCTGAATCTTCTGCACTGTCCTCAGATTGACACCCAAACAATCTAAAATATTTATATTGAAGCTTTTAGCACAAATGCCAAGTAGTACAGCATGCTGTTTCCAAATTCCTGGCAGGGAGAATTCTGTCATGATGCTCTTTTTTCTCCCTCAGATGGTGCCCAACTGACTCTACTATACTGTGCAGTCAACAAAATCAAAAACAAACAATGTGCATGCGTGAAATTAAAAATATAAAAAGGCGACAATTTACCCATCACACCCTGTATATTCTAAAGCATCAGTACCCTTTGCAGTTGTGAATTAAATCCTTAATCTCTCAGTGCAGAAATACTCATACCCTGGTTCAGTGAAAGAAACAGACATGTGACATAAAGGTGATTAAGACTGGTGAGTATTACCTGGAATGATTTATCTCCTCTAAGCATAGAAGGTGCAATAAGAACAATTTACACCCATAAGGGGTTCAGTTCAAAATTCCAAAGGGGTTACCAAATATGAAAACAGATGGTTGAAGAAAGCCAGAGAGTACAAAATATTACAAGTCTAACAACCGAGATGTCAGGCTGAACAGCAAAGTATTTAATAATTACAAAATATTTTTCTATGTCTTTCTGTCCTTTGTATCTCTTAGAATAGTTTGCCTTTTTATAATATCTTCTAGTCCCTTTTCTGCTAAGCAGATGTATAGGTCATTAGGAGGATTATGTGCTGATTTTCATTCTCTTACCATCAAGATATCTGGATTACATATTAAAAATATGTGTTGCATATTATACATTAAGATATTTGTTCCTTAATGATTTACTAATATCGTTAATATATTTTTAAAAAAGTGCTTCTACAATATGAGAGAAGTCAATCATACATCATTTACTTATTTTCTTTATTCACCTCCCAACTCTGCCCTTAACAAACAAATGAAATTTTAAACAAGTGAGATTTAATTCATTTGGCTGAGTCAGAAAATAACCCTGGCCTGGGAAATATGTGACAGAACAATAGCATAAAAATGCTCATATATATTTTTAATGTAAATATTTGTGTGTATGTGCATGCATACATTTTGATGCAAATTATGTGTGTGCATATAAGGATTACAGATATGTAGAAGTATCTGTAGATATTTTTAATGTACACACAGACACACACACAATATAATAAATATACAAAAACACACATTCTTTAAAGGATCCTTTTTCTGCTAATACTTCAGAAGAATTTGTTGGTAACTTCTTAGATAAACAAAATGAAACAAATTCACACAGCAAAACCAAAGTATATACAGGAGAGTTAAATAAGGAACCATGACTAAAACTGAAATTTGCTACTAAAATGGAAACAAAAATTTGTTAGATTTTTCTATTTTATATCCATTAGGAATGTATGTGCTTTGGTTTATTGCCATATTACTTTTTTTTTTTTGTTTTAGTAATAAATTTCAGTTTTAATTCTAGATCCTCATTTAACCCTCCTGTATATACAGGGTGAGATGGATAAATTGTCAAAATTATGCAAAAATAAAAATAACACTAACCTCTCATTTTAACAGAAATATTTACCAAAATTACACAAAAATATTTTTAAATACAAAAGAACAAATTTATTCAATAAAATCACCACTGACTTCAACCACAGCCTCCGGATGACTTCAGAATCTCCAGTAACTCTTCTGGATAATCTCCTTGTTTAAGTTGGTGAATGATGCTATAATCCTTGCCTTCAATTCTTCTTTGGTGTTACAAAGAGTTTCATTGGTCTCTCACTCAACCCTGCCCCACACATAATAATCAAGGAATATGCAGTCTGGGAAGTTAGGTGGTCAGATGTAAGGGTTGATATGATCACAGAAATTGTTGGACAGCCATGACTAGATTCTCTTGCTTGCATCACATGATGCAGAGTCATGTTGCCAGACAAATTCTTCTAGCAGCCACCCTCTTGACCCAAGGCAGTACTACCTCAAGACACTTGATGTCAATCTCCAAGTTCAGTCTGAGGCCCAGTGGGAAGATGAATGGAGGCATAATGTCACAATCACTAGTGATCACTTCAAACATATTCATAATTTCCATTAGACTCATCCAACTCCTTCCGAATCTTCTGCATTGTCCTCAGATTGAAACCCAAACACTGAAATGTTTATCTTGGAGCTTCTGGTACAAACTTCTTGCAGACTGAAGTGCGTTATCTTTTTCTCTAAAATGGTGTCCAACTGACCCTACTATACTGTGCAGTTAACAAAATCAGAAACAAACAATGCACAAAATTAAAAATGTAAAAAGGCACCAATTTACCCATTGTACCTTGTACTTTGGTTTTGCTATGCTAATTTGTTTCAATTTTGTTTTTGTAAGAAGATACCGATGTATTTTTCTGAAGAAGTGTTGGTTGAAAAAGGATTCTTTAAAGAATGTGTCTTTGCATATTCAAGACAATATACAAATTCTGTGGCATTAAACTTTTGTTTGAAGATACATAGATTCAAATATGAATAAGAATAATAATACCAGTAATTAATATACATAAATTTAAACAATTTAACATTAAATGCTAATGAAGTGCTCAATATAAGACTAGAGTGATAAATATTAAAGTAGATTTAACATTCAATACTTATCAAAGGTAGACTCAGTTTTGTAATTTGTTAATTTTCTGATGAGAGATTGAAAAGTTTTCTTTTGAAATTTCAAGTCAGCCTTTGATAAGTATTGAATGTTACCATATATAATTTAATAATTATATATATATATCAACAGCCCTGAAGGCATTAAAAAACAACAAAGATAGACACATATCTTCTTCTGACAAAGGAGGAAGAATTGTAATCTTGGATGAACATATATACCAACAAAAAATGAAAGACCTCATTGATGAAGATAACATATATGAAAAAGTTAAGAAAACCAACATCACAAAAGAAACACAAAAATTTATATACAATATCAAGACAGTATTAAAAACAGAAGACTCCTCCTGGCTAAAGCTTATCACATACCATCCAAAAACACCCACACTATACTGTCTCCCAAAAACACATAAACCAAATATACCAATGAGGCCTATCATATCCAGAATAGGCAGCGTCTCACATAAAATAGCTGGCAAATTAAGCAAAATCTTAACACCACTTCTCAGCACAATAAATCCGTCACATAAAAAACTCTGGTGACCTTTTGAACAAACTAAAAAACGTAGACATAAAAAACAAACACATGGCAAGTCTAGACATAAAATCCTTATACAGAAATGTTCCTATAGATAAATGCTTAAATCAATTAAAAACACACTTAACAAAAACAAAAATAAAATTACCTCTACCTACACAGAAAATCATAAAACTATGCTAACTAATTACTAAGCAATGTTTTGTCACTTTTAATAACAATTTCTATAGACAAAAATTTGGTTTACCAATGGGATCACCTCTCAGCAGCATTCTCGCTTGTTTATTTTTAGAATTTCTGGAAAGAAATTGTTTCAGAAACATTTTACCACTAAATTCCTCCTACTTCAGATATATAGATGACTCCCTTCTAATCTATCCAGAAACTACTAACATAGCAGATTTTGTCGACAAACTCAATAACATTGAACCTACTAGAAATTTTACCTTCGAAACTGAATCTAATCATACTCTTCCTTTCCTAGATATCATATTACACAAAAATAACAACAAACTCGATTTTGACATCTACAAAAAAGCTACCAACAAAAACGACCTGATAAATTTCTACTCTAGCCACTCTTCCAAAATCAAATCTGGTATTATTATAGGTTTCTTTTTAAGAGCACTAAGAATATGCAGTCCTCAATATTTAACAAAAGAAGTAAAATACATAGAAAGCACATTCAGAAAGTTGCATTACCCACATCACTTTATTCACAATGCAAAAAGAAAGGCATATAATATATACAACCACAACAAAAGAAACACTGTTAACAATAATAATCTAAATAACAAATACACCATACTACCAACCAACTCCATTGGATCTAATATCCAAAACAATCTCTCTCATAAAAAACACACACATAGTAATAACTACTTCGAAAACTATTATGGACATTCAGTCAGTCAGTTAAGTGCCATACGTGATACACGCTTGGGCGATCATGTCTCAAAAGAGACATGACTGACTGGGCAGAAGATTATCCCTCAGTAGGTTGCCATTGCTTTCTGCAGTAGACTGGTTGCCGACCAAGGCTATAGAACCCAATCTGTCCTATTATTTAACCCATAACTGGAGGGAAGAGACGGATTAATACCTTTCTCAAGGGTATTTGCACGTAAGTGAATGCAATGAATTCAACTGGAAATCGAACTCGGCTCTCCAATTTCTCGTTCCGAGCTGATATCTACTGCACCACAACACACATACATTATGGACATTATCAGATCTAAAAATAACCGAAATCAAAATGACGAACAAGCAGGTGTACACCAAATAAATTGCCGAGATTGTTCCTCTATCTACATTGGAGAAACAAGTAGAAATCTAAAAAAAACATTATATATGAACACAAAAGAGACATCACTAATAATAATCTAACAAATGCATTATTGATTCACAGGAATAAATTCAACCACAATTTCGATTTATAAAATGCCACACTAATAAAAAGAGTAAACAATTTATTCAGAAGAAAAGTTCTCGAGAGCACCGCTATTCAGTACTACCAAAACATCAATTTGCACCCTGGATTTTTCCCAACTTCACCTTTATTTATGGAAATTATACTCAAACAGACTAACATACAGATTAAAAATTTCAAAGAAAACGGTTGAATTCCCTTCATTTTAACATCTCGTGATTTTGCACTACACATGAAGAAATTCTAAAGACTAAAATATTCTGTTAATCTTTTGAAATGATTTGTGAACGTCTCTGTGGTTGCCAACACTGTTTGTTCATAGATATGTAATTTAGAATAAAGCTCATTTCGTCTTTTTGCCTTGATAAAGTCCATCACAGGACGAAATGCGTAGGCGATTTAAAATACAGTTTTCCTCTTGTCTTTATATATATATATATATATATATATATATATATATATATATATATATATATACACACACATGCTAGCATCTACGCATCATTCATTCAGCAATGAATTAGAACACTCAGTTATTGGGCATGTATAATGATAATATACACGCTAAAAAGTCTGCCTCTTTCTACTGAGTGCCTATAGTAGGTAGATTCACCGACTGACGCCAAATCGGTTGGGTTTCAATCCTGGGTTAAAAGCAATCGGATGACTAACATACTGATGAGCTGTGATACCGCAAAACAGATCTGTCTACGGATGACTATATATATATATATATATATATATATATATATAAAAATAAATTTTCAATAATCAAATTTGTTGAATGAACATTTCAACATGAAATCCCTAAGGGAGATTTCACGTCTCCTCAACAACAATGCATATTCCAAAATGAGAATAAAAAAAAAAAAAAAAAAGAGAAATAAAAAATAAATAAAAACTGATGGTTAAGATTTGAGAAATTTATGTCACAAAAAAAATTTTGGAAGTAAATCAGTCTATTTTTGGTTTTAACTATTGGATAGAGTTGTAAGTGAAGAAATGGAAAATTTGGCTTGTCTAGCTTTACAAAGGAAAAGGGGTAAAGAAATAGGAAATCGTTAAATTGAGAATTGGGTTAAACAAAACATTTTTAATATTAAAATTTAATATTAATTAGGATCAGGTTTTTGGGATTTACCTTCCTACGTTTCTGTTTGGATTAAACATATATATATGTATATATATATATATATATATATAAATAAATGACAGAAAGAGAAGAAGTCAGTATCAAAATTATTTCCATCTAGAATCCCAGACTCCTACAAACAATATTAGATAAATTAGTTTCATTATTGGATTTTGTCATTGTGTGTTCTTATAAAATCAACATCAATTACATTTGCATGTGCTTTAATATTTCTCTCCACATTTTTTTTTAGAATTTAAGATCTGAATACCACAGTATAAAATCGATCAAACTTATTTTGAAAAAAAATAAAAAAATAAAAACAATGCATCATGAGAACTAGAAAAATAAATATTTGATATCAAGAGAATCCCCCTCCCAATAATTGACAGAGAAAGAGGATCAAAGAAAACTACCTGGTTCAAAAAACTCATCAAAGTGCCTTTTGAACTTCAAAAAAATTCCAGAATTATTAACTGCAGATATTAGGGAATGTATTGATCCTCCCTTTCTATGCACACTATAATCTTGAAGTATGGAAATCATTAGTGTTCTTAAATTAGTTATATCTCCTAACATCAGCATTATTATTAAACTCTAAGTTAACTACTTCACAGTCTTATCCTCATTACTGAGTTAAGCCTATTATCAAAAGCAAAAATCAAGTCCAGAAGTATAAAAACAAATGTTTTAAAGAGTTCTAATGTTAAAGAAAAGAGAAAAGAGAAAAAGAATCAATCAGTCAGTCAGTTAAGTGCCATTTGTGATACACACGATCATGTCTCTTGATTTGTGAATGACTAGGCAGAAAATGATGTTTCTTTGCCCAGTAGAGTGGTTGTCAACCAAGGCTATAGGTCCCTATCTGTCCTGCTATT